>JAQFVV010012661.1:600000-965000 GCA_028023455.1 Epiperipatus broadwayi | reverse complement strand
GTCAAAGTGATTTTTTTATATGGTCAGGAGAGAGAGAGAGTACATAGTCCTTTTACATGTACTCTTAGTTTGCTGAAGAAGGCTTGTGGGGTTTGTTACACTCTATTTAATAGTTTTTATTATAAATATCATCAGATTACCAGTGAAATGGATGGCTGAAGAGTTGTGAGATGGAGTGGATTGAAGCCTGTCCATTAAAGTATGAAGAGTGGCTATCTTAATATAAGCTGAGTATTGATTATATATATGTATGGAGATGGTAATCTGGACCAACTGTTTTAGCATGAAATATGTATATTGGTGATTATTTATCTTTTCGACCTGTCTGTAATCAAGTGTGTCAGCAGTATGAGATAGCATAGATAGTTGAGGGTCATGTAAAAATCTAAGTTCAAACCCCCTATATATTACATGTTGGAGTGCAGGTATGAAAAAGCCTGTACTGTAGAAAAAATTTATATATAAATATATTTGTTTTATTTGCACTAGTGTGGCAAATTAATTAATATCAATGCAATGAGTTATTCTAAAATGTAGTACAATAAGGTTATGATGTACACTTACATGCTATTAAAATTTATAAATAGGATCAATATAGCAGCAGCCGTTTTTCCATCTCAGAATGCTATATAATGATTACATGTATTAATATTTCATTAGATTACTCGGAAAGTGTGTAGCATATGTTTTATTCTTCACTTTATCATCCATTCTGAATTTGAGGCTTACAGTATTTCATATACAACATTTTCTAAACATAAAGCTAAAAGTTTGAAGAAATTTAATAAGAAATTTATAAAAAATTAAAATGAAAGTTATCAATTTAGAAGATATGTAAATTGTTTTTATATTCAATCAGAGAATTTAAAATATGAAGATTTTAATTGATTGAATTGTCAATTATATCAAATATTAGATTATTGTGTTTCTAATCTTTATTCTTTCAGTGGATGTTATCAAACAATTATAGCATCCACTTGATTATCTTCTTTATCCTTGAGTTTGTATGAAATTGTTCTATTAATGACATTTCTAGCCATGGGTATACAAGCAAACACATTAAAGGCATTCAAGTACTACTTAATCTCTGGACCACACATGTCTATTAACAACATATGTTTTACTAATAATAATATCCATTGCATTTAGTTCCAAAATTTTGATAAATATTTAAAACTATGAATAATAGAAAGCCCTATTTAACATATTTGTTTATCAAATATACACATGCCTACAAGACAATTTAACTAATATGTATTTTCTCTTTTTCATGGTAATAATGATTACCAGTTCATATTTCAGACCCTGGCATTAGAGTAAAGAGTGTTTATAAGAGTACCAAACTCTCCATGCAGCAGAGCCACCAAGTGCAAACTTTTATAATCAATGAATACAGGAAGGTTTGTGCATAAAATCTCTATCTAGTAGTCATCCAAATCCCAAGACTAGTTTCTAGATTGTGGCTTTCATCAATGAAGAGCCTTGGATTTGAGAACATTGTACCTAGAACTTGGGATCTAATGCAACCCTTCAGCAATCACTTTTTATCTATTTGGCTAAATTGTAAAGCTAGGATCCCAATATAGCCAAATAGGTAAAAGGTATCTGTTGGAGGGTTGAATTAGATTCTAAGATCTAGGTCCAATGTTCTCAAATACAAGGTTCCTCACTGATGAATGTCACAAGCTAGAAACTAGTCTGGGATATTGGATGAATGGGTACTAGATAGGGATTTTATGCACAAACTTTTCTGAATATATTGACTACAAACACTTGTATTTAGTGGTACTACTGTATGGAGGGTTTGGTACTCTTATTAATAGCATGTGGATGCATATGAAATGGTGATCATGTAGAGTGTTTATTGGTGATATATGTTAATGATCTCCTTTGAGCATTTAATAGTTAATTCCAACTTTTCTTCTCACACTTTTTAATAGATACCAGCTAGAATCACAAATACTCAAATTACTTTTAGCTCTTATTTTTTATTAATACATTCAACTACTTGCCTTCAAATGCAGAATGTTACTTTGATAAGTTGAATGACATATTTTTTAATGCTTTGTCAGCTGTTAATTGCAAACATGGGTCTTGGTGTTGTGTACACTTGTTTACCTTCTTAATATTATTAGATGCATAAAATAACTTGTACTTAATATTCTGTAGATTAGTCTTTGTTTATTTATTGTGTGCAGTATCTAATACTGGCACATAGTATACAGTAACAAATTTAAACTTGAACTGTTACTCTATGAATTACTGACAATTTAAATGCATTCTCTGCTGCCTATGATTTAATAATATCTCTCACTAGAGAGGAGCAGAAAAAGTTCACAGAGGAGCAGCAATGAATCGATTATTTGAAATATATATAACCAATTATCAAATCGATGTCGCACCCAGCAGTTACTTTCTCATTCAACAGTTAAGTTATTGTAAATGTTCATTTTCTAAATAATATAAATTTAACATTTATTTAATTCCTTTTATGAGACATGAAAGTATCAATTCATTTTCATTAATAAAATTATAATCATTTTAATGAGTGCAAATAAATGTATGGTTTATCAAATGTGTAATGTTAAGAATGTAAACCATTAGTTGAATAAAAAGTCCAAAAATTATTATTAAAATGATTCACAAGCAAATGTCTTAAAGAATCATTTAAATGAATTTGCAAATAATGTCCACCTCTTGTTACATTAATGCCAATCATTTTTTATCTCACAAAAAAAAATTGGTGTTGATATAACAAATGGTGATAGTTGTTTGCAAATTCATTTAACTGATTCTTTAGAAATCTTCTAGCAACATGTCTGAACTATTTTCTTCCAAGAATGTGTTTAATAAAACTAAATGTTTTTAATAACTTCCACATCAACCTTCACACTACCTCCCATTCTTTAAACACATAAATAAAGTGACTACAAAAGAAAAATGACCACCATAATACATTTTGTGCTGAACCAACACTTATCATTTAGCCCAGGTCTCCAACTGATGGGCCAACTTATGAGTGCTAGATTAGCATAAGATATATTTTGGTGATCATTTATCTTTTACAATGTTTTATTCATGTGTTTCAGGAATGTGTCATGGTAGAGATGTTATTGGAAATACCTATAATAGATATTTCATATGAAAAAAAGAAAAATGAAGAGAATTACTCCAGGTGTATGTTTAATTAAAAATACAGTTAATTTAATCTTTAACTGAGGGTTAAAGTTTGTACCTGTATTAGAGATAATCTCTAGTTTTATAAATGATTAGTGATAATTATTACTGTATTTATCTACAGACGATGGTGTGAAAGTTGTAGGTAGTGTAAGATTGACACTTGCATATCAAAATGTAATAATTTAATAAAATCATAATATATATATATATATATATTAAATGGTTATTTTATTAAGTACTATTTAATTTTTATATGATATCAGGGTATCATGACTGTTTAATTTTTATAGATCAATACAGTTTTAGATTAAATATGTTTCATGCAAACTTTTGTTACTAAATATATATATATATATATAGTAATAGTAACAAGTCAGATGTCACATGACTTATATATAGCTTGCACTTACAAATATGTAAAATTAAGAGCGTGCTAATAGCTCTAAACAAGCTTTTTTTTTTTTATGATAAATGCTACTACAAGAGAAGGCATTCAAATCATTTTTATTTTAAATGGTCCCCATCCCCAGACCGGTTTCGACCTATGGGTCTCTTCAGTGAGGAGTTGGGACATTAGATCTAAAAAACCAACTCAAGCAAAGCATTTATCTAAAAGATAATTGTTAGAAGAAGATCTGAAACTTTTAGACATCTACATGTCTTTAAAGTCAGCTCTCCAACTGAAAAAATCATATGGGACTGAACTTAATTCAGATACTCCATATATTAGTAAGCTTAGCTCTTTAATTTAGCTAAAGCCACAACAGCAAAATAATAATAGTAATAGTAACAAGTCAGATGTCACATGACTTATATATAGCTTGCACTTACAAATATGTAAAATTAAGAGCGTGCTAATAGCTCTAAACAAGCTTTTTTTATTTTTTTTTTTTTTTTATGATAAATGCTACTACAAGAGAAGGCATTCAAATCATTTTTATTTTAAATGGTCCCCATCCCCAGACCGGTTTCGACCTATGGGTCTCTTCAGTGAGGAGTTGGGACATTAGATCTAAAAAACCAACTCAAGCAAAGCATTTATCTAAAAGATAATTGTTAGAAGAAGATCTGAAACTTTTAGACATCTACATGTCTTTAAAGTCAGCTCTCCAACTGAAAAAATCATATGGGACTGAACTTAATTCAGATACTCCATATATTAGTAAGCTTAGCTCTTTAATTTAGCTAAAGCCACAACAGCAAAATAATAATAGTAATAGTAACAAGTCAGATGTCACATGACTTATATATAGCTTGCACTTACAAATATGTAAAATTAAGAGCGTGCTAATAGCTCTAAACAAGCTTTTTTTTTTATGATAAATGCTACTACAAGAGAAGGCATTCAAATCATTTTTATTTTAAATGGTCCCCATCCCCAGACCGGTTTCGACCTATGGGTCTCTTCAGTGAGGAGTTGGGACATTAGATCTAAAAAACCAACTCAAGCAAAGCATTTATCTAAAAGATAATTGTTAGAAGAAGATCTGAAACTTTTAGACATCTACATGTCTTTAAAGTCAGCTCTCCAACTGAAAAAATCATATGGGACTGAACTTAATTCAGATACTCCATATATTAGTAAGCTTAGCTCTTTAATTTAGCTAAAGCCACAACAGCAAAATAATAATAGTAATAGTAACAAGTCAGATGTCACATGACTTATATATAGCTTGCACTTACAAATATGTAAAATTAAGAGCGTGCTAATAGCTCTAAACAAGCTTTTTTTTTATGATAAATGCTACTACAAGAGAAGGCATTCAAATCATTTTTATTTTAAATGGTCCCCATCCCCAGACCGGTTTCGACCTATGGGTCTCTTCAGTGAGGAGTTGGGACATTAGATCTAAAAAACCAACTCAAGCAAAGCATTTATCTAAAAGATAATTGTTAGAAGAAGATCTGAAACTTTTAGACATCTACATGTCTTTAAAGTCAGCTCTCCAACTGAAAAAATCATATGGGACTGAACTTAATTCAGATACTCCATATATTAGTAAGCTTAGCTCTTTAATTTAGCTAAAGCCACAACAGCAAAATAATAATAGTAATAGTAACAAGTCAGATGTCACATGACTTATATATAGCTTGCACTTACAAATATGTAAAATTAAGAGCGTGCTAATAGCTCTAAACAAGCTTTTTTTTTTTTTTTTTTTAGATAAATGCTTTGCTTGAGTTGGTTTTTTAGATCTAATGTCCCAACTCCTCACTGAAGAGACCCATAGGTCGAAACCGGTCTGGGGATGGGGACCATTTAAAATAAAAATGATTTGAATGCCTTCTCTTGTAGTAGCATTTATCATAAAAAAAAAAGCTTGTTTAGAGCTATTAGCACGCTCTTAATTTTACATATTTGTAAGTGCAAGCTATATATAAGTCATGTGACATCTGACTTGTTACTATTACTATTATTATTTTGCTGTTGTGGCTTTAGCTAAATTAAAGAGCTAAGCTTACTAATATATGGAGTATCTGAATTAAGTTCAGTCCCATATGATTTTTTCAGTTGGAGAGCTGACTTTAAAGACATGTAGATGTCTAAAAGTTTCAGATCTTCTTCTAACAATTATCTTTTAGATAAATGCTTTGCTTGAGTTGGTTTTTTAGATCTAATGTCCCAACTCCTCACTGAAGAGACCCATAGGTCGAAACCGGTCTGGGGATGGGGACCATTTAAAATAAAAATGATTTGAATGCCTTCTCTTGTAGTAGCATTTATCATAAAAAAAAAAAAAAAGCTTGTTTAGAGCTATTAGCACGCTCTTAATTTTACATATTTGTAAGTGCAAGCTATATATAAGTCATGTGACATCTGACTTGTTACTATTACTATTATTATTTTGCTGTTGTGGCTTTAGCTAAATTAAAGAGCTAAGCTTACTAATATATGGAGTATCTGAATTAAGTTCAGTCCCATATGATTTTTTCAGTTGGAGAGCTGACTTTAAAGACATGTAGATGTCTAAAAGTTTCAGATCTTCTTCTAACAATTATCTTTTAGATAAATGCTTTGCTTGAGTTGGTTTTTTAGATCTAATGTCCCAACTCCTCACTGAAGAGACCCATAGGTCGAAACCGGTCTGGGGATGGGGACCATTTAAAATAAAAATGATTTGAATGCCTTCTCTTGTAGTAGCATTTATCATAAAAAAAAAAAAAGCTTGTTTAGAGCTATTAGCACGCTCTTAATTTTACATATTTGTAAGTGCAAGCTATATATAAGTCATGTGACATCTGACTTGTTACTATTACTATTATTATTTTGCTGTTGTGGCTTTAGCTAAATTAAAGAGCTAAGCTTACTAATATATGGAGTATCTGAATTAAGTTCAGTCCCATATGATTTTTTCAGTTGGAGAGCTGACTTTAAAGACATGTAGATGTCTAAAAGTTTCAGATCTTCTTCTAACAATTATCTTTTAGATAAATGCTTTGCTTGAGTTGGTTTTTTAGATCTAATGTCCCAACTCCTCACTGAAGAGACCCATAGGTCGAAACCGGTCTGGGGATGGGGACCATTTAAAATAAAAATGATTTGAATGCCTTCTCTTGTAGTAGCATTTATCATAAAAAAAAAAAAGCTTGTTTAGAGCTATTAGCACGCTCTTAATTTTACATATTTGTAAGTGCAAGCTATATATAAGTCATGTGACATCTGACTTGTTACTATTACTATTATTATTTTGCTGTTGTGGCTTTAGCTAAATTAAAGAGCTAAGCTTACTAATATATGGAGTATCTGAATTAAGTTCAGTCCCATATGATTTTTTCAGTTGGAGAGCTGACTTTAAAGACATGTAGATGTCTAAAAGTTTCAGATCTTCTTCTAACAATTATCTTTTAGATAAATGCTTTGCTTGAGTTGGTTTTTTAGATCTAATGTCCCAACTCCTCACTGAAGAGACCCATAGGTCGAAACCGGTCTGGGGATGGGGACCATTTAAAATAAAAATGATTTGAATGCCTTCTCTTGTAGTAGCATTTATCATAATAAAAAAAAAAAGCTTGTTTAGAGCTATTAGCACGCTCTTAATTTTATATATATATATATATATATTATACATGATTAGAGCTGACATCTTTTCACATTTTTTATAAATAATTCAAAATGTGTTAATTTATTAAATATTTTGACACTGAATTCTCTTATTACAGTTTAATAATATAAATCTCTATTTTTGCCTTAAATTTGGCATATTGGAATAATAAATTAATTTACAGCAAACCCTCATGTTTGAAATATTCATGCATTCACAGCAAGCCAATCACCATTACAGTATTAATATAAGTTAGGTAACTGTTATATTTGTGTGGATTGTTGATAACTCTCCAAGGTATCTGATGAAGAGAATTATTCCTTAAATGCTTGTATATAATGCAGAATAATTTGTACTTTTTTTTCATGTATTATGGCTGCTGTAGAAAAAAATGTATTATACATTGGGATTGGAGTTGACATCTCTTCATACTTTAAGGTCAGCTGCAGAAAGGGATTTGATACTAACTAAAATAAGACAATTCCTATTTGGGGCTTTAAAGAAACTAAGCAGTCCAAATTCCTAAGGTCTATCCCATACCTTCTTCTCATTGCAATTATTATTATTATTCATATGGGTGTGCTTCTCACCGACATGCATTACAAAGCATTGAGAGTTTAGTGACTCTTTACTTCAGAGTTTAAGATCAAAAACATCATTACATTTCTTCTCACTTGCCTGATAGTCCTTAGCTGAAATATCAGTTAAGTTTTCTTGCTGGAAAAATAGAATGTTGATGAGCTTTCTTAAAAATAGCATTTATGACAGACAATACTAAATTAAATCATTTATTCTCAATGTTGTAAAATTGCTAGGGCAAGTAAGTAGTTGGCATCTGAAATTAGAGGGTGCTAAAAATACTGATTGATAATAATAAATTTTTAGTTAAGTATTTGCAATTGCAAATCATTTTGAAATGAAGGAAGATTGCATGAATTGGAACATGAATTATCTAATATTAAATGGAACATTAGTGGACATATATCACAAATATTGAAATCATAAATGGACCAGAATTCATTATAAATAAGTAGAAAAATAACATTGTGGAAACTGATGTAATATCAGATAGAGTGGCAAGATTAATTAGTTACTTAACATAATGGATGCAGATAATTCAGATTTATACCTAATTGAGATAAGAAAAAGTAGAGGATCATGGATATATTAAAGTGTTCAATGGGACCAAACAATATTTAATGCTAGAATTTGCAAATGATTGAAAGATGAAAGTGTTGTAAATTTGGTTATGTTGTTAGAAATGAGAGAGGACATGGAGTTGTAGAGTTCACAGAAAAACAAAAAAAACTTTTATAAATTTTTTCTTTGAGAAAAATACTAAATGGAAAATGGACAAGGCAGCATGCAAATGAAAATACTGCAGAATTTGATTAACAGCAAATACATAAAGATTATAATGTTCTTAACAAATTCAACACAAGAAGTGATAAGATGTAAGATATGTGTTAATGCAAAACAGAGAGACAAAAAATTTACTAAGAAAATCAGTATTCACAGTTGATATCCTTAACCTGTTGAAACATTTCAATGAATTTAAATTACAACCTGAAAATTTTTTTAGAACATTAATAGAGTTTGAAGATAGTTCAGATTTGGATAAAATGAATATGAAGATAACTGATCATCACATGATCACCATTTCTTATGCTTGCTCATAACTGTTAATAAAACCTGGCAAAACTATCCATACAGTAGTGCCACTCAGTGCAAGCCAAAGTAATCAATGGATGCCAGAAGGCTTGTGCATAAATCCCTATCTAGTGTCTACTAATCTGGGGATATGGCACTAAATAGGGATTTTATGTACAAGCCTTCTGGAATCCATTGATTACTCTGTTTTGCACTGAGTGGTACTACTGTATAAAGAGTTTTGCCTGTTTTAATAAGATATCTGATACACTATTAAGAAATGCAACAAAGATAACTGATAGGAAAAACAGCAATTGATCAGTAATTTTTTTGCAAAGACAGATAATGATAAGGAATACAAAAATATATAAAAGAGATCCATTACAAAGGATAGAATATCTAGAATTTTATAGATAGTATAAAAACGAATTAATAATGATATAAGAAAATATAATTGAAAAGTACCAAAAATAAAAAACAACATTTTTCTATTGGTAGGGCAATAAAAAAAAGATAGAACTGTTAATAAAAAGAGAGATGACATCATGAAATGTGTGGAAGACTTCTAGAAATACTTATACAGCAATAACAAATATAGGGGATTTGAACTCAGACTTTCAAGTACCTGTCAACTATCCACACTATCTCATACCACTGGTGGGTACTTGAAAGTCTGAGTTCAAATCCCCTGTATTTACAATTACTTTCCAGGTATGTGAATAATGCCTGTATTTCAAATATTTACAGCAATAACAAAGAAGAAATGGTATCTCTTATAATTACTACATCTTCTAAATTGCCCAGGATTTTAAATAAAAAAGTGAGACATGCAATTAAATACTTGAAGAAGAGAAAATCTCCTTGTAATGATGAGATTATAATCAATATCCTTAAAGAAAAGCAGGTAAAAAATAGAAAAATTATTGGCAAAGTTATATACCAAATCTCTAAATGATAAATACATATCAGATGACTGGATACATGCAATACAAATATTTAAAAAGGTGATAATAAATTTTTCATCAAGGTAATTACAATTCATCTACAGCACATTTTGTATTTAACTAATCAAAAGAACAAGTTGGACATAAAAGTGGTTTTAGTATAAAGGATCACTTCCAAATATTAAGAAAAGTTATAGAAAGGACCTATGGATATGAATTGTCATTATGCTTTGGATTTATAGATTATGAAAGCATTGATTAAAGCATTGGTTCATCAAGATACAGATTGGAATATTGTGAAGAATATTTATCATAATACAATAGCAATAAATAGATTAAATAATGATATTAGAAAGATTTATTGTGAGAAATGTGTATGATAGGGTAACTCCTTATCTTCAAAATGTTTTACAGCAATTTTGCAAAAAATATTTTGGGAATTAAAATGGAAAGCTGAGGTAGTAAAAGTAAATGAAGATTATTTAGGTCATCTAGATTTTGCAGATGATGGAGCTTTGAAAAATGTTACAAGAATTATCAGATAAAAATAAAAAAAGTCAAACTAAAAATAAAGCTAAAAAGATTAAAGCAATACTCAGTGGATAAGAAAATAATGATTGGTAATGATAAATTAGATGAAGTTAACAACTACAAATATTTTTATTCAGATGATTAGTACATATGGAAGCATAATTGATTAAATTAATCAAATAATTAAACTTGGATGAAGTGCTTTTGACAGAAATAACAACATTAAAAGGAAATATTCCTATGTATTTGAAAAGGAGGATTTTTAATAAATGTATTTTACCAATTCTTACTTATGGATATGAGACTTGTATATTTAATGCAAGAACAGAACTGAGATTTGAAATTATCATTGAAGTATGGAAAGATATAGGTTAGGGGTAATAAGAAGGGATCAAAAACAAAAGACGTCTGGAAAACAAACAGTTGTTATTGATATTGTTGGAAAGAATTAAGAAACTGAAGTGAAATTAAGCTGGACATTTTGCTAGAAGTGATTATAGTAGATGGACAACTGAAATCTTAAAATGGATCACAGAGATTGTAAAAGTCTTAAAAAAGACTATATGTGAGATGATGGATAAAATAAGGAAGTGTGCTGACGTTAATTTGGAAAAGATAGGTTAGAGAATTAGGGAAATTGGATTACTTTAAAAGGCCTTCATTCTATAGTTGATCAATAATGGTTGAAAATAATTATGATGATAATGAATTCAAGGTCTGTTAAGTTATTTACTAGATATTTTTTTATAAATATTTCAAACATATAATGTTTTAGGACTTCTATATTTCATAGGCTGAAACATTTTTTTATTTTATTCATATTAGACAGCCATCTACTTTTCTTTCAATTAAGTAAATATATATATACATACTTTTTTAGTCTGATTATTATGCAAAAATACTCAAATGCCTGTATAAAGACATTAACTAAACTAATTTTTGAATAAATAGAGTAATACATTTACAGAAAGCGAACAATTATATGACTGACTATAAACGGAATTCACACTGAATGTACACTATGAAAATGGTTGGATAAAATCTTACATTGCACATACTCATACACATGGTTGCATGCATGAAAATTATGAATTTAAATTTATGAACTTTTAATTGTTTATTTTTTTTCAAACCAAGTGTTACTGAAAATATGAATGATGAGTGATGTGATCTCCTTAAACAGAGTCAAGAATCTTTCAACAATTATGCCCAGAGAAACCTGTTAGCCACTTTATTTTCCATTCCCCAGTTTAACTTTTCCCATATTCTACTCCATCCCATTTCCACACCATAATCTTTTTTATCTACTATAATGTCACCTGGTGGAAGCTTCAGTAATCAGTGATTAACAGACATATTTGAAATCTGTAGTCTTTATATTTAAATGTTTATTCTCAGTCAGATTCTGGTTTTTCTTTTATCAATGAGGCTTTGGAAAGACTACAGTAAATGGTGTCAACATTAAGGAAAGTAGCAGATTAAATGTACAGTTTTATAATTATTTTATTAAATTAATGCAATAAGATATTTAACTTACTATACACCATCATTCTACTAATGTAAAATTGCTTTTAACAAAATTACAAAAATACAGCAGATCCTAAATGAATTTCCAGATCAATGTATCTGAATCAAATTAGGATTTGGATTAAAAATCTTACTTATTGGATCGTTTAGATAATTAGTTTGGACAATGTAATAAATATTTAAAAAATCTGATGTGAAGAATGCAATATTTTGTTGGTCTAGTTTCTACATTTAAATGAAAACTAAGAATCCTGAAATCTGTTAAAGAAATTTTGAGAGTTTGTCTGCATTGCTACATAGTGTTTAATGTCTATGCATTATTTAGCATAGCAGGAACAAATTATAGTTTGACATCTATTTGAAATTATATATACATGGGTGCATCTATGTATATATGTATTTATTATTTATTTTTAAAAATAATAACAAGTTGAAATAACTGATATGCTTCAGAAATTTCCTAAGAGTTTGATTAGCTTGTTATTATTCTTTAAACATCCAACATAAGTGCAAAATTTAACAAATATTCACCATGTAGTTTAATCACCCTGCCTGCTGTTTAACCTCATACTACAATTCTAGAAAGAACTCTGGGATTTATTCCATGCTAGTGCCAAAAAAGTTACCCAATGTGGATCATCTTAGACACTATTGAAATGATAAATATCCATTACTTTCTTTGATACCTATCTAACTGAACATTGTTTTCTTTCATAACTATTCATACGATTTTCCTCGTAGACACTTCTTGCTTAAAATACTATAAAATCTTCAAGTGATAATTTGAGAGTCAGCAGTCCACATTTACTAAGTTTCACATGCCTATACAGCAACTGATTTACAATTTTGTTTTACTTTTCAGTTCTGTAGGCTTTCATTAGATAGCTTTCTGTTTTCAATGGTCTCTTCTTCACCTGAATCTTAGATAACCATACTCCCTGTTTACCTCCTTATACTTAACTAATTCTATATTATTATGAATACACCATTTAACTGTCCAGATATTCACTTTGTTATGTAACATCAACTATATAATTAACCTGCATCATTAAATCTTAAGACTTACTAGTAATAATTACCAAATCATTTAAACTGAGAACTTATTTACAGTTAACATATAGTCATCTGTAAAATTATTATAAACATGGACAGTAAGTCCCAATGTAAAGGTGACTGTTTCTTTCACCAAGTTGCCAGCAGCTCTATCTCTGACCCAAACTCTGTATTATATAATAAGACATTATGGCTATTTAACCACAAAAATTTTAAGGTGCTAGCATATCTTGATCACAAATTGTGACATAAACTTTGACAGTTTGTTTTATGCATCAATTCATGGTGGAATAACATGCTTATGTTATTTTTTAAAAGTTGAGCAAAATTGATGCTGAAATATTTAAAATGATTCAAACTGTGTGCAGTAGTGAAGCCAACAAGTCACCAAAATGTTCTCAAATGGTTTGCTTAGAAGATTTTGTGGCTGAATTCACTTTCCAGCATCTATATCATATTCACAGCTACCAACTGTTATGAAATAAAAAACTATTATAAATAATCAGATATGCACTTTGTTCCCTCTGAAACCTCTGATTCAATATATTATTAAAATTAATATATTAGACTTCCTTAATTATTATTTCCCTATCATTTGTTTAATTAAATACAACACTAATTTTCTGAGGACAACAAACATGCCCAGCTTCTTTCTCATGAGAAAACAGGTTTAAGCTGAGAATTAGATTTTTTTATATTGAAGCAGTCAGATCTGAGTTCAATCCTAGCTTCATGACATCTAGCCATAAGCCCACTTCAAACCCTAGTACTAACCTTAAATTTCTGATGCAATGGGGTTTTATACGTTCAATCCACGCTAATTTCCATAAAGAAAAACTTATTTTATAAATGTGTATTAAAATTAATTCGTTTGAGTTTAAATTAATCAATGCTATTAATAAATTCATGATAAAATTATTCATGAATTTATATATATTACAAATGCGTGGATTGTGCATATATATTTATAAATATTTAAATATATATAATTGTTCGAAAGTTTCATTGCGTCGGGAATGTTTTGATTTTACTTTAAATAATTTGTTAAAATTTTTAGTGATTAAAAGCTACATTCTTTCGATAAGCTTTCAGATTTTCCCTTTCCAAAACAATGGGTAAAGTTTTATTAATTAGAAAAAAAGATAAGTATTTAAAATGTAAGGATTTCCTAATTAAAATCATTTTTCTGATTTTAAGAATTCATTTTCTAATTAGAAAATGAATTCAAGTTAATGAGTTTGAAAGCCTTATCGAAGGAATGTATCTAAAAACAACTAGTAGATTTTGTGACATTGATAATGAAAGAAGCGCTAGCCTGAAGGCATCAGATACAGTATAAATAGCTCTGAAAAGTTTGGAGAGGGAGAAGCCATCTTTGTTGTAGAGAAGTGCCAGTAAATTCTGTGCATCTTAAAATCATGAATTCAAATAGTGTTCCTAGCATGGTGATTGGCTAAAACGTCAGGAATCTGGCTACTGTTCCTGAAGTCCCCTGAAAATCTTCAATGAAGCTGCTAAATCCTTTCCGGACCAATCATGCTGCTAAAATCATGAAAATCCATTAAAATGCTGTTCAAGTAATCGACCAAATGCATGCCTACATTTTACCAACCCGGACGTGTAAACTAAGGAACCAGCCCTGGAAGAAATGGTAATATATTTCCATAATGAGCCGTAACTTTCTGGCCAGTTTCGAACTTTACTTTACACTCCCTTTAAGAGCTCTTTTCATTCTTTAATGTAAATCTATACAAAACTTTCTTTTATTTATGCTTTTAAATTCATAGTAATTCTCTCAATCTCTAGTCTTTAACTTTCCTTTCTTACAATGGCAGTTCATTTATTATATTATATATATTTATTGTGTGATTTGTTAATGTTGTTTATTTTTAATTATATACCAATAATCCTTCAACTCGATGAGCTCCTTTGTTCCATTTGCTTTATGCAAATAATATAATATTAAGTCGATTGCTTTATGCAAATAATATAATATTAAGTCTAATAGTAATTCTCGCCCATTAGAACTAAATTTATACGTTCTATTAATCATCGAGTCGAAAGAAATTATTTAATGTTTACTATTTTTATAATTGGCTAATAATAAATTATTAGCTCCGTTTCTAATCTATGTCCCAACTATTTTCTCATATTCACCAATGTGTATTTATTCACATACAATGTTAAAATGTTTTTTGCAAAAGGGTCGATAAAGGAATCAACTAAATATATTCTAATTCAAATTGTCTTTACTATCTATTAATATTCAGGGAAAGCACAATGTTTGGGGAATAACTAACATAATTTTATAAATGCTTAAATAATTTTAGTTAAAAGCTCGTTTGACTTTAATTAATTTGATCAAGTCATCACGTAGAGCAGTCTATAGTAAATTGGGTTTTATTATTCAAACGGTGACTATCAAGTCATCATCTTCGAACGTTGCTGACGTAGGGCAATCTTTCCACTCCATAGGCATGTCGGTGGTGATATTACTGATATTTTAATTATAGAGGAAGAAAGCACTTCCTCCCCCACTTATATTATATTTGGAACACCAAAAGTTCATAGTTATATCTCGGCCTGGCTGTCCTCATGTTCCCCATCTACTTAAAGGGCAGTAAGACTTGTGTTACACAAGCTGCCATTCTACTTAAACCACTGACCAGCGATTATCTTTCCTTTTCATTTATAGCTCATAATTCGTCAGCACCATTACCTCTCTGTTCCAGTAAAGCCCACTCTTATGCTCGTCATTCGTGATAAAGTGATTTCAATTAAAGTCGAACAAATTCTCAGTTATCTCAGATTAAATAAGTTCTCTAATAAAGGTTAAAGTTATGCCCTAAATACATATCTTGCTCTTCATGAATGGATTTGCAAATGTGAAAATAAATCTCACATTCTTTCGTATAAAATTAGAGTAATAATTTCCTTTACAACTGAATACCTTTATCTGCCTTTAATTTCTTGTTGGGGGCATAGACATAGAATTCCAAAATATTGCATAATACTCATTGGCTTATAATAGGAACTGCCATTCTTATTATAATTACAGACTCTGTTTAAGGCTAGAGGTGATCAATATAATCATCATTTAAAATTGAACAAAACCATTACTATTATTATTAAAATGTTTATAAACATACTTGGTTTCTAAATTCTCTTATTCAATAATTATTTAATGTTAAGGCTCACTGTCTGTGTTGGCAACCCGAACATATACATATTATTCGACTTAAAATTATCTTTAGTCAGTTATTATCCAATATTAATGTCAGTTCAGGGGTCTCTAATCCTCACCAACTGTTGAGCTAGTTTCTTGGTGCATAGCACTGTGCCATCGATTTAGATCATCCATTGATCTAAGCTGATAAGTTGGGTTTGAATTCAGTTTGAACCGACTGAGTTTGAATCTGACTTGCAGTTTAGGTGGTGAACGTTTTTCGACTGGTACAATATGAAGGGGTGCCCCCCAAAAATGGAATTTTGTGATAAATACTGGTATTTATTTTTAGGTCTTAAAAATTGCATCTCCTTCAAAATACTGTCCATTTGATGCAGTGCACTAGTCTAAGCATGTTTCCATTTTACAGAATAGCCTGAAACTTTTGCAAAGTGTTGCCTTTTAACACTCCCATCATTTTTTTTGTACTGTGGCTTCTCCTTAAACGAAGTCAAGAATATCTGAGCAATTATGCCCTGATAAACCTGTTAGTCACTTAATTTTCCATTCCCCACTCTAAGTTTTCCTATATTCTGCTCCATCCCATTTCCACAACATAATCTTTGTCAACTCTATAGCCTTAATATCTAATTCTCCCTTATCTTTTCCCAAACCCATCATTTTTCATGAAGCAACTTCTCTTCTGACATCTGGTGGGGAAAATGTGTAAAAGAATCAGGATTCATTGCAAGAAATTCAGTTTATATACCAATAATATTTCCCATAAGTATCTAGTGAAATTACTCTTGCTTCAAGTAGGAACACAGTATTTACTGTTAGAATGTGCTAATGCTAGGGAAGGCATCTATAAAATGGAGGAGTTTGAGAAAACTTTCCAAAAAGGTTATTGTTGGAAATCATTTTAGATTTAACCCTAAATAAATGAAGAAAGTGAGTTGAGCTATTATCCAAAATTATTGCAAAATGGGTGTGTTTCAGTCTATTGTGGCAAAAGTCCAGACTGTGAAATATTTTCTTGTTGCTTAGATAAAAAATTGAGCTTGCAATCTTTGTTGAACTAAGCCTAAGATTAATCATTAGACTAAAAAGATATATCAAATTTAAGATTAACGTTACAACAGAAAGTGTCATGTGACTCCAGCATCTACAATGCTTTCTTTCAAGAGCAAACTCTGTTTCTTCAGCTTGAGTTAATAGTATCTGTTGTAGACTTACAATAAGAGTCAGAACTAGAAAATAAAATATAGAGTTTAAGGCATACAATAGGTGGCAGTAATAGAAAAAAGAAAAAAGAAAATCATCTCCTGAAAGCATTGTATGGGCTGGTGTCACATGATTTTTTTTTTTTGCTTATATACCAATCCTAGTAAAAAGATAAAATATCTGCCACTACTATAAAACTGTATCACACCAAATTATATAGGTACCAAACTATTATCAAATCTGCATAACTATTCAAGCAAGATGAATTGGAAGATGTTTTTGTATTCAGGCTAGTAGCAGGAAAGTGGTAAAGGGGTAAAACATGGTTGAGAAATGAAAGTGTATTAGACTCAAAATATTCAGGTATAAAGTGACTCCTAAATAAAAATTGTATTAGATTCAAAATATCTAAATGCACTAGGTTTAGGTGCAAAGCTATATAAGGCCAGTAGAGAATACAAAATATATTGATCTTAATGGAATAGAAGAAAGTAATTTATATAAAAGTATGAGAAAAAGCTTTAGTTTTAATGATGGATAATGATTTAAATCAGCAGTGGTCCAATTATGTGGCACACAAATAAGTTTTGTCATCCAGATGAATTAAAAGAGTATTTTAAACTTAATTATTTAGAAATCATGAACATTTATACTGATAAAAACAAGTAAGGTGTATTTGTTTTAGCAAAACATGACAATCATAAAAATACTAAACATCACACATGTTGATATATCATTGAGATTTAATTTCTCTATCTAATTTTATATGTCAAATGTGTATTCCAAATGATAATGCCAACTCAAAAAATTCCTGTATTTTTAGTTCTAAATCTTTACAAACTGATATGAATATAACAAGACACTGTGATAGCATAAAGAATGGCACTGATGAAGGTAGTCTCATCTGATTTCAAATCATTCCATGTGAATTTGTATATCTGTTTGATTAGCTTTTCATGGGCAGATACATATATATGCATGATCATCTGGCTCACTTTTCAATACTCAATTAATTCCATATAATTATGCATGAAAATGCATGTTTTGTCAAATTGGTTCATTACCTTGCAATCTATCTCATGCAATGAAGCACAAATATGGATACTTATCTGGATTAGCTTATCTTCACAATGTTAATTAAAATGTATGTGATATGATATGGCAATATAATTAAAAATGGCAGTGATAAGATTCTGTGAAACCACATTTTTAAAGATATACCTACATTTCTAAATATACATTATTTAGAAAGTTAAAAAAGGATGAATTTGCCATATTTTTGGCTTTTAGAAGATTGGAATCAAAATTTTGGTGTGTTTATAAGCTAAAAATAAACTCCATAAACATATAATCCCTCTGTAACATGGAGATGATTGATGTTATAAAAGTATTGTGATAACCAAGCTCTATAGTAATTTAAAAAAATAGAAGAACAAAAGAATACAGAAAGGACAAACTAGCCCCACCTCCACTCCTCACAGACACTTGGGCAATCCTCCAACTCCCATCCTCTCAGCCTCTGTCATAGGACTCAACCATTTAAATGTTTGTGACCCATGCAGTGCTTGCTCCATGAAGACATGCATCTCAGACTGGCCTGGACTACACACCCTTTCCACTTCCCATTGCCTTTTTACATGTATCCTTCCCATCTTACCATGTTACTCCTGAAATTTTAATTTACCATATAATCACTCCCTTGTAAACCTTTTTCTAACTGTATTTGTATCTGTTTTTTTTTTTTTATGAATAAACTTTCATCACTGAGAAAAAAAGAATACAGAAAGGATTGGGTACTGGTTTAATATACAATCTACTGAAGTCATTTTCTATTGCCTTATGGTACATTTTTATAGTGAAAGTATAATTAATAAGAATTTCAATTACAATTGATACCTGAACTATATTTAGTAGAAGCAATGGTTGTTTATACTGAAAACAGTGGATAATGTTTGATGACAAACATTCAGTCCTATAAGATAGGTAAACTTATATCCGGGGGGGGGGTCATTTTATTATTCACCACCTATGGCTTTTATCAGTTGCTTCAGATCAGTACCCAATCAATTGATGCTACAAGACTTCGTGTTTTAGCTTTTAGAATCAATTTATTTAATAGTTTTAGAAAAAAAAAATCTGAAAAAAAGAATGCGAGTAATAATCTCCATATACGATTTATAAATAACAATGAAATACTTTCTGAGGGATTATGCGATGGTGGAGTTGTAGAAATGAAATATTGAGTTTCAATCCAAAAATATTAGTTCCCCAGTCTGCCACTCTAAAACTATGCTAAACCACGCGGGAACTCAAACCACTAAACGAGCTCGCAAAGCATAATTTATGTATATTCAACTTGTGTAAAGGATGGTTGGATACCATAGATTTTCATATGGTGAACACTCGCGTACACACACAGAGAGTAGACACATATATAGATTTTTTTCTTTAGCTTTTTTTTAAGAAAAAAAATTGTTAATTAAGTTAATTCTAAAAGCTAAAATTCCAGAAGTAACAAAATATATCCCCCCAAAAAAACTAGACTTCCAAGCTATTTACAATTACTCTCCTTATCTGGAACATGTTATTAGAGAAGGTTGCAATTTGAGGAACAATTTGCAACAACAGAAGGGAAAAAATCTAAAATAAAAAAAATAAAAAAATTTCTTTGCACAAAACTATTATCTTTTTAGAATAACTATAAGAAAAGATAAAATTCAAAAAAAAAAAAAAAGAAGATTTAAAAAAAAAGACTGCAAAATAAAAAATGAGTAAACAAGTCTGAATGGCGGACAAGAGCCCTGTTTATTTGGGACAAGGCAGTAATAAAGCCGCCCAACAGGTTAATATTTGGACACAAGAGGAAGTGATTCTTTTGAATGGGACAAATCCTTTTCAACAGATCCATGCCCCTCATCAGTTAAATAAAGCTTTGACTATCCCCCTAATTCAAGAGATAAAAAAAAACTTGCCTGACAGCGTCTTAACTGAATGTGTCACTTAAAAAAAGTTCTGATACAGTAGGCGACTTTCAATATTGCTCGAATATTTGGAAAAAAAAATTCCAAGTAGAGGAAAAATTTTATCAGGTGATGTTCTCAAAATTCAAAAGATAATATTTAAAACAGGCATATTGTATAAAATAACTGAGATGCTGGTGTGGAGTGTTTATATCAAAATATATGCGCAGAAATCTAACAAAAATTATTTAATGTAATTATTTAAAGGACTGTGTTTTGTGTATATGATGTTTTTACACACACTCGCATATATATAATATCAGCCAATATAAGATTGGAATTAAACCTACAATTTTCAATATTCTAACATATAAATAAATAAAAGCTATACTCAGCTAGCGGCATAACTGCTGTCTTTACTAACTATAAATGCTTCTCAAAATGTCAATCGACGATGGATTTAGCTTATATATATATATCAAAACTATAGACATAATTTCATGGTTTTATAATATATATTATTACAAATTATTGTCGAAGTAACAAACTTATATCGTCCGCCATAAATAAATACCTTGAGGATTATTACTAACCATCCTTTAAGGGCAATTACACATTTTAAACTTTAATTAATATAACTATTATTATTGAACGCTGCCATATGAAATAATTAATTCACCCAAATTCTACTCTTTTCTGAATTTAGTAATGTGCTTATAACTTTCATTTTATTATACAAATAGTTTAGTCGCATGAATCTCACAAAAAAAAAAAAAAATGTCACCAATATATATATATTTATTTCGTAGAGAACTAATACTCATCAATTGGACAAGATCACAATACAAGATGCATTTTATGTGGAATCAGCACGCATCCATCGGTTCAGGTCACAACCTCTAATATGGACCAACTGAAGAGCTAGCTCCACACGACATGCATTCTGAGATTGTAAAAAGTTGTGACTTGAGTTAACTGATGAGTATGGCCAACTTAAGAGTGTTAGTTCCAAGCAAAATGGTTGCGAAAGGGTGAGAGGCCTGCAATTTGCAAACCAATTAGTGCTGCTTCCACATGAAATGCATCTTGGGGTTGTAAGAGATTGAGACTTAGCAAACTGATGTGCATTGATTACATATGTGAAGTATCTTGGTGTCACTACATGGGCCAACCGATGAGTTATGGTCCTACATGAGATGCATCCTGGAAGTCGTGTATTTTTCAAAATATCTTCATTCATAATATTACAGAGTCTGGTGAAATGAAAGTATTTGTGTGTACATATAAGTAATATACATATATAATGACTAACTATGGTGCCAAAAGGAAGTGTATAATCAATTAAATTAATCCATAATGTTCATGAATTGCATTCAATAATCCCCTAATCCATCAATAGTGCATTCTCCCACTAGTTCACATGAATGTAGGATATTGAGAATTCTTTTCTATAAAATGAAAATTTAATCAAATGTAAAATACCAGGCTAGGAATAGTCAACAATTCCATATTATGAATGAGAAATAAAGAATCTTTTAGACTTTATTTTCCTATTAGAATTTCTACTGCAGAATTCTGGGTGAGCTTATATAGTGCACTCTTAGCTCTTATCTCATGGCCAAATTTATATTTAAGAACACTAGAATATCTTATTTATATCAAAACTAATATAATTCATACTACTGATATATTAGTCATCATCAAATTCAATATAAATCTGGACTAAAATGAATTATGAGTTAATTTATTCATATCCTTTCCTAGTTCCACATATTAAATATGTCAGTTATTTTCATTCTTATTAAATTAATGCTATAACAAATAAAAACAATATTGTTTACCTCTCCCTCAAGAGTGAATATTTTTGTCATGACTAATGGCACATGTTGTACCTTCTTTCTAGTTCTATCCAAGAATGATCTAATGGCACAAGGAATCGGTATATTACTTCCAATATCAGTACCTATACCATGGGATCTGTATTCTTTGTTGGTTTTGATGTATACTCTTTCATTCTCAAGACAAGTTTATCAGTTTATTTTACAAACATGAATTACTAAACTAGCTGTTGAACATCAACACTATAATATTTACATTTCCCTCCAACACAATATTTACAACCTATCTCATTAACACTATGATAGTTACATTTCCCTCCAACACAATATTTACAATCTTTTTCTACATACTAATTATCATCTGAACTAGTTAAAGCTGACTTAAGAAATGAAATTTAAAGATTGAAGTGAGAAGTTGTGTCTTATAATATGTGGTATAACTTATTAATTAATATCAGGTTGGGATTACATATTAGTAGTTCCC
This sequence comes from Epiperipatus broadwayi, assembly GCA_028023455.1. Lineage (NCBI taxonomy): Eukaryota > Metazoa > Onychophora > Udeonychophora > Euonychophora > Peripatidae > Epiperipatus > Epiperipatus broadwayi. The sequence goes on along the minus strand of JAQFVV010012661.1, from coordinate 942,400 downwards.
TTTCAATGTCAATGTACTGTTTTCATTGTTATATGTAAAAATACAGTGTTTTCTCATTTAGATTTTGAGAAGAGGAACAAACATTTTATATTATTTCAACATTTTATAATCAAAGTTATCCTTTTTTTTTAACCATGTTTGTAATTAGTTGCCAGAATAGTTTCTAATGTTGCCCAAAGAAAAGGTTTATTCCATATTTTTATTTATTGACAATTGCATTCAACTCTTGAACAAATGGAATATGTAAATAACTAATTTAAATAATTAGCATTTTATGTATAAATGCTGCAGCATACCAGCAACCTTATGAGTGGTATGAATATGGCTTCTTTAGCTGAAAGCATGCTCAGCTACTATTAATAAATAAAGATACGGAATAAACCTGTTCTTTAGCCAATGTTAGGAACCATTTTAGCAACCAATTAAACATACTACAAACACACATTTTTAAGCAACCAATCAAGTAGTTTAGAAAATTTGGCAAAGAGTCAACTATGAATAATCTATGACCTATTGCTTAGGGCCAATACTATTGTTCAGGTTTTGATGTTCATAGTATTTTCCAATAATATTAGTATTACAATTAATGTTAAATTGGATATACTCTCATTCTCATTCTTATATCCATTTCTCAGCTGTTTACAAAATATCTACTATAATAAATGCTACTGGAAGTTCATAAATTCTCTCAACATTTGTGACTTTTCCTTGTGATGAGTGATTTGAACTCTGCATGTAAAAAGATCCTAGGTTTTCTCGTTGCTCATTTTGTAATTATATCTATGTGTCATTTCATTGCTTCCAAAATAGAATTATTCAAACTATTACATTTGTACATGCATGTGAATGCACACACACACACCTCAATTATATATATATATATATATATGTTGACTCTTACGCAATAGATTTACAATTAACACATTTGGACATTTATTTGAGAATAAAATCACTTTATATAAAATTGCTATAAGGTTTCTATAATTTTACAAATTAATTTTCTATTCCATTAAATTTAATAAAGAAATAGAAAATGATAAACTTATTTATAATTATTATGTAATCTTCCTTCTTGAAATTTCCTATCACATAAATTTATTTCTCTTTCTCTCCCTCTCTCTTTTTATTTTTATTCAATATTAACTATTATGATTAATATTCTTTTTAAGACCAGAAAGATCATCTCTATATATGTTAAATATTAAATTCTCACAATATTAATGTACATATGAAATGAATTGGAACTGACTAAACTTCCTATGGCTGCAAAATAAATAAAAAATCTGACACCATTATATTACTAATTAAAGAATAGGCTGTCTATGCTTAGCACTTTTCATATCAATATACTAACTATCCTAATCATATTGAAATTTCAGAATGAACTTTATCATCAGACAAACACTATTCCTAATCTGACATTTATTATCATCAAAAGTATTCCTTAGTTTGCTGCTATAAAAATGAAGGATTTGTTTTGTCTTTTCACAACTAGAGGGAGTTTAGTCAACTGCAGTTCATTTTGTATATATGTATATATATACATTTAAAACAGTAGTAACTTGCTCTATGCAATAGGGTCATCTAGTGCAAGCCATAGTAATCAATGGATGCTAGAAAGAAATAGAAGTCATGAGATGTTTTAGTGGTGACTATGAGTGAATTCAGATTTGTATGACTATACAATTAAATTAGCTTTGATTGAAAACATAATTGTGCTTTCAGGTTGGATTCATGTCTCAATAATTAATTAAAAATGTAAAAAGTAGCTGTTTAGAAAGTTGCATCAGATTCAATAACCTAGTTGTAGTCCTCTCAGATCCATGGTTCCTTACTGATGAAAAAGTCACATTTATAACTATTCTGAAGATACTGGAAGAGATTTTGCTACATAAATATTCTAGCATCCATTAATTACTATGGCTTACACTAGATAGCACTATTGTATGAAGAATTGCTACTGTTTTAACAGATTATGTACTCATAAGAAATAGTAGTCATGTGAATTTTTAATGATTTTATGTATATATTTCCTGGAAAAACATCCAATCATCAACTAAACAATTATAGTATTTAAATAAAAAATTAACTTATCATGTCTGATGAAAAAGATTTGAGTTTTGAAACCTCTAGCACTGACCTGATAGTTTATGAGATTGTGGGAAAAAAGATTAGTAATACTGTAATATAATTAGATTTTACCTGTATTTTCTTTAACATACCTTTCTTCTTTGAGAACTTTTATGGAACAATAAAACTTCAAATAGACTATAAAATTAAATTCAATAACTATATTATATTTTTAAAATTATAACTCTTAATCTTTAAAAGTGATGAAATAATTATCCAGACACAATCCATTAACCTATGATCTATCTAATTACAATATTCCAATAATGCTTAAATTTGTTCAGCAGTATTACTAGCTTCCATGGATTCAAATTACAAGCAGATAAAAAAAGACACCACATCACAAATGCTGCTAAGATTTGAACAATCAATAACTCAGAACAATGTAAACAATAGCAATCTACCTAAAATTGAGATTTTATCACATCTTTCACTGATAAAGTTTCTACTTTATGTTTATAAAGTAATATTAGTTAGTAACCTGCCTAAAAACTGTATAAAAAAACAAATATGCATAATATTATACTGGAAACACATAGTACATTTCATACAAACCTAACATTTAATTTTATATAGTAGTAATTACAGGGTTCAAATTTATACCTACACAGTATCTACTTATATATATTGAAATGTAATATATATATATATATATATATATATATATATATATATATATATATATATATATATATATATATATATATATATATATATAATATATATTATTATATATATATATATATATATATAATAAATTTATACATGAATGAACCTAGATAATTTCATATATATTATAATATTCAAATATATGTATATTGTCTATACTAAACTTAAAAATATTTATAAAGGACTTGATCTTAGACTTTTAAGCTCCCTACAGTTATGCACTCCATTTTATATAATTGATGCCCATGATCACTTACATGTGAAAAAGATAAATGATCTGCAATATATGTATTTCATGCTGAACCAGCACTCATCAGTTGGTACAGATCACCATCTCCCACACGCATATATAATCAATGTTCAGTTTATATTAAGAAAGCAAATCTTCAAACTTTAATGGACAAGCTTCAATCTTCTGCATCCTTTAACTCTTCAGCCATTCATAGCATTGAAAATCTGATGATGGAAAACTTAGTCCTTGTTAATGTATTGTATAAGATGGAGTGCATAGCTATAGAGATGTTGAAAGTCTGAGTTCAAGTCCTTTATATATGTATATATTAAATACAAATATAATTAATATACTTGGAAATTAGATGTAATTATAGAGGATTTGAACACAGACTTTCAAGTACCCTTCAGCTAGAAACTGTATCTCATACAACCAATCCACATGACTAGACATGTGAAAAAGATAAATAACCTCTAATATACATACTTCATGCTGAAACACCACTCATCAGTTGATCCAGATTTCCCACACATATATATAATCAGTAAGCTGGCTATAGCAATGGATATTAATCTTCAATTTTATATAGATATTTTAAAAAAATTTGTAGTTTTATTCTAGTGGATTTTTTTATTATATATATCAGGGACAAAGGCTTCATGTATTGAACGGAATGAATGCTTCCATAGAAGTTCAAAAGCTTTAACTAAAATTCAATTTTAATCTCACAAACTTGATCCAACAGTTGCATATATAAATGTAAAAAAAAATTCTCTAAACTATTTTGCTAAACATAAAAAAGAATGAATTATTCAAATTCATTATTTTTTGTATGGAATTTTCAATTTTCTTATCAATAGTTGAATTGTTTTTATATAAGGCAAATAATGAGTTTGACCATAGCATTATTTGTTGATTATAAGAAATTCAAACTATGTTAAAGTTAAAACTTAAGAATGTTAAAAACATTTGGAAGATAAAAATATCTTGATAATAATAAATCACAGTCTGATTAATAGATAAGAGAGTTCCATATTTTTTTCTAGACTATTTTGTTAAACATAAAAAAAAGAATGAACAATTCAAACTCATTATTTTTTGTATGGAATTTCTGCTAACTTTCAATTTTTTCACCAACAGTTGAACTGTTTTTATATAAAGCAAATAATGAATTTGACCATTGCATTATGATTATAAGATGTTCAAACAATGCTAAAATTTAATTAATAGTTAAAACTTAAGAATGTTAAAAGCATTTATAAAATAAAAATATCGATAAGAGAATTCACATTTTTCTAGATGTATGCAATATATATATATATATTAGCTATTACCTAAAAATTATCATGGCAAGTAAAATAAAAACATTCTAAAAAAATATTATGTAGAGTGCTTCCATTCCTAAAAAAGTCACGCTTCCTACTGATACATATATATGAATATATAATAACCATTGAGGCTACTTTGATAATAGATTGCTGATATTTTAGATAATGAAAAGTAAAAAGAGTACTCAGAAAAATGCATAGTTCAAGATGAAATAAAATAAAAAATTTTGATCAATCATTATGAATGTGCAAATCTTATGAATAACCTTTGTGGAGTGACCATGGATATATGTATGTGGTGATGCATTACTTGGTAAGGCTACCTTGACAATAGATTTCTGATATTCTATTATTTATTTAAACACTTTACCCAAGTCTAATTCTATGATTAATTTCATCCCCTATATTCCATCTGCATTAATAACCTGACGAAGGTATTGGTAGTTGTTAATTTCTTCTAATTCAACATTAACAATCTTTATTTTATTCTTTTGAGAAAATCTATTGTACATTACTTTAGTCATTTTAGATTTTGTTTTTAGTCCTATTTTCTTGCTTTCATCTGATAACTCGCAACAATTCCTGAAACTCCGAAGCATTATTTTCACAAACAACTACCTTAGTTACAAAATCTAGATGACTTAAATAATTTCCATTTACTCCTTCATCTTCCCATTTCTATTCACAAAATACTTCTTACAAAACTGCTGTAGAAAGTTCTGGTGATATGAAGGCTCCCTGTTGTACACCCTTCCCAATAATAATCTTCTTAGTATCCATATATAATCTAATCCCTAATATTACTATGTGATCTAATTATTGTTGTGTGCATTTGGATAAATATTTTTCAAAATATGACAGCATCCTGAATCTAAATATTGATGATCCAATACTTTAATTATTGAAATGTTTATAATATCAACCACTTTTCATGATCTATAAATCCAAAAAGATGAAAGCAACTCATATTTGTTTGTTCTTTGTATAACTTCTTTCCATATTTGGATGTGATCCAGTGTGTTAAAACAATTTTTAAATTCATCTTGTTCTTTTGGGTGGTTAAAATCAAAATTGAACTTTTTCAGAAAGGAAAGTTTCCTACTATCACATACTAGAGTATGCAGTTATAAATTATTCCCACAAACTATGTTTGGATTTTTAATAAAGAGACAAAAAACATTTATTCACATGGTTATCAGGAGTTGATGATGACTTAATGGTACCCAGTAAAAATGATAAATGTATGTATATACACATAATTCCCTTTTTACATGATAGATTGATTCCCAAAAATTACATGTAAAAGAAATTTGTGTAAAAAAAAATACATTGTGTATATGGAAAATAGGGAGATTGATTCAGGACCTAAAAAATCAATGAAAACAATTAAATAAACTATATGATAAATTTTATTAGAATGTTATATTTTTGTGTGCTATCAAATTTTACTTCATACAAATTGAACATAAATAAAAAAAATGAGTTATAAGAACATAAATTTCATTTGAAAAATAAAAAAAAACACTAGAAATAATAATACTTACAATAAAACACTCATTGGTTTCTCTCCACAAGTAAGTGAAAACTTTAATGTTTAAAGCATATTGTCATATCCATATTGTAAGTAAAAAAAAAAAATTGAAATGAAGATTATTAATGTAATTGATAGGAATCTATTACTTTTAGTTCATTTAATTTTTTTTTTTCATTTAACAACTAACACATTCGAAAAGAGAAATTGTAGCCCCTCTCCCCACAGGCAACTTCTTGCATGTCCATAAAACAGAAAAGTATCCAAGATTTTACTCACTGTCATTGCCTGACAATAAACACATACATTTGTGTATGATTGGATTATCATTTCTATCCTTAAGACTTGCAATATATAACTTACCATCTATTGATTTTTGGAAAAAGTAATAAATATAAATTTAAACAAATTAATCAATTTAGTTTAAACAAAATTAAATTTTTTTAACATCACTACAACAAGGTATTTCTTTTTTAAAACCAAATATCAAAATACTAACAAAGCATCTATACCAAAAAGGTACCTCCCTTTCAAATCAAAATGTCAAAAATGTTACACTGCAGCCAAACAAATTTCTTCATTTGCAAGTATATTTCCAAAAAAGAGAGTTTTGTTTTTAAATAATGAGAAATAAAAAGTTGATTTTTTAAAAAAATTATATGACAATAACAGATATAATTATCTTTTGTAGTTTTGTGACATAATCATGATGGGTTCGACCTCAGAAACATCTGTAAATAAACACTGAATTAAAAACAGCATGTGAGAAGTTTCAGCCTTTCACTTTAATTAGGAACTTCTTGCACTTAACAAATAATATTTACATACATTGCTGTCAATTTCATAAGTTCTGAAAAAATTACTTCATTGTAAATCAAAAGATTTTGCGTTATTGATTTAGAAATAATTCACAGTGAGTTAAATGTGAAGATGTTTAAAAGTGTCAAGCTCTTAAGTCAAAATGCTTCAGATTGACTTGTATATATAGAAATTTTAGTAAAGAAGAAAGTAGAACAATATTTTCCTTATAAAATCTCTGTCTTGTATTGTGACTTGAGATCTACCTATACAGTGATCATTACATCTGATTGGTTGTCATATAAGCATTCTAAAATGCGCATGTGAGAAGGTTTCAGCCTTTCATTTCAATCTTCTAAAAAGAAAAATAAATTATTTTATATTACTTATATGAAATTATTTAGAATTTTAAAAAATGTTTAATAACAACCTAAGACAATCTAAGAATTACTTTGAGAATATAAGATTATTTTTAAGCCTTCTAGACAATAATGTTTGTTTCTTCATTCCAATTATGATACATCACAGCAGCTCTAATCCCAAAGTACCTACGTTATTTTAAAACAACTCTTATAGAAAAAGATTTTTTTTAAAAAAAACAACAACTCATGTTATTTCAAAATTGTGCAAAAAAATTATGTGAAAAGAGAATTATATATATATGTGTGTGTGTGTGTGAACATATATATTGGATGTATCAAGATATGCATTTATTTCTTTTATAAGTATTAGAATTATGCTGAGGTTTTGCCTAGATCCCATCAAATATCTTCTAATTAGTAGAAGTCATAAAGGTATGTAGCACTTCTGCAATATCCTTGAATCATTTCTATTAACTAATAAATGACTGGTAGCATCCAGTCAGTATGTCAGAATATAATACTAACCAAATCTATCAAATATCATGTAATATCGCATTACATAATGTGATTCAGTTTTACATATTATAGTTTTGTTTTTCTAAAAATTGTAAGCATCTTTATCTATTGTCCAAGAACGATATAAACCCAATAAAACATCATATGGCCAAATGATAGAAATGTGTATGCTTGATAAAAAGCTAGGTGCACCATAATATATAAACTGAAGAGCATTATGTAAAATGGAGTGATGTGGCTTTATACCAATCCTGGTCGAAGGATAGAAGTAATTTATAATTTATTTAATTTTAAAATGATATCATAATATATTGTAACGATATATAAATATGTCGTTACATTTATTTAAAATAAAAACTTAAAAGTTCGCAAATAAAAGGAAAAAACTAAACGCTAAAATTAAAATGTTTGTTAAACATATATATATTCGCACGGATGCTAAACTTTAAAAATATTTTTTTCATAAACAAGAAAAAAAAGTATTTGAACGTAAAATACAAGATTGAAATATAAAAATATTTTAATAAAAAAATAACGTAAGTTAAAATAAAAACAGGTATTAATTAATTCCTGTAATCTGTAAATGGAAATGATTGTTTATTAATTATCTAAAAGCTGTTTAATTAAAAAGTCAGATGAAAAGTTAGATAAGAGAAGAAAGAGATTTTAGCTTGACCAATGGAAGCAAATAAAGGCCCAGACCATAACGAAAAAACAGAACAGTGACGTTTTTGTTCATGGAATCCATAGGAGGACTATAAAAAGAAAAAATATTGAGTTCCAGTCAGTTTTTCCAACTTGATTTGATGACAACGGTAAGACGCACTTGCCATTCTCTCTCATTTTTTTGTTTGTTTAAAAAAAAAAAAAATGAAAAGACTGTGATACCAGAATGGAACCAGCTAATGCTAACTCCAGAACATTTTCTTCCAATGGAGACACCGTGGGAATTGCCAACAGGAACCTGGACTCTTATACTGTAAGCTATATTGACATGAACTCTAAATTTAAAAAAATAACTAAGAACTTTCGTTCGAGCTTATGAACTTTTATCTGACTTTTAAGTTTTTAAATCAAATTAATAATGTTTAATTTTATATGTTTCCCGATTGATAAACATCATTTCCATTTTTTTTTTTTATTGTAAAGATTATTTAAATGTATGAAATTTAAGTTGTTTATAGACGCTTGCATGGATTCGTTTGTGGTTAATTATATTTTGGTTTTCATATTTGATCAAAATATATAGACATTCGATAAATAATGATACCTTACGGTGAGTATCTAAAATGTATTTATTCGGATGTCTTTTAAGTTATTGGTGACAACGCAAGTATCTTATGGTGAATACTATTGGGTTACTTATAAGTTTCCCTCTGCGATTGTCGGTATCAATAATTTTGTATTTTGATCGTTTATGTTTATTTTGAAATGTTTTTGACCGTGGAATCTATGTAATCGATCTATACCCAACATTTTTAAACAAATCTGTGCGAACGTATTTAAATGTTAAAATTAAGTCGGGCGTGAATGGCTATATAGTTTTGTAAAGTTGTATTAAGGGAGGGTAATCTTAGGTTATTCATTTCATAGTTGAATTGGTTCAATGGATTGGATATATTTGTGTAATTAGTAGATGTAGTATGAGGTCCACTACGGGCAGGATTATAGATATACGCCACATACCCTCTGTTTGCCTATGGATGGGTTTGTAAGTCGGCAGAAGACCGCAGTCCATTCCTATGGAGTTTTTTGTTTATTGTTCTACTTGCCAACAGATGTCACTTTCCTGTTGGTGGAGAGTCAATGTCTTCTCTATTTCTACTTATTGTTCAGATGTACATTCCTGACAATATAGTATTTTGTGTTGTCGTATCATGCTACATTGAATACATGAATGTATCAGATGGATTGGCGCCAATTTGATTGCGAAATTTGTTGCCTAAGGTTAAATCAGGGAAGAATATTTTCTTTTCAAATGCAGATCTATGTAGTCTATTCATACTTGACTATCTAAATAATAATTAAACTCATTGAAACTTAGTTAAATGTAAAATTAAAAGTTAATATAAAAATCTAAAATGTTAAACTTATTCCTCAAAATTTAAATATTATTTTATATGTGCATAAATAAATATTTTTATATGTTAATTTCTGGCAGTGGCTTTTATTCTTTTATATTTAAGATATAAAATTTATAGATTTTTATCTCTGCGTCTCCGCTGAGCTAGTGACTTGGGCTAACGGTCAGAATATTTAAAGAAAGTGGAATCTTAACAGCGCGTATCTGCCTACTTTATAAATTTTTCTAGGCTCAAATGCCTAGATGGCGCCCTTGTAGTGCAGATATTGTTTTTGCAGTTAGATTCGATCTTCACTTTCATTCTGATTGGTACAATATAGATATTAAACTGTTTTCATATCTGTATATGATATAGATCAAAGTCATTATTATGTTTTTAAATTTGTGCTTGTTGTTTGATAGTTAAACAAAGAAGTAAAAAAAGGCATCTAGAGAAAAAGTACATAAGTTCCAAAAGATCCAGGTGCCTTATTCCTAGGATCCATAGTTCTTGAAGCCATAAGTTGGAAACTAGTCTAATAATATTGGATGTAACAACACTAGATGGGGATTTATTAAGCACTACCATGGTGAGAGAAAAATAATTTGTTACTAAGAATAATGCTAATGCTTATGGCAAACTAGTATATATATGTACATTTTTTTTACTTATAAAAGTCTTCACTTGCATATACATATACTTTAAAAAAAATTAATGAAGTTTTTCCATACCGTAAAGGTAAAATTCCTTTGGAGCGTCATGGTTTATATGAAATTCCATGTGGAGCATTCATACATTGGACAGACCAATCATGGAATAAATAGAAGAACAGAAGAACACATTTTGGCAGTTAGAAGAAAAATCTAATTCATCAGCCATTTATTCACCCATTAAATGAACTAACCATGACATCAATTTTAATAAAACACTTATTCTGGGAAAAATTGAACAATATGACCAGAGACTGCAAGAAAAGTTATAGAGATTTTTAAAAGGCATAAGAGCATAAATGAAAAGTGTGATTTAAAGAAAATTAACAATATTTGGAAAAATCTATTGGAGCATAAAATATTTTTTTAAACATCTCAACCTATAGAATTTGAGTGAGAAAATAACAAAAGCAAAAATTACGACTTTAAATTTCACCACACACATTCTTATGATTTGAGAAAGAAGACTCGGAGAGAAGTACTTGTTATTGTACTGAAATATCAGCTATTTATCTATTACAATTTTATTACACAGAAGCTCCCAAAAATGATACTGTGAATTCATATATATATATATATATATATATTGTAGCCCTTGGGTTTGCCCAAACCTCCATTATATTTTTACTTAGCTATGTAAGACAGTGTTTGATAAAAATTTTCCTCATGAGTTGTATATTTTTTTAATAGACAAACTTTCTAGCCAATGCTAGGTTTGAGCCTGTATTCTTAGGGATTGTGTACGTTTTACTTGGTAGGCAAACTAAAACATTTTGTTATAAAACATTTCTAAGCAAAAAATTGTTTTATTTAGTATTGATTCATAAGACAATGTAATAGCCAAAGATGTAATTTATTAGATAAGCAATATGTATACATCACTTTAATAGTTGGAAATTGGAAAGAAGGGAGGGGGTGTGTGCAATTTACAAACCTACTCTGGAGAGTGAGAATAGATAGTCGTAATTTCACAATAATAGGTTAAAACTCAATAATTCATAAAATCAAATTGTAAAAAAACAAAAATCAAGGATTAATCAGAGTATTAAGCAATCGGTCTAATTAGAATTGTATGTGTGAGGAATGCGTGTATGTATATGATTTAGTTGTGAATTTTAATTATAAAGTTCACAATTGAATAATAATTATCCTGTGTTATCTCGTGGGGAACTCCTTTAAAGAAGAATTAATTCATTTTAATAGTTTATTCATAACAGCCAAAATTTCAGTCAAGATGCTGGGTTTGAAGTTTGGTTGCTATACCTTTTTTTTATTATTATTAAAGAAAAAAGGGGGGGAAGAGCTTTCTCTCATTTATTCTGAGGGAAGAGTTTTCTTTCATTTGTTCTTTGGGGAGATTTCCACGAGCATAAAATTACTAAAGTAAATTAAGTGATATCTGTGACATAGGAATGTATAAGTTTTAAAACCAATGGATGGTTAGTTTGTTGGAATGCAGACATGAATTTGGCTGGTCAGTCATTCAGGAGGGCATAAGTTTAAAACAACAAAAAGAAAAAAGAAACAATAGACAATTAATCAAGGAAAATACAGACCAGATGTAAATGGTTTGGAAGGTCAACTATTCAGGGGGGGTGAAGGAACCCAGACAATATAAGAGCTTTGTTGGTGGTGGTCAGTTGTTGTTGGTTGGCTCATGCTCTTCTTTCAGGCTCTCTCACCACCAGTTATCGAGAAGCCTTGTTGTAGGATTAAAGGAAAAAAAATTTTTAAAAAAAGAAAAGAAAAAGAGAGAAACGAAATCGTTTATTGATAATATTTTGTCTGTCTTCTGAATGATAAACTTAGACAAATTTAATAATATAAGTAGAAAAATGACCATTGAGTAAGTGTATATTAGGTGCACACCCCATTCTCTCTGAAATTAATCAACTCCATGATTTTGATTTTGCATATGAAGCATCAAGCCTGAACACTGCAATTTCATATGAAGCATCAAATTTGAACACTATAATCTCATATAAAGCATCAAATCAGTCATAAGTGAACTGAGAAGTACATCAAGAAGTGGACATATACATGTAAAAATTTAAAAGCAAGTTCTTTTTAGCTGTAAAGTGTAGTTAATCCCCAGAACCCAAATGGAAAAAAATCTTATCATCAGCGTGAAAACTTTGTACATTTTGGCATAGGAATTGAACTCGTATAACAGTGACTCTTTTACATAAAGACATGTGTGCACATGAACAAACCAAAGAAGGAAAAAATGGAAACCAGAAATCGGAAGGACAATCCCAGAGGACTGTTTAAGTATATTTTTATTATTTGTTATTCATTTCGAACATTTAATCTAAAAAAAGAAAAGAAAAAAAAAAGAATTTTTTTTAATCATATATATATATATATATATGTTTAAAGTTAATCCATGTTAAAATTATTATTATTATTATTTTAGGGGTAGATAAGTTAACATCAAATCATTTTGTATGTGCCTGTTTTAAATGCTTTTACATTTTTTTTAATGAAGAGAGTGAGAGATATTGTTAAGTGAAATGTTTTTGGATCAGATCAGGTATTATTATCAAATGCTTAGACTTATTGATATGTTTTATAAAGGTTGTGTGAATGTTTGGCTAAAACATCATCATTATCCTGTAAAAGTGCAGAGAAATAGTTTTAAAAATTTAATACACATTTCTTATTGCTATTACTATTATCGTAAAGTTAAAGTTAGGTATAAGCTAATTAAGGCTTGGAAAAATTGTTGGTTAATGTTCTGGTGTACTATTTTGCAAGAGGAATGTAGATGTGAAAGTTTTACTCTGTACAAATTGATGTTCGACCTGTATATATGTGGGTGGACAAAGAGTCCCCACCAAGCTAGTGGAGTCATAGTTTAGCTCACTCACTAAGATATTTATTCCATATTTATAAAGTATTTAAATACAGTGGAAGAGTTTCCCACTTGGTTATTTCTACACCGTAAGATGATTTCTTTATTGATGGCCAGAGGTTAATAGGTATACCCAAGTCTCTCTGTATGACTAGTGATAACATCCTAGCATACCTCAACCTTAGTGAAAAGGTTTTCTCTTATTTGGGTCACTGCCTACCTCATATTAATGTTGATATTCCTTATGGGTGTATGAATTACAGTTATTGCTAAGTATTACTTATAAATGTTGGATACAGGATCACAAACTCAATTTGATGTCAGGATAAGTGCGGATAGTGTGTGTGTGATTAGTGTACTTGAACATTGTTTTATTGATATATTTTAATTGATCAATAAGAGCCAAGAATAATAATGTAAATAAATATTAAACTTAAGGGTTAAATAAAACATGAGAATATCGTAAGCAATGCGTATATAAAATTATCTAGAAAATATATCCAGATTCAGCTGAGAACTTCGCTGGAATGGTAAGATTACTGAAATATTATTATTGTCACAGGAACATGAATATAAAGTGTATGCATGTGTGGTAATGATTAAGCTAGATACTGATTTGTTGACATTTGAAAAGTAACTAAAATTAACTTAGTCCCACCATACATAAAATATCTCCATTGGAAAGCATAGGCAGGAGGCATAATAGATTAAAATAATTAGTGGAAATTATTAAATTTTATTATTGGGAGAGTTATCCTTAGAAATAAATCAGTAATTGAAAGCATTAAACACTGGGGGGGGGGGGGGTATTTAGTACTATATCTTAGTTAAAAGTACAAAATATATATGAAAGTAACTATTATCTTTATCTGTCTGTTATTAGTATTACTCCATGGCAATCGTGATTCCCTAATAATTAAGACTAATGTTTATATTTTTAAAACCTTTTAAAATTATCTGTTGATTTAGGGTTTTTTTTTTTATATATCATACGGTTGTAGAACAGGGGAAAGTGTGTAAACCATAGCATTAATGTACATATTATTTTATTGAGTTATAATTTGTTAATAAATGGGTGATAGTGGATGCAGTGGGTGGGCATAAAATCCTTTCCCCATCCATTGTATTCAAACACCTATCTAGATGCACTGCCTTATGATTTTACTTTAATTATGAGTGTTTATAATATGTTATTTCTAAAAGATTTAATGTAAGCTTAAATTATTCACACTTTAATGTAAATGGACATTGGCTACATTATAAAGATAGCCAAGATCAACCTTGGAAGTGATCATGAGAGGGGTGTTTATCACCAATAATCCATAGCAGCTTTTTCGACTTCCACACCTTATTGTTCTAAAACCCTGAGGAGAGATTATCATAGGAGATAAATGAGCTAGCATAATGGAAAATTTGATAGTAAAAAAAGATAGCAGTGCAATAGACCTATGAATGTGAGGATGATGGAGGGATGGATCAGGAGGATGGAGATGGACATAGAACTATTTGTAATCTGAAACCAAATTTTAATTGTGACTTTAATGATGGTGAATAGCAGTGTGCTGAGAATATAAATTGTAATGGGAGTTGAGTTTAAAATTTCTTCTCTTTAACAACCGTGAGTTTCCAAGAGTATTAATATTATTATTTTTAATGCATTCTCAGTGTTCTCTTAGTCTATTGATTATTTATTAACCCATTCATTAGATATCATTATTGAAATTTATTAATAAGTTATTGAAATAAGGTTTAGCCTCAATATTTTCATTGAAGTTGCAATTTGGCACCCTGGCAAATATGATTATGGATGTTCTGTCCCATCATCATTGATCCCAATACGCTTTAAAAATAATGTTAGCTGGGAATGGTGAAGCATCCATTGATCCATCTGACCAAAAAGGTTATACGTGGAGTGCCAATTAGGGTTAGAAATATGCCATATACCTGAGAAGTCAGAATAGTCTAAAGTTCCAGTTTGTAACAGATTTTGTATTGGTTACAAGTTATAACAGTTATCATATTCATATTATTAAAAAAGTTTACAATTGGTGCATAACATGGTTGTGCGACAGAACGAAATGTTACAATATGTATATATGATCAACAGATGAGTACAAGCGTTGGCAAGTTTAACTTGTTTTTTTGTTTTTCATATATATATATATTCATTCAGTATATGATATACTGCATGAATTCATTCACCTGTGATTTACTGTACATTTTGGCTGGATTACACTGACCATCAGTTGAGTAATTAGTATTATAAAAACAGGTATAGAAGCAATGAAAGCATTAACATATAACATGCCTGAAAGTTCCCCCAATAGAAAATGGGTATAGAAAATTTTTAAAAAATTTAAAAATCAGAAATTATTCAGATTGTCTTTTTTTAAAAATGTCTTCCAAATAGAAGATAGTTTGCATATATCATTACATTTGTTGATACAATTTGGCTTCTTAAGGATCTCAGTGGTTTCTCTGTTCTTATGTTAATGGACAGTGTCACACATGGATACTACCCTGATATTTATATTATGACTTACATCCATGGCATGGAGAGTGATGATGATGATGAGTGTCACTTAACTGCATTAGCATATCCATCTCTTCTAATACAAATGTGACGATTACATTTATATTTGCAGCCTGTAAAAATCTTCATTTTAACACATGTATTTAAATACTACATTTTTCATTTTATATATGTGTGTAAATATTGTAACCTAATATTTGCCATCTTAGTTAATTAATATAACCAAAAAACTGTAAAAATTTTATTGGCTTTCTTTGATAGTTAAACAAAGTAAGTCCACCACTATTATTGGTCAGATAAAAGATAATATGATCAAAAATAAAATTTAAAGGTCTCTCATAGTAATGTCTATTTTTTTAGAAAATATTTAAAGATAACTTCTGAGTAGATTTTATTGATCAATGTATATATAAAATTCTTGCATCTATGTTATTGCTTTTTTTGTGTTTGGAAAGTGTAATTGAATTTTTTTATGCACACACTGAGAACTCATGCATAAAACTGATATTGCAAAAAATATATACAAGTTAGGATACATTAAATCAAACATAATAAAACATCAGATTCCATTTTACAATAACTATATTTTTAATATATTAATTTTTTCTGCACTACAGGCTTTTTTATGCCTGCATTCCAATATATATTATATAGGGGTTTGAACTCAGACTTTCACACGACCCTTATCTTTTGCAAATTATGTGATCAAGGGTGTCAGCAGTATGAGACAGCATGGATAGTTGAGGGGCATGTGAAAATCTGAGTTCAAACCCCTAAATAATTATATTATGATAATTACAAGTGAGATTACACTTAGCCATGTCCATTTAAATTGTGTGTGTGTGCATGCATGGAATTTCTATATGTTTAAAACTTAATCGGTTTTAAACCAATAGAAATAAAATTAATAAATTAAGTTAACTTATTTAGTATTACAGTTCAAACAAAAGGTATTTATTAAAATAAAATATCTTGAGAACTTTAAAGGAAATCTCTCCATACAGTAATGCCACTCAGTGCCAACCAGAGTAAGCAATGGATGCCAGGGTGCTTGTGCGTAAAATCCATAGCTAATGCCTACTCATCCAATATCCCCAGACTAGTTTCTGGCTTGTGGGCTTCATCAGTGAAAAGCCTTGGATCTGAGAGCACTGCACTTAGATCTTAGGATCTAATGCAACCCTCCATTTATTATCTTCTCCAGAATGGCCAAGTAAACAACCTCACTCTGGGCATTTTTCCTAACTAGAAAAATGTACTTCCTCAAACTATAATGGATAAACAACAACAAGGATTAAATATATTAAATTTATTAAGTGCAGGCAGATGATATAATAATAACATGAAAGGCTAAAACCTTCGACAGATGTGCCTTAAAAATGCTTATGTTATAGCCAATCAAATGTAATAATGACTGCACATCATAAATTTTATATATTTACATTTGTTACTATCATTTCATTAGATTTGAAAATTGCTTCATAGTAAATTGAAAGATTTCATGTTGTTTATTTATATATAATATTTAGTGAATTAAATGTGAAGGTGTTTTAAGCTTCACGCTCTTAGTTCGGAATGCTTGAGTCTGGCTTATTTATATATAAATTTAAATAGAGAAGAAGGTGGGTTCCATCTTTTTCTCATATTTTTGGTTTGTGTTTTTGAATTGAGAATTCCATGTGCAGTCATTACTACATCTGATTGGCTGTCTCATAAGCATTTTTAAGGCGCATCTGTCGAAAGTTTTAGCCTTTCACATTATTATTAACAACAAGGATGGTAGCTAAATATTATTTTAATAAAAATCTAAACTACTGTCTTCAACTGTTATAACATTAATCAAATAAATCATTTATCTTTTTATTCAAAATAATTTGGAAATAACTTGTTTGGTAACTATGTGGATTATCTCACTGTGGATTAATGAAAGTTAAAACTTTATATAACATGAAATTAAATAAAGATATAAATTTGCAGCTTTGAAGAAAATGTTAAACTCTTAATGAAAATTCATAAAATTAATTCTGTCTACGGATTATTATTTATTTGCTAGATCTTACAAATTAAAATGGTCTGAAGTATATAGCAAAATAAACTGTGTTTAAATCAAAGGAGCAGTAATCTATTGCCTTTAAAATATGTGATACATGCCAACCATAAAAATATTAGTCTACAAGTGTTCTCTAAAGGATTAAACCACTCTCTTTTTTTTACATATGTCAAAGCTTTGACTGGGAAGCAAACCCAGGCCAGCTGTTTTGAAGGCAACTATACTAACTGCTAAGCCGCCAATGCTTGACTAAACCACTCTCTTTGCATAAATCTACAATTCTATAATAATGGATTTGTGATTATGAATGTCATATGAAAGTATGATACTTGTTATAAATTGATCATCAGATATTAATAAAATAGATTAACATAATCACTATACAATCTGAAGAGGATTACTAAATATGATTTATTAAATTTCTTAAAATCATTATATTAAGTGTTACTAAGGATTTAAATCTATGAAATTAATTACCTTGTATTTCTTATTCAATATTTAGTGCTTAAAATATAAACATTGGAATACTCTGCAAAATGTAAATATTTCTACAAGATAATTCTCAACAGTTCATAAAAATAGGATTGTCTATTTGAGAAATCACTTGGCTAAACTTTGTTTATAATTGTTGAATTATTTAGTTTATAGTTATTATTAGTGAGCATTAAGCTAATGCACATGCGCTTTGTGGATTTTAACTATAAATGAATACTCTCACTTTCCAAACACAAGATAAAGTCTTTGTGAAAAGATAGAATGAATCATCTATCCTTTCAACCCAATGTTTAAGCATGGGCAAATCTTAAGTATTTGGAAATGTGAGCATGAAGATATTAAACAATCACTTTAAATTACCTTTACTATGCCTGAATGAATGACGCAAAATTTATTAGAATTTATGATACGTCATTGTTAGTTGAAATTAAACATATGTAAATAAGATATTTATTTTATATAGCATCATGTATTTAAACTATAATTTAAAGTGATTGTTTAATATCTTCATGCTCTCATTTCCAAATATTTAAGATTTACCCATACTTAAATGTTTGGGTTGAAAAGATAGATGGATTCATTCTATCTTTTCACAAAGACTTTATCTTGTGTTTGGAAAGTGAGAGTATTCATTTATAGTTAAAATCCACAATGTGCATGTGCATTAGCTTAATTCTGATTATTATTACAGTTTAAAAAACATTGCACTATATAAAATAACTAACTTAGTTATTATTAGTGTAACAATAAACAAATAATAAAATTCTCAAGATAAGGCTGAGATATGAAGGTATGGGTAATAACTTTATATTGTTTAATTAATGATATTGGGTATGAGTATAATATATGTGACTTACATTTTACATTGGATTCAGGTCATTTAATTAAACTAACTTATAAGCTTCAGTAAACTTATTCATGCTTAATTGACTTTGTTTTATTAGTCTTTGAATTCAGCCTCAGATTAATAGGTAGCTAAATATCTTGAGTAGATTATTAAATCTCTAAGGAATATTTTCTGTATATTGTCTATGAATTGTATAATTTGAAATTCTATTACAAAGAAATTAAGTCATATGTCACATGACCTATTTTAACATGCTTGTATTACAAATGTTATATAAAGAGCTTGCAAATAAGCTTTTAAGAAGCTTTGCAGAATGTCTCCAACCCCAGATCGTTTTCTGTTACTGACTTCCTCAGTTAATAGTTATGTATTAGATAATGTGCTGGGCTTGACCTGGTAATTTTAATCTAATGCTTAAATATCCTAACACCTCACTGAAGAAGCTAGTAGCAGAAACTGGTCTGGTGTTCGGGATATTCTGCAAAGCTTGTTAAGAGCTTATTTGTGAGCTCTATATATAAAATTTGAAATGCTATATTATGCAATCAAGCAGTCTTTTAATATCAAGAAACTAAATCATATTGATAATAGAGATATACTTCTAACTAATTATTTAAGCTTTAAATATAAGAAGCATAGCCAATTATTCTAGTAAAAGATATGAATATCATAATGAATGAAGCTATGTAACTTGTATAAAATTAAGAGTAAGAAGTAAATAATTTTGCTTACTTTAAAAGAATGAAAGAGCTAACCAGCTTTCATAGAATGGGGTGGATAATCTATTAATTATTGTTATGAAGATAATTAAGGACATTATAAAACATTCTTATCCTTCTGGGTTTTAACTTAATACTGTTCAACCCTATCCAATAGAGTTCCATGTATTTGCAACACTTTAGAATTATACATATAATCATAACCCAAGATTAGCTTATTCAAGGAAAACAAGTAATAATATTTATTATAATTGTTATAAAATTTTATTAGTAAATTTCATTTATTATTCACTTACATTTTTTTTATTTTTTTTATATATTTGTTATTATAATAAAGCAATCGTTATATTTAAATACATTTGTTTGTCATTATAGTCATACTTCCAAGCTATTAAATTATATATTCATTTACCATCTACTGATTACTGCAGCTTACATTTAATGGCACAATAGTATTGAGAAAAAAAAGAATTTACTATTCATCCATTGTTCTGTATTTGTATATCTTTTTTTTGTTGTTATTGTTGAAACTTCTTTTTTTTTTCAAATACTTTAAGACCATGTCTAATTGTAGCACTCCAATGTATTTTATTGTCTGTCATGTCCTCCCAATGAATACACTCGATATTGCATTTCTTTAGAACATCATTGAAATAATCTTTATACTGTAAAAATGAGACTGTTTCTCCCACAAAATTCATGCTCACGTTCACTATAAAGATAGGTAAACATATTATTCATCATTCCACATGTCCTAACCATTGAAAATGTTATATTACAAGAATGAACTCTGTTATATCATATCCAAAAAGTTGAACTATGTACTGGTTGATCTTATGATCTTACCATTGTATCTAAAACTTTACTGAGCAATCTTACTGCAACTTTTCTAATGTCTTTATTATAGAAGAATAGAGATGCCTTGGTCTCATTTTCATATAATAAATTAATGTAATCATAATGGACTCAAACTCAGACTTTCAAACTACCCATAGCTATCCAATTTATCTAATACAACTGATACACATGACCCCATATAAGTGAAAAATATAAATGATCTCTAATATACATATTTCATGCTGAACCAGGACTCATCAGTTGGTCTGGATCACTATCTCTCATATATATATATATATCATATATATATATATATATACAATCACTACTCAGTTTATATTAAGATAGCAAATTATTAAACTTTAATGGACAAGTTTCAATCTTCTCCACCTTCAAACTCTTCTGGCATTCACCATAGATGAAATGTGCAAAGCCTTTGTTTATGCCAATATTGTCACATCCATTTGACTTTAAGTCAATCTGACACCTCATACATAGAACCTTAATATGTTCATTTAATTATATAGAAAAGGGATGGGCAGAATACAGGCTGAATATATATATATATTAAATTTAATGTAATTTTAAAGGACTCAAACTCAGACATTCAAGCTACCCACACTGATTGCCAGTTCGGCAAGAAATACGTTTATTGATGATCTTTTTTCCCTACATATATGTGGGCATGTGTATCAGTTGTATTAGATAAATTGGAGAGCTGTGGGTAGTTTGAAAGGCTGAATTCAAATCCTTTATAATTATATTAAAATTTAGTATAGACAATATACATGTATTTAAATATATAATAAATTAACTAAACATCATATCTACACGCAGTTAATTTATTTCATTGTGATGTAATATCCTATTTTTTAATTGGCCAATGCAGCAACATGTTCTTTTACTAAAAACGCTACCAAGATATTTGAATGGTCTTACATTCTCAAATTAATAATGATCCAAGCTAAAAGTAACTGAGGCTCTATCACTGGCTGATACAAAAAAAAACATGAGTTTTTCGAACGTTAATCACTAAACCATATATATCTTACATTCAAAATATTACGTGTATAGTGTACATCCCAATTTACTTAAGCAAATTAGCATTTGCATAAATTTAATGTCCATGCATAACAGATAGCAAGAAATAATAAGTCACGATTGACGATGGTCAATGTTACTACCCGCCCCCCACGGAATTTTTACTAGAATGCCATTGCGTAGTCACATACATAACTATTAGTAAAGAACTTATATATATGTTCACGTGTGCAAGCTGCAAACGACAATTTAAATAAATTAACTGCTAATCCCATAAACCAAAGCATCAAGAGAACCAACAATCACATTACTGTATATATTTTACTCTGAAACTAGGAAATCCTTCGGATGATCTCAGCGATTTAACATCATCCCCTCCCACACATAAATATCTACGTGTGTGTATTGCCGGATTACGTATTCGTTCAAGATCTTGAACATTGTTAAACCTAGGCCTATTTTTCCTATGATTGGCTTAAAAAAATAATGAAAAATAAAAAAAACTAAATGATAGGAAATATAAAAACCACTAGCAATTTTTTTTTGTTAACCTCCCTCCGCCCTCTCTCTTAAGCACAGTAACACGAGTAGAGAGTTAGAAACTGGGCTAAAAATTTCCATAAAGAAGATTGATGAAGATTTAGCTTATCTTATTGAAAAGTGAACAATCCAGGTGATTGAGCAACACCTGCAAAACTTACTTTGTAATAGGTAAGCTGATCAAAGACAAAAAAAAAAAAGGAAGACGGCTACCGAACGGAAATATCTTTACAACAATCTTTTAGTTATTGAATTTCAGAATTCAAAACCACCAAGCAACTACCAATTTCCATCAAAATTTGAATTAAAAACGGAGGGTGGGGATGGGGATAAAATGAGATGGCTATCAGTATACATATGCATGCGTATTTAAAGTATATAGATATGCAGTAGTTATTTGTAATCGATTGTGGTCTTTCCAATTTCAAAAAAAAAAAGAAAAGAAAGGAAACAAATTTACTCTAGAAATGAGTTTTGCAAAAACTATGCAAACCAATCTGTGAAAAACGTGCACCCATATACGTAAGAAGCTGGTTCATTTTTTTATTTATTTATGTCCGATGTTGTCTTTTAATTTGTTCAGCAGAAAACTTTTCTTTCTAAACTACTTCAACATCATATCTAATTAAAAGCTCTCTATTCTATTCATTGGCATATCTTCCCAATAAAAAGAATCAGTCTTGCACTTTTTTTAAATGACTTTGAGATAACCCTTATAAGACAGACAAGGTCTACCTCTCTCGTGAAAATCATACCAAAGTTCATCCCCAATTTTCCATTAGTTTTCATAATCCATTGAAATTGAGATTTTGCTATACTGGATTATCTCATCCAGAACATATCTGGTTTTATGATTTTGACATTGTATTTTTAAAATTTTACGTAGCATTTTTTAATGAAACTTTTCTAATCATTTTGTATTGTAATGGAAGCTCTAGTAATCAATGGATGTTAGAAGGATGTGATTATTATAATCCCTATCCTGTGCTTTCCAGTCCAATATCTTCAGACTAGTTACTAGTTTATGGCTTTCATTTGTGAGAAAGGTACAGGTTAGAGACTGTGATACACACAACCTTCTAGTAACTACTGATTACCAGAGCTTGTACTAGATAGAATTACTGTGTAAACATAAGAGAGAGATAATAATGTGGTGTTAAAGTCATTTAGATACAGTTATACTACATAAAAGTTTAAGCATTGGCAGTTGATTCTAAATATGTAGATTTTCTAATTCAAATAAATGTATTTACTCTGCCTATTACTACTGGACTTAAATACACTGATAAAAAAGAAGACTTAATTACTTTTTTAAAAAATCTAAAGATAGTAGTAGTTCATAGAAGAGTATTATTCTTTTTGTTATATTTGAGAGAAACGGAGCGGGCAATAGAAAGACTAGAAAGAGGGTAGAGATACCATTAATAGATGGCAAGGGAGTTTATACATTCACCATCATCAACCATTATCAATCCACTGCAGGATGAAGGTCTCTCCAAGTTTAATCCATCTTCTCTGATCTTTAGCTTCTCTTCTCCACATCACCCCTGCACACTTTCTTATTTCATCCATCCATCTCACATGTGGTCTCTTTCTAGGTCTTTTACAATCTCTTGGAATCCAGTTTAAGATTTCAATTGTCCATCTATTATCATCTCTTCTAGCAATATGTCCAGCCCAGTTCCAATCTTTTAATTTTTTCAATGAGGTCAGTAACACCTGTTTGTTCTCTTACCCATACATTGCATTTTTGATCTCTTCTAGTTACTCCCAACATGCATCTCTCCATACTTCTTTGAGTGGTTTGGAGTCTCTGTATTGCTCTTCTATTAAGTGTCCAAGTCTCAGATCCATAAGTAAGAACTGGTAAAATACATTTGTTAAAAACCTTCCTTTTCAAACACATAGGCATATTTCCTTTTAGTATCAAGTTATTTCTACCAAAAGCACTCCAACCAAGTTTAATTCTATGATTAATTTCATCCATTATGTTTCCATCTGTATTAATAATCTGACCAAGGTATTTGTAACTGTTAACTTCTTCTAATTCATCATAATCAATCTTTATTTTCATATTTTATTTGTTGATGATATCTTCTTATGCACAGAAAGTAGGGAAGATATGGAAGTTGTGCTGAGACTTGTGCAAGGGGTGGTAAAAAAATCGGGATCAAATTTAGTGAAAAAAATAACAAGTAATGATAATAAATGGTGAGAAAAAAATAGAAAAAAAATTTTTGGAGGGATATAAAGTTAAATGTAGTGAATAGGTACAACTATTTGGAAATCATCTTACATAATCAGAGGAATTGTTCAGATGAATGGGAGAAAAAAATGATAAATGAAGCAAAAAAAAGAAAAGGATTGAAATTAATGAAATTTACTGTGCTTTCATATAATAAATATGATGTAGCAAGACTTGCATGAAAGGAAGTGGCAAGAGCAGTGTTAACTTATAGTAATGATGCAATAGTTTTAGTAAAAGGATATTAGATTATATAAATAAGTACATAGAGAAGTAGAAACACTTGCATTAGGATGCAGATATGTGAGTGTTAAAGAAGACAATTCAAGAAGAAATGGGATGATCAAGCTTTTATATGAGAGATGCACAAAGTAAAATGGACATTTTCAGTAGATTGCAATTTATGGATAGTAAGACAATAGCAAGGTAGTATTTAATTTGATTACAAGTAAAGAACAAACAACAAATTGGGTAAGAGAGGTAGTATGGTGTGCAAAAGATTTGGATAAAGACTTTGTCAGTATACTTGTGTAAAAGGTGGGATGATTGTGTTAGGAGGATTGTTGAGTGTTATAATGGCAAACAATGGTAAAGAATAGATGCATTAATAAAAAATATGGAGATGGAGAACTAGTATGAAGAGTAAAAAGAGACTAAATATATGTAGAAGTAAACAGAATATTGTGTGAGTTAATTTACAATAATAGCAAGGAAAGTAGTCTACTTTTAAGGCTCTAACAGGATTGGTAACAACAAGAGAATATATACATAAGTGAAGAAATGTGGTTAATTTAATCTGTAAGTAATGTAAGGAAGTCATGGAAAATATTAGACATCTGCTAATTGAATGTAAATGCTTACAAGCAGAAAGGGATGATTATACAGAGAGTGGGTTCTTGATCTTTATGATGGATTTGGAAAGGTAATGGGGATCTAGATATAAAGGCCATGGAGTGGACAAAGATGATGTGGAAATGGAATGGAGCAGGATAGAGAATGATATAGGAAAAACTTATGGTGGCAAATGGAAAGGGAAAGTAAGTTGGCTAACAAGTTTTTCTGGGCACAGTGGTTGAGGGATTCCTGACTTTGATAAAGGAGTAGCCATATCACATCACATCACAAATGAGTTCACAAAAGCCTAGAATATTGCTGTTTGATGGATACTTTGATCTTCAGCATATAAACATCTAAACTTTTCTTCAATTGTTATTAGCATTGAGCAAAAAAATTGTATACCTTCTGTAATTCATTTAAATATTTATTATTTTTACAAAATATTTGTATAGTAATTATTTTAAAAAAATGCTGTACTTAGATTTTTTTTTAAAAAATTGTTTAATTTCTAAAAATACAGGATAAAAATTTTAAAGTAAAAATAAAAAGTAAACTCTGATTGCTACATTCTGTCAATCATTCTAGTACAGAACTTTTGTGACGTTTTAATAATTCCCAATAAAATTTTAGAACAGAATTTCATAGCTTTATGCATGACTTAAAAAAAATTTATTCATGATTAAAAATGATGTTAAATCAGAAAAGATTTTGTTAATTAATTTTTTTATAAGCCTTGTTGTAAATTGTTCAATAAAAAAAATGTATTTTTCTCATTACATATTCCACTTTATTTGTCTTTGTTTTTTTTTTCTATATTTGAACAGTTCAAATATAATCTTTTAGCATGTTTTTCATTTGTAAACTTATATTTCTAAGAAATCAACTACAATTTATAATCTTTTAGCATGTTTTTTATTTGTAAACTTATATTCTTAAGAAATCAACTACAATTTATTGATATGTAGTATTGAATAATGGTTTTAACACTAAAATAAAATGATGAATTATTAATTCAGTGGATGATGAAAAATTGTTGAAATGCAAAAGTTGATTCAAGGTTTTTCATTATGATCTAAGGGAAATGCAGATCCGCCATATCATAATTATCACTTAAGACCTAGTTTCTATCCGGTAATATAATTATGTACTTAGATTAAGAGATAAGCAAGAAAAAATAATAAAATACATCAACGTCTTTAGTTACCAAATGTAACATATTAAATTCTGCTTCGAATTTTGAAGCATATTGTTTTTACTAGTTCTTAATAAATTTATAATATATTGTACCGAGACAAAGTCGGTACAGGTATATACGCACACACACGAGCAATGTAAACACTCTATATTTTTTTCTCTTCTTTCACTTTCAACTTGTGATAAAAAATAAATGTAGTTTTCTTTCAATGCGTTATAAAATACACTGTAAAATAAAATGTTAATATTTCTGATTAAATAGTTAAGGCTTTCATATAATCTATTATAATAATATTCTCTAAAAAGAAAACAAAAAAAAATAAAATATAAAGTACTACTAATATGCCATTTTAAATCTCAATAAGTGATTTCTACTTGTATATGCCGCGGGGGTAATTAAAAGGGGTTTGTTTTAGATTATAACTGTAGTGAAAGTTAAAAGCTTATAGAAGTGATTTTGAGACAGATTAAATGCTCGACTTTTAAACTAATGTAAGTTAAATTGTTCTCTTAAAACACGCACACATGTATGCATAAAAGGTGTGAATAAGTATGAATTTTTTCTAACTGAGATTGTAATATGAGATTGCATAAACCTAAGATTGCCTCAAGCATATGGATTGAGTGGACATTACGTAGGACACGGACCCCAACGACAACTCAAAGAATATTGAACTCTGGGTGGAGATTCGATCCTCAGATAATAACCAACCCATATAAATATGAATCTAAATCTAAAGAAAGAGTCTTTTTACACTTTTTTTTTTACACCTTTTTCTGCTTATAGTTTTTTTTTAAATTCCTCCGGAAGCTACAACTAGAACTTTTCTTTTTTTTGCTATCCGGTTTATCCAATATGATCACTGTGAAATTAACATTTAGAGCGTCGATCGTCATGATGGGCTAGAAAACCCTTCAGTGATTGACCGACGCTCCGCCGCCAGAACATCTCCACAGCTATGAATGATCAACAACAATACCGTCCGAACATAGTGCTCCAATCAGTCTAAGGACGTTGTTCCGTTTAATATACAAGAATCGTCCAAACATACTACGCTGAACTTATGTGAAATGAATAACCATGTATTATGGAAACCTCATCTATCAGGTTCGAACCCTCACCAAACTAGAAGCAGCAGAAGACTAAGCAAAATCCTAGGTAAACATTTTTTTTTATAACGCTTCCATTCATTCTTTACGTAAACTTAAAAGGCAATCTCATAATTAATTAAATTCGACTTTCGTAAATCAAATATAAAATGATCCGTAATCTCTCATATGTTAAATCTTATTATTTTAATCTCAACTTTCGTAAATAAAAATATCAGATGCTACATAGTCCATCATATTTAAATCTTAGGACTTTTCCAGTTATGAACTTTGATCCTAATTATTATTTTCTTTCGCAGATAAACTACAACACACACCTACTTTCAAAATGTAATAAGAGGAAATATATTTTATCAGCCATGTTTATTATGCATAATATGTTCTTTTCTGTGTGAGTGCGAGAATGTGCGTATGTGCGTGCAAATAAAGCTATTAATCAATGTTTCACTTTTTTATAATCAATAAATTTTTTATTTATTTAAACTAGTCGAGCATTCCTCAAATCATTTTTCTATAATTAAATATATTTTTTTTTTTGAAGTTATTATTATTGTTAGCATTTATTCATGCAATTAATTATTTTACTTTTAAATTTGTCTTTCTTATATTTTTTTTTTTTTTTTTTTTTTTTATCTCTTTTAAGTTTCATTCATAAACATCGTGTCGTAAGTCACGATGTTTACTTATTATGTAGTTAACATAGGTTTAAGAGTTGGGAGGGCCTATTATTAATAAATATAAGTAAATGTCAATAGAGCTAGTATAAATAATTCTATTGGATTGTATGATAAAGGGGGGGATGATGTTATAAGCGTCTAGTTGCTTATTCTAATGATGCCTCAACCGATCTTCTTATCCATTGGTTAATATTGTGTCATTTGCCAGAATAATAGTCTTGAAGACAATCACATCGCGACCCTGAGTGACCCCTATTGGTCCATGCTGGGAGTTTGAGCTTTTGGGCAGGGATTAGACTTCAAAATCGTTTTGATATGACGTAAGGTGATGCGAGAAATTAAATTATGAATCAAATCATCGTATCTGGCGCCCTCTTGTGTTAATAATGAACAACTATTGATATAAGAAAAATAAATAAATCTTTACGCTGTATCATGTTTGTTTTGGAGCTCACAATCCCTTTTAAGAACGGTTTAATAGGGAGCCGGTGCTTAGGGGATATAAGGGCACGGTAGAATATATTCAGTTATTACATAGTAGAGATGTCTGCCCATCCCTTGTATATGTATTAAATGGATTATGTCCTGTACATGAGGGATCAGATTGGCTTTAAGTCAACATGGATGTGATGAAAATATCAGCCTCAGGATGGCCTTTGAGTGTTCCATCATCAGATTTTCAATTGGGTGGATAGTTGAAGAGTTGGAATGTGGAGTGGATTGAAGCCTGTCCATCAAAGTATGAAGATTGGCTATCTTAATATATATCTGAACACTTATTGCATATACACATAGAAATGATAATCTGGACCAACTGATGATTGCTGGTTTAGTATGAAATACGTATATTGGTGATTATTTATCTTTTTGACATATATTTGTTCAAATGTATCAGTGTTATGAGATGGAGTGGAGAGTGATAGGTTGTGTGAAAGTCTGTGCTCATATACTTTATATAATATATAGTAAAATGAATTGTTTTTAAAACAACTCCATATATGTTATTACATTTCAATGCTGGAGTTACCATATTTTATTAATAGAGAATATGTGTGTGCATGTACACAAATTTGATGTAAAATTCATTGTTAACTATACACAATGTTTTTGTTAAAGCATTCAACATGATTTATGTTATGTTTTGAATAAATGATTAAAAACAAAAGAATGTGATCTTAACATTCATAGGACTCAGAAGCTAATTTTATTTATCCACTCCAATTTTTTTCACCTAGTGCAAGATTAAATAATCAGTAAATTTTAGATATTGTTTATTAAATCCTTATTCAGTGTTGTCCTATTCCTATTCCCAGACTACTTTCTGGCTTGTAACCTTCATCAATGAGGAGTTTTGGACCTTGACCTAATTCAAAAGTCAAAAGGATTGCACTACTAAAATATTTAATAAGAACTACAATCTAGCATTTGTTAATTACTCAAACTTACAATAGGTGGCAGTAAATAATATACGCTCTTAAATATAGCCATATTTGCAGCTGGTAAATAAAAATGTAGACTTGTAGTAATTAGAATTAAGAAGTAACTGATCAGTGTAAACCTTGAATACAAACTAAATGCTCAATAGTATGCTGCAATAAAGTGTTTATATGTATAGAACAGACTTTAATGTAACTGTGGACAAGTTCTCAATGAAAGAATTTTTCATAATCAGAACTAAATTGCTAATATTGTTGAAAGTCTTTAAAAGGACCAATAAACAGACTGCAGATAAATTCTCCACAGAATTGGTTAGCAGCTGCTTCTATGAGTTCTCTTTCTTCTTCTTCAGGGGTTGATGAGCCAGTTCAATAATCTCTTGCCTTCAACATTAAAACAGCAACAACTCTCTTCATACAACAATGTCACCTAGAGCAAATTATAGCAATCAATACCTGCTAGAAGATTTATGCACTAAAATTCCTATCAAGTACCTACTCAACCATTATTCCCAGACTAGTTTCTAGTTTGTGGCCTTCATGAGTGAGGATCCTTATATCTGAGAGAATTGTACCTAGAACTTTGATTTCTATGGCTTGTAGTGGGTGGCACTACTTAATTTCATAATTGTAAAAATTTTAATATTCTAATAATATAGGGTATATGAGCACAGACTTTCACATGACCCACCACTCTCCACTCTATCAAATAACACTGATACACTCAAGCACATATATGCTGAAAAGATAAATAATCACCAATATACGTATTTCATGCTAAACCAGCAATCATCAGTTGGTCCAGATTATCATCTCCCACACATATATACTATAAGTGCTCAGATATATATTAAGATAGACAATCTTCATACTTTAATGGACAGGCCCCAATCTACTACACACTCCAACTCTTCAATCGACCATCCAATTGAAAATCTGATAATGGAATGCTCGAAGGCCACCCTGAGGCTGAGATTCTTGTCACACCCATGTTGACCTAAAGTCAATCTGAACCCCACATGTACAGGATATAATCCATTAAATACATATGCAAGGATGGGCAGACATCTCTAGAATGTAATAACTGAAACACAGGCTTATTATATACCTGTGTCTATATATGTAATATAGGGTATATGAGCACAGACTTTCGCATGACCCACCACTCTCCACTCTATCAAATAACACTGATACACTCAAGCACATATATGCTGAAAAGATAAATAATCACCAATATACGTATTTCATGCTAAACCAGCAATCATCAGTTGGTCCAGATTATCATCTCCCGCACATATATACTATAAGTGCTCAGATATATATTAAGATAGACAATCTTCATACTTATAGTATATATGTGTGGGAGATGATAATCTGGACCAACTGATGATTGCTGGTTTAGCATGAAATACGTATATTGGTGATTATTTATCTTTTCAGCATATATGTGCTTGAGTGTATCAGTGTTATTTGATAGAGTGGAGAGTGGTGGGTCATGTGAAAGTCTGTGCTTATATACCCTATATTACATATATAGACACAGGTATATAATAAGCCTGTGTTTCAGTTATTACATTATAGAGATGTCAGCCCATCCTTGCATATGTATTTAATGGATTATGTCCTGTACATGTGGGGTTCAGATTGACTTTAGGTCAACATGGGTGTGACAAGAATCTCAGCCTCAGGGTGGCCTTCGAGCATTCCATTATCAGATTTTCAATTGGATGGATGGTTGAAGAGTTGGAGTGTGTAGTAGATTGGGGCCTGTCCATTAAAGTATGAAGATTGTCTATCTTAATATATATCTGAGCACTTATAATATATATGTGTGGGAGATGATAATCTGGACCAACTGATGATTGCTGGTTTAGCATGAAATACGTATATTGGTGATTATTTATCTTTTCAGCATATATGTGCTTGAGTGTATCAGTGTTATTTGATAGAGTGGAGAGTGGTGGGTCATGTGAAAGTCTGTGCTCATATACCCTATATTACATATATAGACACAGATATATAATAAGCCTGTGTTTCAGTTAATATTGTAATAGTAAAAAAAATCAAGTCATACATCACGTAACTTAATTTAATTACATTTATAATATTCTAATTTAATTACATTTGTAATATTCTAATTAAAATATTTTTTTAAGAAAAAATAGTTAACAATACATTATTTCTCAAACTTTGTTTATAATTTACTATGATTTCTCTTTATTTGTTTAAAAGATTATGATCCAAAAACACATGATAAAAAGGGATATTTTTAAATTATTATTAAATAAACATATTTTTTCTCTCTTTTTTTAAATAATTTTAAATATTACCGGATTTGAGAGTAAGTGTGCCAGCATGTAAACGCATTGTACTAATATTTAAAAGTATATTCGTTCATAATACATATCACAATAAAATAACTGGTAACTTTTTTTTAATTATTGGTTT
The DNA here is from genome assembly GCA_028023455.1 of Epiperipatus broadwayi. Lineage (NCBI taxonomy): Eukaryota > Metazoa > Onychophora > Udeonychophora > Euonychophora > Peripatidae > Epiperipatus > Epiperipatus broadwayi. The sequence goes on along the minus strand of JAQFVV010012661.1, from coordinate 910,198 downwards.
TCATACATCAAATGTATATTATATGTAAAAAACTATTATAAAGGCAAAATTACACTTCTTTTACAATTGTCCAGCCTATCTCCTCTTCCTTTTTATATTTATTTTACATGTCAATTTATTTTAAATAAATAAACTTCATGTTAGCACCAAATGTGAGTGTAATTTTTGTGTTATTTTTGTCAGAATGACTTTTATTTAAGCCCATTTCTGCAGAAGACTTAATATGTTTTCAATTGTTTTTAAAAATGCTACAGAAGGTTCCTATTTCATTATCTGGAGGTTTAGGTAACTAGTAAACCTTATGATTAATAGTTATGAAAAGACACCTGTGGAATTGTTCTGGAATACCAGTAGCATTTTCTTCTTTTTTTTTTTAAGTTTTTTCATTCAGGTCTTTTACATTTTTTTTTTTTTATAGATTTCTGTAGAAGATTCTACCGCGTCATTCACTATAACCTACTTTGTACTTTCTGAAGAAGCAAAAACAAGTAGCGCTGGTTTTGCTACTGAATAAATAACTAAAAAAAAAAGAAAAAAGGACTTGAGTATTTATAGATAAGAAAATAGATTTAATATGCGTGCATCGTTCTTTAATTTATTTAAACAGAAGTGCATTAGATATGCTTAATAGAAAATAAATTTCAGGATTTGATTTTCAAAATCAAATTAAAAAAATCATAATAACTTGTTAAAAACACTTTGTCCTAGTTTTTAAAGATCAAATTTGATCTTATAACCCTCTACTATAGATAGATAGGTGGTCTTTCTTATCCAAAGAGTGAATTAGGATAGAATTATTTTAAACAACCGAGAAATATTTTTACATGAACAGATATAATAAAGAACTGATTTAATTTTTAAAATGCATGTGCTTATATGCATACACTGTATACTTTAAATCTATTTTATTTCATGCATTCTAAAAAAAAGAATAAAGTCACTAGAGAATGATAATGATAATGGGATCTGTATATTGATTTTTAATCGCGCTTAAAGATTATACCTATGCTAAAAATAATAATCTCTAATCTAAAAATGATTAATAATAATTATTAAAATAATTATCTCAAGACAATTGTATCAAAAGGGAGCCTAGAAAAGTGTAGCATTTACAAAGTGAATAGATAGACAGATAGATTTCAAATTTCTACTACATCGCACATTATTAAGCATATAAATAAAGACATCTGAAAAAGATAAATGATTTCGAAAATGCATTTTATGTTAAATCAGCATTCTTAATTTGCTTAGATCATAAACTCTTATATATATCTTGATCATTTGTTCAATTTGTTCAATGTGTATTCATGTCAAATTATTAAACTTTGATTTATAAGGACCAGACTTACTGCACTCACAACTTCAATTCCAGGCACATCAAAAAAATAGATTAATAGTTATCATTAATTAATTATTAAACTAAAGATTATCATTAGCCCAGTAAGACCTGGTTCACATTTATTAATATAATTGTTATACATAGAGAGCTCACAAATAAGCTCTTAACAAGCTATGCAGAATATCCCCAACACCAGACCAGTTTCTGCTACTGGCTTCCTCAGTGATATACTAGGATTCAAGCATCCTAGTACCTCACTGAGGAAGCAAGTAACAGAAACTGGTCTGGGATTGGGGATATTCTGCAAAGCATGTTAGGAGCTCTATATATAAGATTTGTAATACAAGCTTATTAAATTAGGTCATATGACATATGACTTGATTTCTTTGTCATTTTATTAATATAATTAAATAAATAATCAAGATTTATACTTAAAAAAAAAAGATTCCATGGCATTTGTTAGGAATTTTGATATGATTCACTTGTATTTTAAAAATATCTCAGATGATTCTTCTTCCAATATTTTCCATAATATTTTTAAAATAAAAATAGAAAAAAGCACACATTGCCAGATTACCTGTCCATCAAAAAATCCAAAATGGTTTTGTAACAACAGAACAATTAGTTTAAGAACTAAGTATGATGGGCATTTGGTTACCAGGATAAAAAAAATTACATCATTTTTCATAATTAAAAATTAAAAATGATTGACTTATTACAGAAAAAAATGTTACCACAAATATTCTTCTATTATAGAACTAAACTCCAACCCTCAAAAAAGTCTGATTATTGCTTTTTTTATGTTTGGTTTCAATATAAAATGCCCCAAAATATAAATAATAATAATATATTCCAATTTTGATAATATATATATGTTACCAGTAATACATTATATGATATTAGCTTATACATTGCTATTTCATTATCGGATTCTTCTATTTTTTCTAGCACTTTTATGCCATCTAGTGTAAATTTTAGTAAACAATAGATACAGAATGGCAGTACTTAATAAATCCTTACCCAATGCTGTCCTCTCAAATATCCCCTTTTTATCAGTGAGGAGCATATAGATGATTAAGATTATATATATAAGAACTTAAGTTACCATAATACAGAGAAAGTAAATCAGTTTCAGATGTATATAATTATGCAAGCAAATAGACCTGGATTGAAAAAAAAAAAATTTTTTTAATTTGAGCTGATAACTTGATATATTACAAAAAGCAAACAATGATTACTAGAGCAAAGGAGTGTTCGATTCAAAAAATCCAAGTGTCCTGTTCAGAATCCCCCCAAAAAATACTTCATTGATGTAAGTCAAAATCAATAAACTAGTCTGAGGATATTTGGACAGGACAGTTCTAGATAAGCATTTATTAAACACTATCATTTGGCATCTATTGATTACTAAAGCTAACACTAGATGGCATGAAAGAAGTAGAGATAATAGAAGAATCTGATAAAGAAATCATTAAAGGTCAACTCATTTCCAGAAAGCATGCACTCAAGTCCATATGCAAATTTTATCTTCAGTATTTCACCATCTTCATCACAATGTATCTTCTATGATATCTTGCAAGAAATCCATATAGATATAAATTAGCTCCATACCATTCATTAATATCACTTCTTCAAATACTTTATAGCATCTTTCTCAAGTTGTTTGTGCTTAGTGTAATAATCAAAATTAAATGTTTCAATATTTGATCATTATTTAACCAATGTTAAAAAACACTTGATAATATCTCTGTAACTCTAATCATAAAAATTACACTCTAATTCAATCTCTTTTTTTGTAAATTTTAACATTTCAAATACAGTCTATTCTCAGTATTTACTCAGCAAGTATGTACAAATGTTTCAAATTTTCTCAGTGAATATTTTATGATCAGTTATGTTCAAAACTATATACTTCGATGTTCTGGTGCTTATGCGTGAATCAGAACATTTAATTCATTTTGTAACCTTATGGTTTTTCTTTTTCTACATCTTATCAAGCTAAATACTTGGGTTAACTCCGGAGACCTGAAAACCCATTCTAATATCCAATCAAACAAACTGAACCATGAAAATAAATTGCCTCTTTAATTCCATAAATTTTTTGATGTCACTCATAAAAAGTTGAACTAACAAAAAAAAGCACCAATGGGCAATGTATCCATGGTTCAATTATCTGCTTTATGATTAAAGAGAAGAAGAGCTGTTCAAATCAAAAAGGTACTGGATTAAATGTTTTACATTCAAAGATCAGCCTTTGAAGCTAATTGAAAGGCTAATCTTTGAATGTAATACAATTGTACACATGGCATCATATAAAAATAAATGCTTGTTTACTTATGGATTAAATGTTCTAATTGAAAGTAACACTATTAGATGATTTAACAACATTTCAATTTATTTTCAGCTTTAAATCAATTATTTAAATATTTAAACCCAGATGAATTCCATACAATTTTGTTTTCATTAAAAAAGATATGGTCAACAAAATGTATTTGCTTTTTATATCATGTTAATCAAAGTATTGTGTCATAATAGCAAATATGGATGTGTCAAATTCTTGTTTTAATTTTCATATGCATGTTTCCTTATTATTGCTGTTTTACAATTTAACTTACATATCTATATGAAAATGAATTATGTAATACTTATCAATTGATTAATTTAGTTTATAAAATATACATACTGTAGCAGTAATTAATTCCTAATGTAGGGTTTATATTTGCATTAGATGAGATATGGGTTTAAACCAACTATATGGAACTGAACCAAGTTAAGATAACCCATATATTAATAATTTTCAGCAATATAAAATCGACAAAGCCTTAATAGCAAAAAATAAAATTACAAAGAAATCAAGTCATATGTCACATGACCTAATTTAAACCAGTCTGAGATTGGGCTACTCTACAAAGCTTGTTAAGACCTTATTTGTGAGCTCTATATATAATATATATATAAGAAATTGAATTAGAGGTAATTGAATCTTCCAAATTAGCTATTTACAAACCAATAGACAAACATCAATAAACTATGAAAAGATTAGAATAATATTATCTAATATTTTACCTTTGTTGTAACCTAAGTTTATTGATGTTGCTATAAATCAGAGAGTAAAATCTAAAAATTAATTTTAATTTATGTACACTAAGTGATCTGAAATTATTGTTTAACTACTCTGAGAAGATAAAGAAAAGAGTTTAGTTTCAATAATTCCAAAATACTAAATGAAACATCAATCTAATAAATTTAACTGTAAATAAACATAGCTTAATGCTTTAATGAATAATATTTCCGTATTGCAATTTTCACTACACTTCCGTTCAAAGTAGGCACTGGTTTTTTATCCACTTTTAATACCTTGTGGAGAGATGTAATCATAAACATATGACCAAAGACATTAAAAAACATATCTGATCCCCAAGATGCATATTTCATGCTGAACCAGCACTCATCAGTTGCCCCAGATCACATACACTCATCTTTATTATTGTTCAGAAATGTGTATGATAATGTTATCTGGGTCAACTGGTGAGTGCTGGTTCAGCATAAAATGTTCATCTTGGGGGAACATACATCTTTTTCATACCTTTGGTCATATATGTATAAAAATGTGATCTGGGTCGTCCGATGAATACTGGTTCAACACAAAATGTTCATCTTTGAGGATTATACATCTTTTTCACATGTCTTTGGTCATATGTGTATGATTACAGCCCTATACAAGCTGTTAAAAGCACATAGAAACCAATCCCTACTTTGTGTGAGAGTAATGTAGCAAAAATTACACTCCACAAATATTATTCATTAAATGGATAAAGTCCACTACAATGAATGACTAATAGAAATTATTATTAGCTTAATGATTATTTTCATAATTTATTGACCTTTGATCATTGGTTTATGAAAAGCTCTTTGAGAAGTTCACTTCCATTTTAATTTTGTATTGTTATACTATATTTATGTGTATAGCTTTTTTTAGTAAAACAGACTTTAAATAATTCACTGCAGGGTAGATGTTTCTCTAACACTACTTATAAAAAAGTAAAGTAAAGACAACATATAGAATCCACCAGGTTTTTTATGATATTTTGAGCATACTTTTATCCTTAGTTTACTCTTTAGCTATTAATAGTTTGAAAGCAGTTTACTGGTTTAATTATCAACAGTTAGATGGATTTGCTGTGGTGACTATCTGAAAATAACCTTACAAACCTGTTGAAAAAAATTAAACCTTATTCAACTTGAATTCAAATCTCTATCACAGGTATTGGGAATGGATTATTTACTTTTGAAACACAAGACATCATAAATTACTGAATATGAAAAGATAATCAGTTTTTAAAACAGGCAAAACTCACAAGCTTAAGAAGTGGTGGTAATGTGATGTTTATTGGCTATAAACAGTTTTTGTTAGATCTATTGGTTAATCAATCAGTGTCATTTTAGATTAATAAGGCAACACTTAAAACTTTAATTCTTTAGTGATACTTCTTTAAAATAAAGAACTCACTGAGAAATGTTGCAAATTAATAAAAATTGACTTGTCATATATCTTATAAATAATTTGAATTCAAGTTAAATAGTGGCTTATAATCCTGTGTCATGATTCAAACTCAGACACAAGCTTTTCCAATTGTTCAGCCAATTATATTATATTTTCAAATAATAATACAAATCATTTAATTCTTTTATCTTTCACAATTTATGATAAAGTTATAGCAAGTTTCCACTATAGCGCCATCTATAGTACTCAGTGGTAACCAGATACTCCTCATCGTCAGACAAGTTTTTGCTTTAGCAATTTAACCTGCAATTCAAAGCTGGAACTAATACAGTTATGCAGTTAGCAACAATTTATAACTCCATTTTAATATTCAAGTTAAAAGCCTGAAAATTCAAAACACCCTGAAATTATGAACCAAAATTCTTTGAATAATTAAACAGATGTGGCACTCATACTTTTCATGAACCTGTAAACTATAAAGCCACTTATTTTTTTTTATTTTTTTTTTACCTAACAGTACATGTTTATTTATTTTTTTACTCATAACAATGCATATGGAAAAACAATAATACTCCTAACTATATAGTATTTCATCCCAGAATTGGAAACTTATTAGATAACCATGGCGATATAATATCATACTTCTCAATACATAGACATGTTGATGTATAGCATTCCAATTAAAAATGCATATTTATAATAAAAAACAACCACTTTTATCTATTATAATAACTATTAAAACCGCTATTGTTTATAACTATGTGAATTTATTTTGATGTCTCTATTTCCTATTTTGAACATCTTGTTTTCATTTCTTATTTTAAATCTGTTTTTAAAATTCACATTATGGTCTAAGCATTTGTGCAGTTTGGCACTGTTGGTAGAATGCCCAACTTGGGACTAGGATGTCCCAGGATCGATTCTGACCCTCCCATGTTTGCACTCAAACTTCTTATGCACTTCCAAGCATGAAAGTCCTTTTGCCTTTTATAATTTATAAAATATAATGTTTTACATGACTGTGGTGTGTCATTGTGGAATGGCATTCACGGTATGAACAAAAAGCATTGGATTAACTGAAAATAAAAAAACTTTAGCACCCTTTTGAATCAAACGAATCAAATTCATTGCTAAATATTTTATATTTTACTTTTTGTCCATAGATGGCAGGAGTAAAAAGTAAGAAAGCATTAGAGCTTAGATTAAATCATAAAATTATAACTACTATAATGGTCAAATATGCAATAGAATTTATTTGTCCATAATGTTGCCACAAATAGATAAATAAATAATCAATCAAAATAAGATTGAAATAAACAACTATTAATAACTATATTATAATATTTATCGAACCGTCTTTCATCTCCATCTTGAGAAAGTCTCAATGGAGATGAAAACTGGTTCAATAAATATTATAATATAGTTATTAATAGTTGTTTATTTCAATTTTATTTTGAATAATTATTTATATAAAATTTTGATTATCATTGATTACATTATATTTTGAGAGAAAAAGTGTTTTTTTATGTATTGATATAGCTATTATTTTAATTTTAAATTTATTTTCATTAATCTGGTACATAATTATACAACTGAAATACACTATATGTATATTAAAAATAAGTTTTTGATATATCTATATTTATGCATCAAAAAATAAGGATTTTAAACATTTTTTAAAATAAAGTTTGTCAAGCATTGTTGGCCTAGCAGTTAGCATAGCTGCCTTCCAGGCAGCTGGTCCGTGTTCGCTTCCTGGTCAACACTTAGACATATATATATAAAAGTTAATTATAAGCTTTTTTTTTATATTTTTATAAAAAAACAAAAACAAATTCATTATATTAGTCATTTATAGAAAGTAATGTTTAATATTTATATACAAATAATAAATATGCAAATAAAGTAATTATATTGAGCCCCAATTCTCCTCAAACTAAAGATTAACATATGAAAAACTAACTGTACAGTTTGAACTTCAATTTCTCTATTTATCAAGATTAATTGTGTTTTATATATAAGTATGCACACATGTATAAATTGACATTAATTTTTTATTAGTATCATTGTTTAAGATAATTTTGAGCACGTACAAAGCAGTATTTGAAGAAAATAGCATTTTTTTGTTCTTTAAAATTGGGTTATTTGTTATTATTTAGTTATAAAATTATGTATTTATATTGTGCTTAAATCTTTTTAAATGCTTTTGTTTAACTTAGTAACTGATTTTGTTTGTTTAGTAGGAAAATCTATTTAATTCAGCAGTGCTCAAGTATATCTCTTATGATTTAAGTAAAGCTGTTGTAAGGGCCAACTTGTGGCATAGCTTATTTATATAATCAATTCATGCAGAATCCATTTCTAAAGTCCATTGTCTGCACATTTGTTGAGCCTGATTTACATCTATTCAGGCACATCTATTTAAATAAAATCATAGTTGCACACTAAGAGTGCTCACCAGATGGAGTGTTCATCTATAGTGTAAAAGTTTTAAGATCTGAAGAAGATTGCTAGGACAGTCGAAACTGTTATAAATATAAAAAAAATAGTTGCTTAAAGTGTTAAAGGAGTCTTAATGAAGTTTATGATACATCCTGAACAAAACCATTCAATGTGAGAGTTGTCTTTTCTTCATATACATTTTCTTACTAGATTCTTTAAATAAATCAGGTTCTTTACAGGACTTCTCAAAGCTTTCCTTGAACTTGGCTTTCTTTTCTTTCCAAACCCAATTTTGAATTGGATATTCCAAATGCTATTTTCTCTTTAGATATCTTACTAGATTTTTTATTAAACTTGCCACCTTTTTCTTTTCCACTTTTATCTTCAAAGCTATTGATTACTTTATTTAAATATTTTGATCATCCATAGTGTCATTTTTTAACATACTTCTATCAAATGGATTCTCTTCAACTTTTATATATGTGTTAGAAATTGAAGACAATGTAATATCGCAATAAAATATTTCAAGAGTGTCCCTTTCTCTTTATTTAATGTAATTGTATTGAAGGACTGAATTTCAAACATGTTAATATTGGTTTAGTAAGTTTTCATTAATTTGCACAAGATGCCTGTATATTTTTAAAAATAATCGCTTGCACTAACAATGATATATGGTAAAGTCTGATTTAAAAAATAATCTTAATTTCTTTTGATAGTCAAAGTTGCTTTTTTAATTTCACTTAATTGGAAAAGTTTCTTTTTTAAAAAATAACACTTTTTACATAGACCAAATAATATTGGAATAGATTTTTAATGCAAAGGAATTTTCATTCAAATATTAAACAGACTAACATTGTTTTTATTTTTTGATTTAATTAAAATTGAAATAATTATGGAAAATATTCCAATATTTAAAAGTTTAAAATATTATATATATATAAAAATATTTTATATTAATATTTTTATTGTTGCATACTAAAAAACCAAACTTGTTTCCTTTAGCCACAACTGGAGTTTTTATATTTAACTCGAAATAACAGCATGGAATGTTCAGAAATTAATTAATTCAATCACTAGTTTTTTACAAGACTAATAATTGAATTAATTGATTTCTGGACACCCCACACTTTTATTTCAAATTAAATATAAAAACCTCAATTGTGATTGAAGAACGACAATTATTTTTGGCTTTTTAGTGCAGAGTAAATAAAAGTGTTTATTAACAATATTATATATATATATATTATTATTATTATTATTATTATTATTATTATTATTATTATTATTATTATTATTATTATTATTATTATTATTATTATTATTATTATTATTATTATTATTATTATTATTAAAAGTAGCTGCATGATTGTAAATAAACATTATAATATTCAAACTTCTTACTTACTCTTTTTTGCTTTCTATTTGAGCTTGGTTATTTTTCTTAGCAGCAAGTATAAAAAATAGGTCTCTACCCTAGTGCCATCTATAGTAAAATTAAAAAGTCAGTGATTACTATATGTCAGTCCATTTAAATTCCCAATCTCCAATTGTTTTTGGTATTTTTCTTTTATCAGTGAGCCTTGGGATTCAAACCTGGCAGAAATACATTTACAAATCTAGTAACTATCTTTAGCACTGCAGTAGAAAGCTTTTCTTGTTTTATTATGATATATATTAGAATTATAAAGATATGAGACTTTCCTTAGGTGAGTGTAATATGCCTTATGTGCACTAAAATGCAATTAAAAGGAAAAGCTATAATTGAATAATGATAATATCAGGCAGCTAAGTGGTGCTTTCAATGGCTTTATATGTCTTCATAGTCATAGCATTAGAATGATCATGGGAAAAAATAGTATATATAGATGAGCCTCAGGCAAGCCTGAGTATAGGTCACTTTTTGGAGCACCAGAACATCACTGGCCATACATTTGAACCTTTATCCACCACAACTGCTTGCATTGAGAGAAATGATTCTATGTGAAAGGTCAAAAAGCTTGGCACATAGCTAATAACAATAATGCTATAGTGATCCTCTTTCTCTAAAAAATGGTCTCTCTAATTTGCATAAGCATTGAATATATTATATATACTTCCAATTTTTCCCATGATCATTCTGATGCTATGACTATGAGGACATAGAAAGTCCACAAAAGTGCTTAGCTGCCTGAAATTTATCATTATTCAATTATAGCCTTTTTGTTTATTGCATTTCAGTGCACATATTGTATATTACCATATATATTGATGCTAAATTATTTTGGCTTTTAGTCAATCTAATGTTGCACTGTAATATTATATGTTAATTTTGCTGGTACAGGAGTTCCATTCTACAATGTCACATCATAGTTGTAGAAATACAATATAAAGGTTTAAGGCACAATAAGGATATTAAAAACAGATTTAAAATAAATATGAAACAAAAGCAAGAGACTTACAATAGAGACATACATTAAAGTAAATTCACACATCTATAAACAGTAGCAATTTTAATTATTATTGTAATAGATAACTATGATTATTTTTTATTACAAAAGTATATCATTTTTAGTTTAAATTTTGTTCATCATTATGTCACTGCATCGACACGTTTGATACTATATCTCCATGGCTACCTGACAATAGATAACTATGATTTTTTTTTTTTACAAAAGTGTATCATTTTTAATCTAAATTTTGCACATCATTATGTCATTGCATTAACACATTTGATACTATGTATCCATCTTTTTTTTCTCACAAGAACTTTATTGATTATATGATATGTTTATATTAGTACATTGGTGTACGCAATACAGTTAACAACAAAGCCAGGATGAGGTTCACACACCTAGTCTTGCAGTCAGGTGCAACTAAGTGTGCAGCCCAAGCATCATAAACAAAATTCTGCAATGTAAAGAAGGTCCCATGTAGTCTTAAAAATAAATAAATAAGCTAATTTTTTTTTGTCTCTATCATGGCTAGTCCAAAGCTTTGATATAAATAATTGATGAGGATTATCAATAGTAGGATTAAAGATAAGCATACATGTAATGGACCAATATACAAATAGTAAGAAAGTGGAAATCCTAATAGATGGAAACAAACCATTGCCACTACTACTAATCAGAATAGTGAGAGTGGGCTTCTAGCTTATATAGATGGAGGCTATAATGTCTTTATAACATTGGAGGTATAGTGACAGAAAATATGCAACATGGTCTCATCATCCCTATGACATAATGGGTAAACCTGGTCTATGTGCGAGAAACCTCTACGGGTGACCAGAAAATGGTTTGTAGGAAGCGCATTTAGGTTTATCTTGATTAGAAAGTCTAAATATTTAGGTTCCAGATACCACTGCTTGAATTTTTTAATAATAGTAGGATTAGAGAAGGGTAAAAGGGATGGAGAAGAAGGAGTACCATAATTAATAAGGTGATATGCCTCCCAAAAGTTAATTTTTTGAGAATTTGGTTTAATAGGTATAATGGTAAATTTTGCAATGTGCTCTAATAAGGCCGACAACCAGCTCTTCTCAGGAGGAGGAGGGATGTCCATAGGGGAAACAGCGATGAAGTATAATGCATCAGGGAACCAATCTTTACCTACTAAAAACAACTTCTGAGATAAAATACTGTTTAATGATGAAATTTTTATTGTTTTGCTATATATCTTGATATGAGGAGGAAAAAAATTGAATAGTTTTATTGCTTACAGATTCATAAACATTTGTTTGCCAGTATTGAAATCAATCTGATGACTTTATATTTCTAGAGCAAGTATTCTTAACCTGGCCTATTTATACGCCAGGAGGTATGGGAAGTTTGTCCGTGGATAAAATAAGTAACAAGCAGATAAATAAATATATATGATGTTATATATTCCAAAAATAGTTATCAACATTTCTGGGATTTTCCATGTTGGTACTGTCTGTCAGCCATACCAGCAACATTTCAGATCTCTTTTTTTTTGGACATGGACACAATGAGATTGGCATAGACTTTTTTTCTCACTGCAGAGTTTGATAAATCAAAATGCCCAGTTAAGATTTATTTATCAAATAAAACTTTAATGAAAACTTAATTATTGTTTAATTATTGTTTATTTATTACTACAATGAATAGGGGGTATTGAATAATTTACTAAAAGCCAAGGGACCAAAAAGGTTGGGAACTGCTGCTTTAAAGTCTCCATTGCACTAAAATAAGCAGCACATTGACATGAATAATTAACTATTAATTAATTTACATGCTTGTGTGGGATGTGTATATTTAAAAATGTTTTGTTATACATTTTGGATATAATTATAAAGAATTTGAACCCAGACTTCCAAGATCCCTTCAGCTATTCAATCTATTTTATACAATCGATACATATGACCACACACATGTGAAACGGATAAATGATCTCCAATATATGTATTTTATGCTGAACTAGCACTCATCAGTTGCTCCAGATATAAAGTATACCTGTATTTAAATATTACATTTTGGATATATTATCTGTATTTGAAAATAGTTTTATTAATATATGTATATAGTATAAAACTAAATCGTACTTCATACACATATAAACGGATGACAAGGTAAAATGACAGATATAATAGTATATAGACTTAAAGAAAAGTTAATTAATGCCCAAATAGGTAGTTTTCAAATACTTATAGATAGATAGATAGATAGATAGATAGATAGATAGATAGATAGATAGATAGATAGATAGATAGATAGATAGATAGATAGATAGATAGATAGATAGATAGATAGATAGATAGATAGATAGATAGATAGATAGATAGATAGATAGATAGATAGACAGATAGATCAGATAGATAGATAGACAGATAGATAGATAGATAGATAGATAGATAGATAGATAGATAGATAGATAGATAGATAGATAGATAGATAGATAGATAGATAGATAGATAGATAGATAGGTTGGTGGGGTGGGGGGGGGGGGGGGGGGGGGGGGGGGGGGGGGGGGGGGGGGGGGGGGGGGGGGGGGGGGGGGGGGGGGGGGGGGGGGGGGGGGGGGGGGGGGGGGGGGGGGGGGGGGGGGGGGGGGGGGGGGGGGGGGGGGGGGGGGGGGGGGGGGGGGGTGGGGTGGGTGGGTGGGTGGGTGGGTGGGTGGGTGGGTGGGTGGGTGGGTGGGTGGGTGGGTGGGTGGATGGATGGATAGATGGATGGATGGATGGATGGATGGATGGATAGATAGATAGATAGATAGATAGATAGATAGATAGATAGATAGATAGATAGATAGATAGATAGATAGATAGATAGATAGATAGATAGATAGATAGATTAGACATAAATGAATGGAATATAAAAGATATGTTAAATAAATATTAAAAGTGCGAAAAAGATGTCATTGGTAAGGGCCGGATAGATATCTATAAAATATAGTTTTACATATCTATAAAATGGAGTTTTGCATTTCAAAACTAATAAAAGTAAAAAATTATTTTATGGAAGCCTATTATTAACTTCCGAAGTATTTTTTCCTTCTTATCTGAACAGAGTAAGGGGAATAAGTTGAGTTATACTCAGGTGCTAATTGATGGATTTAGAAGGTAGTGAGAAAGCTAGAAGGACAATAAACAACTTCTTAACTCAACTTAAAGCTCCCCCATAGTTGCGTCATTTAACACCTTTAAAGGTTACATTTTAAATTGAACCCCCCCTTTCCAATGACCCAGAAGGTGGGTCTACACCACCTCCCTACGTTCTTACCCTCAGGACAGGCTTCAGGAATAACATCTGGAGGTTGAGATAAAGAGTGAACCTAGCTAAAATCTTTGAGTTGGGACTCAAAGTGAGTTGATTATAGGATTTACTTTTTTCCCCCTCAGTGAATAAAAAAAAATGCTAAATTTAAAATTTTACTTCTCAGTGGAATAAATTTATAAGACTATAATTGGAGTAATAATCTATTAACGACCATTATCTTTCCTCTACTCTTATGATGGATAATAAATAGGTTATGCTTTATGAGATAGTTAATTTAGGAACTAAATTTAGAAGGCGTTTCTTTACCTTTTAAATTTCTGCCAGTTTTATTTTAAAAATAGAATTGATTTCTGCGAAAAAAAAATATTAAAATGTCTTATTATTTGAATAGTTATACTTTATTATCTCGGGTGTATTATTATGTGCCTCGGTGTATTATTATGTAACGTATATTTCCGTGTGTAATGAACTATTAAAATTAAGATAAACATAACATATAAAATTAACTAAACAAACAATACAACATTATACTTCCTTAACATTTTGGAAGTATTAATTATAAAATAATCGAACGGTTGGTCATTCGGGGGGAGGGGTCTCTTATGTCAGAGTACCACAAACAACAGCCGGAGTCCTATTCATGGACCTTTAGCACTGAAGTCTGCCACATTCATTATCATCATCAATAGCCATTCACAATTACGCATGCTTATTCAGACTCCAAAAGGAAGCAAATAAGACAAAACAAAATATAATAAAAATAACAAAGAGCTTTGTGATGACAATGTAAACCAACCTGTGGATAAACAATACATCAACATACAGAACACAGTGCTCAATTATTCTGTTTATTTGATATCTTAAGATTCTGTCTTTTCATTTCTGTAGTAAACTTTTCCTTCACAGAGGCAAAACTCTCCATATAGTAGAACGACTTAGTGCAAGCCAAAGTAATCAATGGATGTAGAAAGGTCTGTACATAAAATCCTTATCTAGTGTGCCTACTCATCCAATATCCCCAGCCTAGTTTCTAGCTTGTGGCTTTCATCAGTAAACAGCCTTGGATCTGAAAGCACTGCATAGCACAAACTAGAAACTAATCTGGGGATATTGGATGAGTAGGCACTAGATACGGATTTTATGCACAAACCTTCCTGCATCCATTGATTACTCTGGCTTACACTGACTGGTTCTACTGTATGAAGAGTTTTGGCTCTGTGAAAACAGCTTGTGTAAACAGATGAATGGTGATCATGTGAAGTTTGATAGTTTAAACTTTTCTTTTTGAAATATTTCAATATCATATCTAATTGTAACTCTAGAACACATTCTACCTTCTGCTATATCTTTCCAATAAAACAATCAACTTTGTACTTCATTCAACTGTCATTGAAATAATCTTTATAATATAAATGGTGTATATATCATAAAAACATATGCTCAAGTTCACCCTAGAACACTCTTATAGGAAGGCTTACACTAATTCATCCAAAAATGATGTGACTTTAAAATAGTGGACTCTAGTATCTATTCCAGCAAGATGAATATATTGATACATATCTTATCACTATATTTTTAAAATGCAGTTCATCCTTAAGTGAAACTTTTCTAATAACCTTTATGTTACATTGATAAGGTATTCAAATTTCATTTGCATACAATCACTTAGGTAAACTAATATCTCTCTATAGATCTCTAAAGATCCCGGGTTCCATATTGGTGGTTATCTTAGTCCTTGAGCACCATGTAATCTTCAGAATGATAAATCATAAATTACTATTTTTAATGCTTAAATGTTGGCTTTGCAAATTTAATAATAGTTTACAAAATGATTATTTGAAAAGTTAAAGTTTAAAATTCAACTTAAAGTCTGAAATTCAATTGACAATTATTACACTACAAATAGCGATTGCAACCATTAATTTATTTGTTCAGCCCTTTAACTCATCTCTTTAATATTTTAATTATAATTTGTGGGTGGAAGATGCATGGAAAATCATTACTAGCTAATAAAGATATTAGAAAATGACTACATGATACACACACAAAAAAAGAAAAACATCCAAAGAAACAGTTGAAACTAGTGCTTGAAGGCTAATAAAAAAAACAGTGCATAAAAACTATTAAGCACTTGTATATATATTGTACTTTTCCTGATATTTGTCAGTTCATTTTCATCTAAACTCAATCATATCACATCCAACTACCTGTATAAAATGTCAAACCACATTGTCTTATTGTTCACACATTTCCAAATAACTTCCACTTTCCAAGTAAGCTTATATATAAATACATGTAATAACAATAACTTCATCTTTTTCCCCCATCTGTATTATCTTTTTTTTATACACACAACACACATTCCTAATATATATATATATATATAAAGAAATGATATCTGAAGAAGAAAAATGAATTCTAAGATACATTTCATGTTAAACCAGCATTATTCAGTTAGTCCAGGTCACAATCTGTTACAGATGCCATCTGTTCAGTATTTATTCATTTCAAATATAATTATATTTCGATTTATAAGCATCAAATTGTCTGTACTTATAACTTTAATTTTAGTCTCTTCAGATAAATATATTAATGGTTATTATTAATTATTTATTAAACCAGAGATTATTCCTAGCTTAAATGTAGAATTTCAGATAATAATATACCAGTTTTCATAGGGGTTTCAAAACTTGAATTATCACATCCCTATTTGAAAGTTCACTAACATTCCCTATACTACTCTCATGCAAGATAGAGACTGGTTTCTATTCACTTTTACATCTTGTAGAAAGGTGAACAATTATTATTGCTGTAAATATACATTTTTAAATTTTTTAGTTTCTATCAAACCATTCTTCATCTCAACATTACCTTATGACAACTATTTAATAGTTCAGAACATCAGCATCAGCCGGAAAGTGAACCTGCTAAGCCAGGACAACTGCTTGTAAAGCAGTTGTCGCTGACCTCTCAACCACCAATGCTTGACACATCATCCTACTCTTGCTCATATTTCCTAACAACTTCTAATCTTCAGGTACACTTAAATGTAAAAATGTGGAATAACACAACTTCATATCTCTTTTTCCATGTGTATCATCTTTATTAGATAATTTTCAATTTCAGCACCCATTCCTAAAATATATAAATAAAGATATCTGAAAGAAGGCAAATGACTTTTATAATTGTTGAACTAGCATATTTTAGTTGGCCCAAATCACAGTTTCTTACTCATATCTTCATTATCAGTTCAATATTTATCAATACTAAATTAGTGTCAATTTGTTTCCACTTACAACTTTGACATCAATTTCTTCAGATAAATACATTGATGATTATTACTAATCATTTACTAATCTAGAGATTATCTGCAACTCGTATATAAACTTTAAACTTCAGTTAAATAATAATGTTTTATTGGGACACTACTATTTAAATCTCCACAAACTTTATTAACAGTTTGATAATATTCACCATACCACTCTGATAAAAGCAAATATTTGTTTCTATTCACTTTTAATACCTTGTGGAAAGAACAATTTTTTGAAATGCATCAGAGTATCCCTCTGTTCACTCTGCCTTATGAGGCAACTGAGAAGAAAGACCATGGTGTTTCTTGATCTTAAACTCAAAGATAAAAATCCAATAAACTTACCACGCTGACTAATGTGTGTTGGTGAGAAGCCCATCCATATTCATATACTATATGAATAATCATATAGTAATAGCAGCTGCAATGATAAGAATGTGTGGAGTTGGGCTGGATATATTGCTAGAAGAGATGATAATAGATGGACAATTGAAATCTAAACTGGATTCCAAGAGATTGTAAAATACCAAAAAAAAGACCACATGTGAGATGGATGGATGAAATAAGAAAATGTGCAGGGGTGATGTAAAGAAAAGAAGCTAAAGATAGGAGATGGATTGAACTTGGAGAGGCCATACTGCAGTGAATCGATAATGGTTGATGATGATCCCTCAGTTCCGCCAAATCAATATTCACCAGTGCAGGAAATCAAGCCATTCTTACTCATTATGGGATGCATTTCTAAATAACCTTTGATGTAGAATGTGATAATAATTTTATTATTAAACTGGAGTACATGCTTTTCATGAGAGTGACAAACCCAGTTTACATTACTAATGGTGTATATTCAGAGAAAATCTTGAAAATATTAAATATAATCTTGATATATTTTTAGGATTGAATACCCTTGTCAACAATCAATGGAAATATGAACTTGCATATTCAAATGTGCCTGTTCCAAAAATGCAGTCAACTGAACACTATTAGATTTTCTATTCAGCACTGAAAACCCATTAAGAATGTATTTAATATTTTCAATATTTTCTCTGAATATACATACACTCTGTAATAATCAAAGTTACATATATATGTACATATAAACTTTACCCAGCAATTAATATTATGTATTGCATACGATTAACACCCCAACACTGGTTTATGAAGTAAATGAAATAAATACTTTCAATTCAAAGTACAAGATAAAACTTTCTCTTAAAAAGTTTTATCTTGTATTTTAGATTGAGAATATTTCATTTACTTAATAAACCAGTGTTGGGATGATGATGATCACCATCATTATCAACCATTATCAATCCACTGCAGGATGAAAGTCTATCCAAGTTCAACCCATCTTCTCCAATATTTAGCTTCTCTTCTCCACATCACCCCTGCACACTTTCTTATTTTATCCATCAATCTCACATGTGGTCTTTTTTTGGGTCTTTTACAATCTCTTGGAATTCAGTTTAAGATTTCAATTGCCCATCTATTATCATCTCTTTTTAGCAATATGTCCATCCCAACTCCACTTCAGTCTTTTAATTTTTTCAATGAGGTCAGTAACACCTATTTGTTCTCTTACCCATATATTGCATTTTCAAACTCTTTTTGTTACTCCTAACATGCATCTCTCCATACTTTTTGAGTGGTCTGAAGTTTCTGTATTGCTCTTCTATTAACAGTCCAAGTCTCAAATCCATATGTAAGAACTGTAAAACACATTTATTAAACCCCTTCTGTTTCAAACACATAGGCATATTTCCTTTTAGTATCAAGTTATTTCTACCAAAAGCACTCCAACCAAGTTTAATTCTATGACTAATTTTTTCCATTATGTTTCCATCTGTATTAACAATCTGACCAAAGTATTTGTAGCTGTAAACTTCTTCTAACTCATTATAATCAATCTTTATTTTTATATTTTGAGAAAATCCATTGAACATTACTTTAGTCTGTTTAATATTTATCTTTAGTCCTAATTTCCTACTTTCATCTGATAACTCCTGCAACATTTCCTGCAGCTCTAAAGCATTATTTGCAAACACAACTACATCATCTGAAAAATCTAAATGACTTAAATAATCTCCATTTATTTTTACTTCTTTAGATTCCCATATTAATCCACAAAATACTTCTTGCAGCACTTCTGTAAAAAGTTTTTAGAGATATGGAGTCACGCTGTCTTACACCCTTCTCAATGTTGATTTTCCTAGTATCATTATGTAATCTAATTATTGCTATTGCATTTCTATGAATAGTTTTTAAAATATGAAAGCTAAATTAGTCAATAAATAATCAAAATACCCCAAATTCATAACTCAACCAGATTAGCAACGAAAATAAACTCTAAAACACTACCAATGGTTTCACTGTTACAAGCATACTTCTCAATTGTAGAGAAATGCAAAATACCAATATACTTAAACTAAACATTACCCACAATTCCACTTATCTCCAACCAACCTTAATATTAAAGGAACTTTTAAATAAGTTAGTTGCTTCAGAATCTATAATAAAGATCCTTCAATTTTTTTTACTTCGTTTCTGTCAAAGTAGAAGCTAAGGTTGTCATCTATGAGAGAAATGAAGTAAAAATAATGATTAAAAAATCTTTATTGTTAAAACTTTATGATTCTAAAGCAATTAACTTATTTAAAAGTTCCTTTAATATTAAGGGTGTATGGAAGGTAAGTAAAATTGTGGGTAATGTTTACTATAAATATGTTATTTTACAATTCTTTACATTTAGGAGTCTGCTTTTAGCAGTGAAACCATTGGCAGTGTTTTAAGGTTTTTTTTCTTAGCTAGTCTGATTGAGTTGTGAATTTGGTGTGATTTTTATTAGTGTATTATATATATGTGTGTACGGGAATTTTTAAAAACTTAAATACAAAATTTTATAAATTTAAAATAGATAAATTTAAGTGCTTATTTATGTAACAACAGTTTATTATAGTGTAAAGATTTATGTGTGTATTATTCAAAAACATGCACATATATTATGCTAGAAAAATTGTAGTTTTAATATTTTAAACTTCCTTCTTGTTTATGATTAATACTTTCTTCAGTTACAAAAGAGTATCAGTTAGTAACTAACCTAAAAAGAGAACTATACTGACATTGTAGATAATTTAGCAGTATTTTTTGTGTGTGGATACATAGATAGACACACACAGATAACACATGCATGCTAGAATATAAAACATATCAAGTTTTCAGTCAGACACATTTTATATATGTACAAACACAAATGCTATTATAAATGATAACTTGAAAATGTGTGTATGAGTTTTTACTTTTAATAACTTTAAAAAATAATTTAAATAAATATATATATTGTAACTGTCATGGGTAATTTAGATACATGGCTTTTTGTAAAATGTGCATGTTTTTTTACTATATCTTTTAAAATGTTATAAAAGTCATGTGTGTAAAATAAAATTATCAATAAGTTGAAAAAAATAATCATAATAATTATTATTATTAAATGGCAATGTTATTACTTTGTTATTAAATTATAAGTGAAAAGAAAATTGACTATTTTAAAATACTATGTTGCTATGGAAACCAGTTGCAAAATGAATGGAAAAAAAACTCTTAGACTGTCTGCTTTTTAAAGTAGAGTGGGAAACTTCATTTCCTTTTTGTACTGCTTATAGAATGGAAACCAGGAAAAAGTTAATTCTTATCTATGTTGGTATAATGCAATTATAGGGCAAATGTTTTGGGCTACTTCATCCTGATCTATCTATGGGTGTAGTTTTCTTAATATGAAGCTGTAAAAACTGCCTCAATATTCAACAATGCCTCACTGCCAACCCTGAACTGATTATGGACACTATGATATAACAACACTTTTATTACACAAGGAAACTTGCCATTTGACTAGTTTTTTGGAAAAAATTACTTCACAATAAATGGATTTATACATTCCATAGATTTGCTTCTCTAAATCACAAGGAGTCACTATTTAAAAGAAACTTAAAAATAATAAAAACACTAATAAATTGGAAATATTAAATGTTGATCATTGTAGCTATATATCTCAATTTAAAATTATTTTACTATGAAAGAAAGTTGAGCTCAACAGAAAATAAAATAGATAACTGAATAAAACTCTTACAATAAATTTAAAGTAATCAGACTAATTAAGAATAGTTTCTGAAATATCTGTTCACTCTCCTACTAATTTTATATAAATATGTAAATATAAACTATTATAATGTGTTATTCAAATTTTGTTAATTAAAATTGTTAAAGCTAATAATCTTGTTGTTCATATATCTTCTCATCCAAAGTACAAGAAAACTATTTTAAATTGCATTAGAATGAGATTATAAATGTGGAAAGGATAGTGATGAGGAATCTGCATAAAGGCTTGTCCTAAAAGTAGGCCCAGTTTGATCATTATCCATGACTATTATTAAATTAGTTAATAATAAAAAATGTAGATTCACTCTACCATGTACATAGTCACCCATTTGGTAAGCATATTCTCCTAGATTAAATTAATTCATTCGTTTTTTTTGTTTATTTTATTATATTTTATCAATTATCATAGTTAGTACAGTATAGGTGATTGGTGTTACCATTACAAAAAATATTCCACCAACCCAAACTTCAAATAAATACCTTTAAAAAATATATATATATATATTTTTTTTTTTTTTTATATATATATATTGTGCCAAGGCCAAATTGGCACATGTATATAAAATAATTTTGTCTAAAAAAAAATATTTATTAAAATCTTTCGTAAAAGAGTTTAAAAAAAAAAAATTAATTGATTAAAAAGGAAGAGGGGGAGTTTTATTTAGAAAAGATAAAACTAAGAGTTCATAAAAGTTAAAGAGTGTTATTATTATAAATTAAAAGCTTCAAAATATAAATCTCTTTTCATTCGAATTGAATAAAAAAAATAGTATTAAAACTAGTTTTGATGTGTAGAATAAAATTATATATGTGCGTGCGAATGTAAAATAAATGTATCAGTATTAAATATTATAAATAAATAAAAAATATATTTAAAAAAACACAGTGGTGCGCTACTAATTAAAGATATGAAAACAACATGTTTTGCAATAGCTACTACTAATTAAACCATCAATCAAAAAACACATTGTCATAGGATTAGTTATCAATTAAATTTCAACAACACTCATTTGCCGGAGGATATTAAGACAAAAAACACTTTGCAGATATAAATAGCTAGATTTTTATCGAAGTTCAGTTTTATTCAGTCTAGTTTGCAGTGACAGTCTTGTGCAATTTCTATTATGTATCAAGAAACAAAAATGCATTGTTGAGCAGCTTTTGGAAATATACGCTCGTACTTCAGCCTTTTTAGTCCAACAAGATCATCAAAACCTGCCTGAGAAATAATGTCTGCATAACAACTCAGAAATCCTCCATCAAACATTCAACTGTCTTCAAGAATAAAACCAATGGTTTTGCATAAAATCTCTTCAAGAAACATCCAAATCTAACCGGTTAGATATAATCCATCAGAAGCAGCAGAAGCAGCCAACAACGAGCAATATCCATGTTCCCAAAAATCCTAGGTAAACATTTATTTATTATCATTTATACATAGTAGCCACCACTGTAATTCGTAAATATTCAAGATTCAAATTATATGAACTCTATCATACATAAAATGAACTATTGATATGTGTGTTTAAGTTTCAAATGCTATTAATACTTTATTATTATATTTGTGAATGCTATATGAGTTAATATGTGCATGATCATTATATCAGTGTTATTAGTTAAATTAGATAAATACCAGTGTTCTACTATTAAAATCTGCAAGAATATTTAAACTAGTTTAGAAATGTTACTTTAAAATGTGTGTGTGTGTTAAATCAGATTTATAAAGATGTTTAAATTTAGTCAATTAACGTTAATTAAAATAAAATGTCTTCAAACTTAAACTTTATTTGTCAGTCAATTCTTTTTACCAACCTTTTATTAATTCTTTCCACCACTAATTTTGTATAACTTTGTTATTGAATTAAAATTAGACTGAGCTAGTTTTAGGGAATGTTTCGAGCACTGGATTATGAGCCTACTGCCCAAATACATTAGTCCTTGGACTAGCTGGCACCCCGGGGTTTACTCCAAAATAAATAAAGTGTTTGGATAGTAGGGGTTTGAATCTAGCAGCTGATGTGGGCCATTGTTGATGGTTAGCCTATAATAAGATCTCCCATTTAGCTCGAACATGCCGGTTCGTTCACGTAACATTTATAAGATTATAAATGTATTATGAAGGAGTTTAAAACCGGTCAAAACTTATATATATGTATAAGTAAGTGGTTTCAGTGGTTCAACCCGGTACATAAAAGGCACCCAATGTGGGGCTCATAAGTCTAGAACATAGCGGAGCATGACGCAAAATAAATGTGTAAAATCAAATTAGACAAGCAAAATGATTATGTCAAAAACCCTCGATTATGTCTTATCGATTATATTGATATCACAGCTCATAAGTCTAGAACATAGCGGAGCGTGATTCCAACGAAATAAATGTGTAAAATCAAAATAGACAAGCAAAATGAAAATGTTAGTTTTAAAAAAAAAAGAAGGGAGAGTAAAAATAACGCTTTAAAAATAAAAATGAAATAAATAAGTGTATAATAAAAGTATTAATGAAAATAAAACATTATCAAATAAAATTTTAAAAAAAAGAAGTGTATTAAATTATGATTGAGGTGTGTGCAAGTATTTGGGCAAAGATATAAATTTCAGGCCTGACTTTTGTTAGACCGAGTTTTTTTTGTGGTGACTTTGTTCTACAGATGGGTAGTGCGAAGAATAAATAATACTGATGATTATGCACCAGTAGAAAAGTCCTGGCATATAAAAAGTAATAAATCTGGAGGAAAAATTCCCAGTAGAACCAAATAAAAAAAATATTTTAGCAAGTCAAATGTACAGTAGAGATAGTCCTGCCATTCACAAATCTCAGTCCCTTTTCAGGATCCGTTGTGCACAACAGTTGCCAATGCTGTAGTCACCACTTCTGCAAGAAATTGAGGGTTGGTTTGAATCAGCACAAGATCTATCTGTGTGTTGAATTGCCTTATACTTTGCTGCCTACTTCTCTTAACATTACATTTATTACCTAATGATGAAAATAAAAACTAAAAATGCACTCTAGAAAAATAAAAATTTGAAGTGGTCAATACTTAGGAAAAGTGATCAAGGCACATATTAATTAAGAAAAATGTTCGTAAATAAATAAGTAAGTCAAATAGTTAAAATAAAATTGATAAAATCAAGTTAAATAAATAAGCGTAAATATATCTGTAGTAAATAATAATAAAAAGTGACTCGTGATAAACTAATAGATTTTTTTTTGGAATACACACACGGTAATAAAAGGAAGTAAATAAATGATTTAATGTCAAGTCAAAAAATATATATATATATCAGTGTAATAATGAATCGTAGTAAAGTAAGTTGTTTTTGAATATATGCAAGTTAATAAAAGTTGAGTAAATAATGAATTGTAATAAAGTAAAATGGTTTTTCTGAATACATGCACATAGATAAAAAAAGTTGAGTAAGGGTTGAAAATAATATTCGAGATTAGATTAATATAAATAAATATGAAAACTGATGTCCGTGGTAGTTTAGAATAATATTGTGAGATTAGATTAATACAAATGTTAGAATAATGTTCATACAAATTTAAAAATAATGTTGTAAGATTAGTAATAAAAATACAAAGTCAATCTAAGGTGTATTAAGAGTGTGTAAGTATACATGTGTATATACGCACACATACACTGGTAATATTCGGTAAATACGATACCTCATGATGCATATCTTAAAGGTATTTACCCAGATATCCTTTTAGGTTATTTTCTTGGCACTGCTACACCTCATGATGCGTGCAAAAAGGAATTTATTTATTATAGATTCCCTGTAAGCAAGTCCAGTAATAACTCGATATCTAAAATATTAGTAGGTGTAGAATTATGCTGCACGTATACACATGTGTAGGAATTTATCTAGAGCAAAAGGGAATGAGGGTAGTATAGAATTAAATTTAGTTAAAGATACATTTAAAGCTGCCAACTGGATAAGTTTTAGTACCCGTAACGGACGTGTCAGGGATCATTCCTCTTTCCAAAGCGTAAGTCGAAAATGGACAGTTGAAAATTCCTGCCATTTTGCAGTGACCCTTTCTTTTTCCAAGTCCGATCAAGAGAATCAGTGAATGAAGTTTCGATTTTATACACGTGTAAGTCAGTGTAAGTCAGCGAATCTGCTTCTGCGTCATTTCCAAAAGATCCCTGTGCCACCAAATTAGTTTGTCCCGGTGATCGTTATCCATGATTTAGATCATTGTGAGCAATGTATTTGGCATAGATAGAAGAAAAGGATAGTCAAAACAGATTGCCCTTTGTATGTTAAGTAAAAGGTATTAAAAAGCTAACTTAGAAAAATAATAAATTAATAAATCTTTAGAGTCAAGAATTAAAGTTGCAAGAGATAAAATGGTCAAAAATGACGCATTTTACTCTAAAATGGAGGGGGATGTAATGTGCCAAGGCCAAATTGGCACATGTATATAAAATAATTTTGTCTAAAAAAAAATATTTATTATTAAAATCTTTCGTAAAAGAGTTTGAAAAAAAAATAGAAATTAATTGATTAAAAGGGGAGAGGGGGAGTTTTGTTTAGAAAAGATAAAACTAAGAGTTCATAAAAGTTAAAGTGTTATTATTATAAATTAAAAGCTTCAAAATATAAATCTCTTTTCATTCGAATTGAATTAAAAAAAAATAGTATTAAAACTAGTTTTAATGTGTAGAATAAAATTATATATAGGCGTGCGAATGTAAAATAAATGTATCAGTATTAAATATTATAAATAAATGAAAAATATATTTAAAAAAACACAGCGGTGCGCTACTAATTAAAGATATGAAAACAGCACGTTTTGCAATATCTACTACTAATTAAACAATCAATCAAAAAAACACGTTGTCATAGGATTAGTTATCAATTAAATTTCGACAACACTCATTTGCCAGAGGATATTAAGACAAAAAACACTTTGCAGATATAAATAGCTAGATTTTTTATCAGAGTTCAGTTTTATTCAGTCTAGTTTGCAGTGACAGTCTTGTGCAATTTCTATTATGTATCAAAAAACAAAAATGCATTGTTGAGCAGCTTTTGGAAATATACGCTCGTACTTCAGCCTTTTTAGTCCAACAAGATCATCAAAACCTGCCTGAGAAATAATGTCTGCATAACAACTCAGAAATCCTCCATCAAACATTCAACTGTCTTCAAAAATAAAACCAATGGTTTTGCATAAAATCTCTTCAAGAAATGTCCAAATCTAACAGGTTAGATATAATCCATCAGAAGCAGCAGAAGCAGCCAACAACAAGCAATATCCACATTCCCAAAAATCCTAGGTAAACATTTATTTATTATCATTTATACGTAGTAGCCACCGCTGTAATTCGTAAATATTCAAGATTCAAATTATATGAACTCTATCATACATAAAATGAACTATTGATATGTGTGTTTAAGTTTCAAATGCTATTAATGCTTTATTATTATATTTGTGAATGCTATATGAGTTAATATATGCGTGATCATTATATCAGTGTTATTAGTTAAATTAGATAAATACCAGTGTTCTACTATTAAAATCTATAAGAATATTTAAACTAGTTTAGAAATGTTACTTTAAAAATGTGCATGTGTTAAATCAGATTTATAAAGATGTTTAAATTTAGTCAATTAATGTTAATTAAAATAAAATTTCAAACTTAAACTTTGTCGGTCAATTCTTTTTACCAACCCTTTATTAATTCTTTCCACCACTAATTTTGTATAACTTTGTTATTGAATTAAAATTAGACTGAGCTAGTTTTAGGGAATGTTTCGAGCGCTGGATTATGAGCCTACTGCCCGAATACGTTAGTCCTTGGACTAGCTGGCACCCCGGGGTTTACTCTGAAACAAATAAAGTGTTTGGATAGTAGGGGTTTGAATCTAGCAGCCGAGGTGGACCATTGTTGATAATTAGCCTATCAATAAGATCTCCCATTTTGCTCGAACGTGCTGGTTCATTCACGTAACATTTATAAGATTATAAATGTATCATGAAGGAGTTTGAAACCAGTCAAAACTTATATATACATATAAATAAGTGGTTTCAGCGGTTTGACCTGGTACAATATATATATATATATATAAACTGTCAGATAATGAAAATTCTGGTATACAGTACTGAAAGTGCTTGGCTAATTGTTGTTTATAATTAATGTTTTTGTGTTCTGTTTATCATGCTTTATTTGTGTAGAATATATATATAAAAATTATAATAAAAATAATAAAAACTATTATAAACAATCCTTAAATCTACAGAAGTACTTTTGGTTAATTTTTTAAACCTGCCTCAACTGCCATTAAATTCATTAATTTAATGGCAGTTGAGGCAGGTTTAAGAAATTAACTGAAAGTACTTCTGTGGATTTAAGGATTGTCTATAATAGTTTATTACCATTAAATTTATTATTTTTATTATAATTACAATTTTGTTTTAATTAATGGACATTTTATTTATGTTATATATGTATATATATATAATGTGCATGCATGTTTGAAGAGACAATAATAGCTTCTTAAAGAGGATTATATTTTTGACCTGGTTAATTAAATAATATAAAAATTAGTAACAGTGGATAATATATCTTTTAAATTAGAGATTTATTCGAGAATTACCAGAAACAAAAATGCTAAATTTATGTATTTTTTTCTATTTTATATAGAATTTTTTATATAAGTTTTAAATAATTCTCATCAAAGAAACCCAGATTTTCCAATTACATCATGCACTAATCAAAGTTCATATGTTCCAACTGAAGGTTTTTAAAGGATCAGTTTATCTGCATAGAAAGAGAAATGGGTAAAAATTCAATTAATTAAATTATGAAATACTTAAATTATTACTTCATTACAAGTTATAAACTACTATAGCACTTATATATAGTAGTTAAATACAAATTAATAAGCATATGAAGCGCTTGATAGAGAAGCTATAACAATTCAACCAAATATTATACGTTAAGTGCTTTCGAGGCGATTTGCCTCATATTCATAGTGGTAATGCAAGATGCAGAAGTAAATTATGTAAGATGTATAATATGTGCAGATAAAAAGATTCAAATCTGGGTTCTGGCATTTCCCTATATTTTGTTCCATATTCAAACTTTAATAATTTTAGAATGCTAAAAAGCATTGCTTGTGAAATAAGATTAAAAAAAAAAAGTATACCATTAAATCAAATTTTTCTTATTTGTTCTGCGTTTTTACTTTATTGTTATCTCAAATTTCATCTTAAATTTTCAATTTTACTTCTGTATTTATTTAACTTTCATTAGAAAAAACTTAAATATCTAAAAACATAAAGTAAAATTAATAAGTAATCCAAGGAGAAAATAGATTAATGAAATGGTGGGAAATTAACAAATAGAAACTTTTAAATTTAGTTAAATTCCTCTGATAGTATTAATAATTTAATAATTTTTAAAAAAAATTTTAATCTGATATTTACAAAATCTGTTTAAGAAACCATTTTAAAACTCTTTAAAAATATTTTTTCATCTAAAATTCTTTTTTAAAAAAATTAAGTTTGACAAACCATTTAAAAGCTTATCATTAACATTAAAAAAATTAATAATGTTAATTTTCCCAACATTCAATGTTTTTGTATTTCTAAGGGAAAAGTGATTCAAATCCATTAAATCTTTCAACTACTAGCAAAACAAAAGAGTATTCAAATGGCTTTATTTCTTGATAGTTTATAAGAAGTTTGAGTGACCTGAAATCAATTCCAGAGTCTAATAACTCTGCACTAAATTATATGCGATATGATATGGCTATTTCTTCATCAAAATCAGTAATCTTTCAGTCAATATGCCCAAGAAAAATCTGCAAGCAACCTTACCTTATCTTTCCATTCTCCAACCTAAAAATGTTTCTACATTCCACTCTATCCTACTCGATCCCATTTCCACAACATTATCTTTGTCCACTTCATGGCCTTTGTGTCTAGATCGCTCTTACCTTTTTCCAACCCCAGCATAAAGACCAACAACTTACACTCTGTATAATCACATGGTCTATATTTATTCTACCATAACTTCATTATTTCTACTCTTTCTTCTTGTACACATTTACATCATATTAGCAAATACCTAATATTTTCCATGCCTTCCTTACAATAACATGCAAACTAAATCAACAAGATTTCTCCATTTATGTGTAAAATTACCTTATTACTAGTGATCCTGTTCAAGCCTAAAACAGTAAACTATTTTCCCTCCTATTATCATAAATTAACTCACATTCAATATTCTGTTTACTTCTGTGTACATTTAAGCTCTTTTTACACTTCATATTAGGTCTCCATCTCCCTATTTTTTATTAATACATCTATTCTTCTATTCCAATCTTTGCCATTATAACACTCAATAATCCTTCTAATACAATCATCCCATCATTTGTGTAAGTTTACTGACATTAAGTCTTTATCCAAATCTTCTGCATACCATACTATCTTTCTCACCCATCCTGTTACTTGCCCTTTACTCATAACCCAATAAAATACTATTTTGACTATTCTCTTACTATCCATAAATTGCAATCTGCCAAATATTTTAATTTTACTTTTTGCATTTCTCATATAAAAACTTGACTATCCCATTTCTACTTGAATTGCCTCTTTTGCCTTCCATACATCTACATCTAATGCATGTCTTCCTACTTCTCTTTGTACTTTTTCTAAGTAATCTAACACCCCTTTGCTAACACATAACATATCATTACCATAGGTTAACTTCATTACTAATGCCCCTTTCCATACAATTTTTGCTACATCATATATATTATATTATATGAAAACACTGTCAATTCTTTTAAGTTATTTTTTTTTGCTTCATTTATCCATTTTTCTTCCCATTCCTCCAATCAATTCCTCTGACTACTTAAGATAATTCCTAAATAGATGTACCTATTTGCCAAACTTAATTCTATATGCCCCAAGAAAAATTATTTCTTTTCTCTTTTTCAGCTTTATTTTTAATGTGGAAATTAAATAAAACTTTGTAAAATTCTCTTAAGTGTGAAAGACATATTTTGATTGTATTGCTGAGTGTACATTCTTTATTTATCATGAATTTGAATTCAACTGTCTTTTATGTAGTTTGTTAATAAATAATTTATTTTATGTATACTTTTTTCCCAAACTTGTTGAATTCAATTACTTTGATATCTATGCCCCAAAATAACAATGTGTCAATTGCTCTGATAAATGGTGAAAAATTTTCTAGTGTTAACTTACAATAATTAAATATATATTTAGAATTCTTGTCTATTTTCAAGAGTGATGAGACATCATATAGATCCTAAGATTTAGGTTCAGTGCTTTTAGATCCAAAGCTCCTCACTGTTGAAAGCCACAAGCTAGAAACTAGTCTGATGATATTAGATAAGTAGATACTTGATAGGGATTTTATGCACACACCTTGCATCCATTGGTTGCTATGGCTTGCACTGGATGGCACTACTGTATGGAGGGTTTGCTACTGTTTTAAACTCTTGTATAAGCATAGGAAATGCTAATCATGTATGTTAGATGGATATATTGAGGACTTAAGTTAAAGTGTGATTTTGATACATTATAAAGCTAAACTGCTTTTGAAAATGGCTATTTTAAATAAAACAATTTAATTAACATTTGGTCAATAAAGATTGATTTATGCCTTTATGAACTAAGTTTAAACTAAACCTTAGCTTATAATGTTTAAATAAGATAGTGGATGAAATGAAATAAAATTTTTCTCATGTCTCAACTGAATGTGAGAGCACTTTTTTGAATGTTTCTTAAAATTTACAAATTTTTCTCCTTACATTTCAAATTACAAACATCCTTATCATTAATGCTAAATAAATCATTATTTTATAGTATATTTAGATACCTGAAGATGAAGTCAGTTTTAAATGTTAGATTTAAAATTACAATTAAATTTGACTGACCAATTCAAGATTTAGTTATTTTTATCATTTTCTGTTACATTTGATTTCGCATTAATGTATGATTTACTTAAGATTATTTTAATTTTCTTCTACTGTGTGTATTCAATACAATTAATCAAATTAAAATTATATCACTTAAAGTTGTATTTTATTTTTCATGTGTCAAAGCATCGGCTGGGAAGCGAACCCGGGACAACTGCTTGTAAGGCGGCTGTGCCAACTATCCGGTCACCAACGCTTGACAAAAGTTGTATTTGGTTACTAATTTGTGATCCCATATTCTTAACTTCTCACATTGTAATTAAGATTAGCCATGCTTCTAGATGTGGTCAATGGGTATCCAGTATTACTGGGGTTTTAGACTTAACAGTATTAGTCTTCCAACAAAAGTATTTTGTGGAGAGCATGATACAGTTTTCATAAAACAAACACACTCTATTCTATGCAACAAAAATTGATCAAAGAAACTAGAAAGAAACATCAATTGCTTTCATTGGAAAGATATGGACAAGATCAAAAAAGTAGAAAAAACATATAACATTAAAAATTGTTGTAATTCTGAGGAAGATTGCTGGGGCAATCGAAACTGTAAAAGAGGGTGGTGTTAAAGCATTGTGAAACAGTGATAAGGTGCATGGATGATTTAATATTATATTGTAACATTAAAAATTCTAATAAAATAACAAACACTCCAAAATTCTATTCTGCTAATTGCACAAATAGGCACTCTTCATCATTCTCATAATTAATTTCAAATACCAACTATCCTCAAAGGCAACAAAAAGCTACATTTTATGGGAAGAGTTGAAGTCTTTGGAAGATGATTTAAAAACATGGATAACACCAACTGACATTTCCTTAAAAAAGAACTTTATAAGAATTTCAATGTTATACAGTGACAATGTTCTAACCTCTGTTTTTCTTTTTGGACTGGATATCAAATGTGATGCATATGTAAAATTTGTTACTGAATTTATTTTCCTACTTTACTCATTTTTAATATTACAGATGTAAAAAACTGATTATTTTTAATTGCACACACATTAATTGATATTTTCAGATTATTTTTGGTCATAACAATAGATGGTATGAAAAAATAACAAAAATAAAAATAAAAAAATACATAATCCAATAAATTTGTATTTTTTAATACTGCATAACATTTGAGAATTAGAAAGGACTAATTTTAGACCCATTCCTTGAGTTTGTGCCACCCAGTGCACAAATTATATTGCCGCCTTTCCAAAAAAAATCATAATAATAATAAATTGAAATTTTCATATAACATATAACAATTTATTATAAAACAGATTGATTGTTGTTTTTTCCTCATATAATTTTTGTTATATTACAGAAAAAAAAATGTAAATGACACTTTTTTTTTTTAGTTTTAAGAATAATTACAATATGAGTTTGCATTATAAGATTGTTTTTATTTATTTGATTTGGTTTAATTCTAGAGTAAGGTTATTTAATAAGCCAGTCACTAAATGGCTTTCTACAGCGATTTTTGTGGCAGAATAGATTATTTATTAGTAGAGAAATAGAGAATGAATAAAGTAGGGAAAATTAAAATGTTTGATAATGAAGAGAATATGTAATAGTAATCATAATTTTTTAATAATAGAATGGTTAGTAATGTAATAAAAAATAGTAATATAAGTAAAAAGAATAGTAAAAGATGGAGATGGAGAAGGAATGATAACAATAAGTTAGAAGAATATAAAATAAAAGTTGAAGAAACCATGGAAGAGTTGGTTGGGATGAATATAAAGATTGGTGTGGTGAAGTAGAAAAAGTGGCAAATAGAGTTTTAGGTGAGAATATTCAGAAGAATAAAATAGGAAAATGAGAGTTAGTAAAAGTGTAAAAGAGAGCAAAAAAGCATGCAGATAATATAAGAAAAATCAAAAGTAATAATGATTAATACTGGAGAAAAAAAGACAAAGAGTTTTTATTGGGGGATGTAAAGCTAAGTGTGGTGAATAGGTATAACTGTTTGGGAATTGTCTTAAGTAATCAGAGAAATTGCTTGGATGAATGAAAAAAAATTGATATATGAAGCTAAGAAAGGGATTGATAAAGAAATTAACTGTGTTTTCTTATAATAAATGTGATGTAGCTAGAATTGTATGAAAGAGAGTGGCAGTAGCAGGATTAACATATGGTTATGATGCATTATGTGTTAGTAAAGGGGTATTAGATTACTTAGAAAAAGTACAGAGAGAAGTAAGAAGACATGCATTAGATGCCAATGTGTGAACAACAAAGGAGGTAATTCAAGGAGAAATGGAATGGTCAAGTTTTTATATGAGAAATGCAAAAAGCAAAATGAAAATGTTCGGTGGATTGCAGTTTGTGAATAATAAAAGAATAGTCAAAATAGCATTTAATTGGGTTATTAGTAAAAGGCAGACCTTCGGATGGGTGAGGAAGGTAGTATAGTATGCAGAAAATTTGGATAAAGAATTTATGTCAGTGTACTTATACAAATGGTGGGATGATTGTGTTAGGAGAATTGTTGAGTGTTATAATAGTAATAAATGGAATAGAAGAATAGATACATTAATAAACAGTAGGGAGATGAGAGATGGAGAACTAGTATGGAGAGTAAAAAGAGTTTAAATATATATAGAAATAAACAGAATATTGGGTAAGAGTTAATTTATGATAATACCAGGAAAGTAGTTTACTGTTTAAGGCTTAAACAGGATCCTTAGCATTAAGGGAATATGCACATAAATAAAAAATATGGGTGATTTAGTCTGCAAGTTGTGTAAAGATGGGATAGAAAATATTAGGCATCTGTTAATTGTAAATGCCTGAAAATAGAAAAAGTACAAATAATGATGTTGTGGAAGAGTAAATGTAAACAAAGTGATTATACAGAAAGTGGGTTATTGGTTTTTATGCTGGGTTTGGGAAAAGATAAGGGAAATTTAGATATAGAGCCATGGATTTCTCAAAGATTATGTTGTGGAAATGGGATGGAGCAGGATAGAGAAGAATGTGAGGAAACTAAGGGTAGGGTATGAAAAGGGAAGGTAAAGTGGGTAACAATTCTTTGGCCATAGTGACTGAGATATTTCTGACTCTGTACAAGAAGGCACTGTGTATCACATCACATTACATCATATATTTATGATATTTGTTGATTATACTATAACGTTAACTGTATATGTATGTTTAATAAAAACGCTGATGAAATGGCTCCATATACAATAAAGTTGTCTGACTCAAAAACAGTATGGACACATAATAATAAACCTAGTAATACAAACACATAAACAACACCTCTAATAAAATAAAATAATCAGTTATATCAGTAAAATCAAGTATTGAAACATTTGGGTTTTTTTTTAATTATTCTTTTGATTATCTATTGATTTAATTTTTTTATTAAAATGAGTCAGTTATGCCACTCCTGCATTGTGCTGCCCAGGTACAATGCAACCCCTTGCATTCCAGCATAGAACGGGCCTGGGCTGGTTGAGAGTCAATTTTATAACTCTCATGTTCATCATTTCAACATGAGATCTGTCCCATATAGAAGAATAATTAAAAGTTTAGCTGCTTAGAAGTTCTTGTAATATTCAAACAAACAACAGGTTGTGATTTGAACCAGGAATTTCTGGCTCTTCAGTCCACCATCTGACTAAGCTGCACAAAGACCTTGAAAAATTTATAATATTATTTGTCAATAGATTTAGATTCTTTTTGTGGATTAAATAAAACAATCAAATGTCAAAATGTCCAGAAAGTTCATAAGAAACTCAAGTGGCAGTTACAGAGAAGTCATGATTCACAGATCTTGCTCTCCACACTCTATCTCTTTATCACTGCAACAAATCATGCATCAAACAAACAAAAATACATTATATGATTATATGATTAGATCACACATTTTGGATCCTTTTAAAAATATATATGTGTTTGGCACACAGATAATGAAGTTAGTAAACCAAGTAATACTCTGCAATTTAATGAGCTGATCACTTTTGGAAGAAGAACTATATGAATGTAATATGCAAATATATGCAAATTAATGTAAGGTGATTAAAGAGACCATTTTCGAGAGAGAGGTGTTGAGAATTATATGATTGTAATATGCAAATATATGCAAATTAATGTAAGATGATTAAAGAGACCATTTTTGAGAGAGAGAACTATCAAAAATGGTCTCTTTAATCACCTTACATTAATTTGCATATATTTGTATATTACATTCGTATAGTTCTCACCACTTTAATAGCTATGATTATGGGAGCATAAAATCTGAAAGTGCTCAGCTCATTAAATTGCAAGTATTATTTGCTTTACTAACTTCATTATCTGTGCGCCAAGTACATCTATATTTGAGAGATTACATGCTAATGAAGTAAATATCTAATCCTTTTTAATTAATAATTCTTAAAGACAGAAATTAGTTTTATTATTACAAACAGAGTATACTTGGTGATTAAGTAGGTATTAGAATCTTTTCTGGCTGGTACTGTGATAATATAGTCCATCATAATAGAATCCATCACACATCTTTTGTAGATCTAAGTTTTATTATCATATAATTTATTAACCCCTTTTTACTGACCTTTTTTTTTCATGTGTCAAAGCATTGGCCAGGAAGTGAACCCGCCAACCTGTGACAACTGCACCAACGCTTGAAATATTTTAAAGGTTTATTCATATGAAAAAAAATATGACCACCTCCCCCATCAATGAACATACATTCATGGGGTGGGGGAGGTATAGGACAGAAAGAAAAAGATTCAAAGACATTGCTCATACTGATAATGGCAAATGACACCATAAGTCAACCTAATGTGACAATTCATAATGTTTGGAAATCATTAGTTAACTTTGCTTTTAAAAATATGAAGACATCAGGAAAACCCTTTTAAATAAACATATAAAATTTTTTATTGTTACCATTAACAGAATGACTTTGTTAATTAGATCACCATCTTACGTTCAGCATTTGACAAATCCAAAAGTCCCAGATTCAATTCGATGATAGTAATATCACCCGTCAGGATAGTAACCATCTGAAGAAAAATGGAAAATGTAAACACTTAAAATATTATGTTATATACTAATCTGTATGATATTACTAACCGATGAACATATTTGAAAAGTTTATATAAAGATGTACTTTTCTAAAGACGTTTAACACTTAATTTTATATGATGGTAATAGTCCAATATATAATTACAAATAAAATACCATCATTATGAACTTGCAGACTAATATATATATATATATATATCATTTAGATTCTTTAATGTAGTTGTTATGGTATCATTTATATATATAATGCTAAAATTTTTAATTCATTTGATTAATGAAAAATGCAATGTTTATTAATTTAAAATAAAGATACTACTCATTAATTAAAGAAATTTCTTCCACTTTATATTTGAGTAAAATGGCAGCCCCCTATAACCTCGAAAAAAAGTCTGTCAGTCAATGATTTATTAAAAACTTTTATTTTATTATTAATTTTATTGATACCAATAGAATAATCAAATAATTTCTTAGGAGGTTATGTAAAATTTAAGCACCAAAAAAAAAAAAACTACATTGAGTTTGAATTCAAAATCTTCTAAATCTCAGATCTGCAACACTAGACTTTACACAGCATTGGCAAGCAATAATACTCATTCACACCCATACACCTAACTAAGTATGAAGGAAGTCATAAAACATATCTAATATAAAATATTGAGATTACATAAGAAAGAGTTCAGAAGACATTTCCCAAAATGATTGATAACAAAAAAAACGGATTGAGTAACAGCATATTGTAAAATTCAAGAACAGAAAGAAAAATATATAACTTCCTGAAAGTCTAGTGACTTTTAATGAGTATGTAAATAATTTGATCCATATCAAATAAGCAATATTGGGAATATAAACTATTCCATGGAACAAACAAATGCAAATATGTTACTAAGATAATTCATAAGTTAGGTTCCCTAAGAATTATTTAAATGAACTTGTAAGTAACACCTACCTTTTATTACAAAATGCCAATCATCTTTTATCTGACAAAATGGATTAGCATTGATGTAACGGTGGGTGTTATTTATATGTCCATTTAAATGATCCTTTGAGAATATAGCCTTTATTAACATTTTCAGACTTGTTTGCTTCATAGATAGTTACTTGTGAAAGTAAATGAATTGATATTATCAATAGAAATTGGAAAAATATAAATAAAAACATGTGGTAAAATGTTAAAGAAACAAACTGCAACAACAACAAAAAATTCACTTAATTCCTCAACTACATAATAAGATATGACAGAAGCATCTCTCTACATGAGCGCCATCTACAATAAGTTTGAATTTCGAGTGATTCCCAGATGCTTTTAGATCCCCATACTGGTTTCTGGTTTTGATTTTGCCAATGAGGCTCATATAGAATGTTGGAAGAAATGCAATTATGCAATCACCTTATACTCCAGTTTGAACTGTCTGACTAAAAACATGAAATTCAAATCAGCCTAACATTTTGAACCCAAGTCCATTTGCTTGAACCATTGTATATATCTGATTCCATACCATAAACTATATATTTTAGCAGTTTCACTTTATCATTGACTATTTAAACTTGATAAGTAAAATATAGTTAATGGTTACTTTTAAATGAATAACAGTATTTTTTCCAAGTTAGGATACTGAGCCTCTTTGATAATGGGAAAAGCCACAAATAATAATGGAGTTAAAATGTGTCTGGTAGCTTTATTACCTCAGGAGTTCATAAGCAGTTCAAGCAACAGAATTGATCCTGGGACCTCCCAAATCCAAGTTTGAATATACTCTACCAACTGTGCCAAACTGAACAGGTAAAAACATATATATAGTTAGTGTTTTTAAAATTTATCAATTATGCACACATTTTTTTAAAATAATAGATATGTGTGATGACATGAATTTTAAAATCCAACTTTATATGCATATCCATGCATAAAGACAAAATTGTCCTTGTCCATAATTTTTAATAGTATCCAATTCTATCATTTTTTCTTTATATATTTTAAATGATGGATCAGAAGCTTGCATAACTAACTTATGAAAGGATGAACCCAAAATAGTATCTAATGGTTCACTGATGCAATCTATTGTGGACTCGTCTTTAGCTTACCTTCGATAATGGACTAACTCAAACTATAGAGCTCCATAAATTATATTCAGAATACAATACAGCTGATCAATGAAATAACAATAAATATAAACAAATAGCCAATGGTATAAGCAGGCCAATCATAAAACTTAGTACTGTATATCCAATATAAAACACATTTATCTTTAAAAAATAAAAAAACAATTTTTGTTTTTTATTAGAATGTAAATATTGTAAATGAAAAAACTAATCAAGAGCTAAAGGGTTTTGAACCTGGCCACAAACTATAATTTTTTGTTTCTAAATGACAAACAACTTCCTGAGCAACAAATCATTTGATTACTTTGCCTTCTGTTATTTAGCTCAATGGAAGAGTGACACAGACTTGAGAATAAAAAATTCCTGATTATAGGTTCAGCCTCTTATTTCTGGTGCTTTGGAACTTTGTTTCTTTTTTAGGGGTTCCAGGGGTTTTTTTAGGGGGGGGGGGGGAGGGGGGGGGGGGGGGGGGGGGGGGGGGGGGGGGGGGGGGGATATATGGTCAGTCGAAATCTTAACCTGGATTCCAAGAATTTGTAATAGGTCTAGAAATAGAACACAAGTGAGATGGACAAAATAATGAAGCATTCCGGTGCTTTGATATATGGACAGTCAAAATCTTAATCTGGATTCCAAGAAACTGTAAAAGATCCAGAAATAGACCACAAGTGAGATGGATAAAATAAGGAAGCATTCTGGTATGTTGTGGAGAAAAGAGACTAGAGATTGGAGAGGATGGATTGACCTTGGGGACACTTTCATCCTACATTGGATTGATAATGGTTGGAAATGATGAAGCGGAAATCACATTACTTCATTAGTAAAGGTAGAAGATCAAGAATGAACAGTATATGGGTTGAAATAGTCACATGACTTTCTGGGGAAAAAAAAGTATTTGCTTTTTTTTTTATTAATCTTATGCTTTTGAAGGTATACAACACTATGGAAAATAATAATAATAATAGTAATAGTAATAATAATAACAATAATGTGATGATGATGATGATGATAATAATAATAATAATAATAATAATAATAATAATAATAATAATAATAATAATAATAATAATAATAATAATAACAACAACAACAACATCAACAATAATAACACATGTCCATAAATTAAAGATAAGATTAATAGTAAAGTATTTTATGCAAAGAGAAAATATTAGAACATTAAATATAACTTTTAATGCATTTTCAGTGTTGAGCACCCTTATTAAAGGCAACAGTTATATTCAAAATAAAACTGTAATAAAAAAATTAAATATTTAACTGCTCATGCTTCAAAATTAACTCAACTGAACACTGTTAAATTTTGAGTTCATTTCTGAATCTATGTTATTAATGGTTCAAGCTCTTTCAATTCAATTCCCTGTCAGAATATTCATTGCAAACCAACCATACTAGTTCAGCTTTAATATATTTATGCTACTGTAATCTTACATTAATGTTTATTTGCAACTCACTGTGATGATGAGCATAAGTGCAATTTGGCTCCTGATATTTAATCATAGAAGGTTTGTGATGAATGTGGTGGCAGGAAACAAAAAATTAAAGAGGCATGGTTCATTAATAGTGCAGACTCAATAACCAACAGAAAAATCTAATAATCTTCAGTTTAATGCATTTTAAAACATACATATTTAAAAGTATAATTTCATGTTTTATTTTAAATATGATGATGACTTTTCAATGAGAGTGCAAAATACCAAAAATGCCTTGAAGATTATAATTAATATTCACAGTTATTGATTCACAAAGCATTATTGGTAATAGCTTTATCTTGTTTCAGTGATGGAATTTATCACCGACTTTTAGAACAAATCAGTGTAAAATTAGAACAAACTCAGAAATAATATAGAATCAGCAACAGTTGATTCTGAAGAAGTTAAAAATGCAGTTGATTAAAAATCATCCACTACATGAAATCAATATAAAATACAAAACAATGTCCATTTCTATTATTTATGATAAGTTGTGACATTTCTTCTTTCACCACAGTAATGCCATCTACTGTAAGCTTTAGAAACTAATAGATGTCAGATAATTGTGTTTAATAAATCCCCATCCTGTATTGTTCTATCCAATATTCCCTGTCTAGTTTTAAGTTTATGGCTTTTATCATTGAGAAGCTTGGGAATCTTTGAAACAGTACACTATCACTTTTAGGATGTTAAACCACTAAACATCACATGATCTCCATTCTTTATGCTTACTCTTCCTGCATCCATTGATTACTTTGGCTTACACTAAGTGGCACTATTGTATGAAGAGTTTTGCCTCTGTGACCTTTAGGATGTAATGTACTTTTCTACTAGCAGCCACTATTTATCACTGTTTTACTATGAAGATCCAGAGCTCCTTGCCTGATGACACATTGAAACTAGTCTGGGGATATCGGCCAGAACAGCACTGGATAGGATTTCATTAAGCACTATGATCTGGCATTTATTACTTACCTAATCTTACAGTAGATGGCATACCTGTGGTGAGAGGAAAAGAAGCTATGAGAAAAATTATTTTTAAAAGAGAAATTAATATTTGAGTACAACTGTATCTATATTTTGTTATTCTCTGGAGAAAGAAATAAAATGGATTTTGGAGGCTGTTTGTCTCCTAATATATCTTTATTCATATGTTTTAAAAAAATGTTTGGTAGTATGGAGATTATTAAGTATGTCTACAAATAATATTGCACATGGAATAAGAAAAATGAAGTTGGATTACTCCATATGAGTGTGTTTAATTAAAAAAACACATATATTAACCTTTCATGAGATTTAAAGTTTATATTTGGCTAGAGATAATCTCTAGTTTAATAAATGATTAATGATAATCATTATTGTACTTATCAAGAATGGATCGTGTCAAAATTGTGGGTGGACTAAGCTTGACACTTACAAATCAAAATGTAATAAATAATTGGAAATAACCCTAGACGCTTGCTATATTTGTGTTTAACAAGGTGTGTGGATTGGAAAATGTTAAGTTTTTCCTCCATTGGCAGATGAAGAGTCAAGAATATTGTAGAATTTGTCCATATTTGCTACTGCCTTAAAAATAATTTATTCTGAAATTTTTTTATTCAAACCCAACATATAAAACAAATTATCTATATATATATATATTAAAATAACATTAAAGCAATTATTTATAATAAAAAAATTAATTGTCATTTTATGTAAATATTTATAATTTATTACTCATGCATAGCTTTAGATAAATACATTAATGATTATTTTGAAATACGATTTTTTTTTTTTTACAGTACAGGCTTTTTCATACCTGCACTTCAAATATGTAATATATAGAGGGTTTGAACTCAAACTTTCACACGACCCTCAGCCATTCATGCTATCTCATACCGCTGATATACTTGATCACACACGTCAAAAAGGTAAATAATCACTAATGCTCGTGCTAAACCAGCACTCATCAATTGGTCCAGATTATAATCTTCACACATATATACTAATTATTTATTAAACTAGAGATCATCATATTTTGGAGAAAAAAAACTAGAGATCATATTCTTAACCCAGATATAAACTTTAAATTCAAGTAAAGATTAGTATACATGCCTTTTAATTAAACATACAAAACATATAATAATTAATTTAACTTCATTTTTCTTTTTCCATTTATAATATTTGTTTTATATATATTTTAAAGTTTGCAGTCTATCACATATATTTGAAATTGTAAAAAAAAAAAATGGAAAGACTAATATTCCGATTAACATAACTCCATGATGCATTCCAAACTAAACTAGCATTCTTCATTTGGAATAGTTATAATCTCTAGCAACAATCAGCGTGCTAGATTCAGTATTTAATAACAAATTATTACAGTTTGATTTACAAGCGTCAAACATTCTTTATTTATAACTTTGATAATATATACTTCAAATAAATATGTTAATCATCATTTCTAATCATTTGTTAAACTAGAAATTATAATATCGTTGTAACTCCTTTACGTACTTTAAAAACAATCACACATTAGGATATATTGAATTTTTAGAGCAAATCATGTTATCATTAATCCTATTTCGTGATCATTTATTTCTAGAATGTGTGATGAAATAATTCACGTACATTTAAAATTTAATATGTTGTAGAAATATATATAAGAACTACATGGCATTACTTTTTTTTTTTTACGCCAGAATTAACCGTAATAAATTAAAAAAAAAAAAGAAGGGGAAGGAAATACCATATTTAGAATCTTATAAATACACTTGAAAATATAATGACTTACATTATAATATGTTATCACTTTATATCAGATGGTTTGATTATCTCTATATTTTTTTATTATCGCTATATTTCTTCATTAAGGTAACTTTTTACCAAACTTATTGTAAAATCAGTCTATAGATGGCGCTAATTTACAGCCGCCAAATTTAGACACCTGCATAAACTCTAAGAAAAGTAGATTCGTTTATAAATAAAATAGCAATTAAATGTATGTATATGTTTTATTTAATTAATAGTTGTTTTATTCCTTCATGGGATGTGCAATTACTTATAGAAAGCATTTTGTATTTTTTAAAATGCAAGGTGAAAAACGCACTGATAAAAACAGAAATCTTGAAAAAATAGATTATCTTTAAACAAAGAAAGTAAAATGTAGAGTGCAAAACGGAAAACGGCGATTTTAATAAGTAGACCATCATAAGAACAAAGTTTCAACAACCCCTTATAATGGAACAGTAAAGAAAACGGCAGTTCTTACCAGATTTACCAATTCTGGCTGGTGAGAATTTGAGTAGGTCTTCATTTTTCTTAATTACCTTTTACTAAGAACAGTTAGATACCTATTTACTGACCATTGTTGGATGGTTAGCTAGGTTGGCTATAAGCCAGTGAATGAAATGAAAATCCTAAATCTTTTGAAAAAAAATTCACTCGACCTGGATTTGAATCGCAGATCCGAGATGTTTCAGATATATATTTGCTACCTCTGTACCATAAGAACCTTTACAATGAAAATTATGAATACAAAAAATAAAAATAAAACGATTAAAATATATAT
Organism: Epiperipatus broadwayi; assembly: GCA_028023455.1. Taxonomy (NCBI): domain Eukaryota; kingdom Metazoa; phylum Onychophora; class Udeonychophora; order Euonychophora; family Peripatidae; genus Epiperipatus; species Epiperipatus broadwayi. Next base: position 866,612 of record JAQFVV010012661.1, on the reverse strand, counting down.
AATAATTGTGAGATTAATTTTCTTTTAAATAAACTTTATATTAATAAAAAGCCTCCAAATCATTGTAACACTATTTATTTACTTTACCTGAATAGTTTTATTGCTCGGGGAGGGGGGGTTAAAAAATTTGAGTACCGGAAGTGTCAGAACAAAATTGATTGACTTATGTACCAGAGTCAGACAGCATACCACTGCACTAAACCAAAAAGGATAATAATATTTACTATTAATGGTAACACTGCTGGTTGATATAAGAGATGGGAAGAATTACATGGAGTTAAAGAGATGGGCAATGAAGAGAGCAGAGACAAAATGGATGAATTGATAATGTGACTGCTATCTGAGCCTGTTCATTGGACAGAATACTATTGATGATGATAATGAATGGTAATAGAGGCAAACAGATGGATTATCTTCATCGTATACAAAGTCAGAGTAGTTTATTTAATATATGATTTACAACTGATTGTTTCTTAATTCTGTAAACACTTCTTTCTTCTTCCTCTTCCTTAATTTTGCTTCTTCATATACAACAATATATCTTTTCAAAATAATCACAACTTCTTACACCTTTAAGAATAATAACAGTTTGGTGGAATGGAAATAATATTAATATCATCTATATTCTTTATTACTTTTTATAATGCTTTTTTACAATCCACTAGACAGTTTCAATTGCCCCAGCAATCTTCTTCATAACTTCTACTTATATTTCCATTATAGAAGGTATTAATATTATTTGGATTATCCTGAGTGATTTGGACTAATAGTAGAATGTCAGATACTAGAGCTAAAGATCATTAAATTGTATCCCAACTCTATCACATATGGCACTCAAACTACTTACAAACATCTGCACAATAAATATTTTAATGCTGACTTTTGGATGATCATATAAATAATCTTTCTCCAGAATAACTTACCATCTACTTTGCTTTTAGGATACAAAGGTCTTCCATAATTCAGTGCAGCAATAGAATAATTCATTCTGGACCCCAAGATCCTTGAATTGTGATGGTGCTCAAACTTTTTATATACTCCTGAACAATAAACCACTTGAATACTTATTTATATTGATTAATTTTATTCTTATTAGAAGTATATACTTTTATTCTTCTGTTTTACCTTTTTTGCATTTCTTCATATATTCATATATATTGCTTATAATAACTTCTTTCATATACACTTTAATGCAAAAAATTTTTTAATAAAACTTTATTTTCCTGATAATTTCAACTGGCCAGCAGTCTTCATCAGAGGAAGTTTGAGAAAGCTCTGATGAAGACTGCTGTAGAATCAAAACTGTCAGGAAAATAAAGAAATTTTATTAAAAAATTTTTTGCATGAAAATGTATATGAAAGAAGTTGTTATAAGCAATATAGCTTTATTCTTAAGAATTGCAATGCTTGAGGAAGGTGACTCTATGTTATGATTTAATATCAAAATGGGAAATGTCTTAACTTGATTAGTCCAAGTTTATTTTGCAAAATGAGAACCTTATTATCTCTTTTAGCCTTAAAAAACAACCTCTCATAAAATCTATTATAAATTCATATATTAAATAATATATATATATATATGAATTTAATTATACTTCAATCTATCCATGTATTTATTCAAAAATCAATATGGCTTCAAACTTATGAAGCTTTCATTTAAAATTATTATTATTATATTCAAGAGTAATCTTAATGAGAAAAAAGTTCAGAAAAAGAAACATGGATTAATTACAGTAATCACAAAAATAATGCAATTATGGATTCAGAACATGTGATTTATGATTATAAAAATATTATGAATATTCAAAATTACATATATAGTACAATCACGGATATGACTACTTCACGGCATTAATAATTTTAAATTTTTTTGTTCAGTTGTGGTTTTTGTGATAGAAGCTCTGAAGAAGACTGCTAAATAGTCAAAATTGTAAGAAAATAAAACTTGAAGAAAATAATACTTTGCATTGTATAATTGACTTTAATAATATATGAATAAAAATTATATTTTAATATGCAAATGTCAATGTTTATGTACTCACACATTTGACTACATTTTTTCTAGATAAATATATTAATGAATTCCACCAATCACTTATAAGGCTAGAAATTATCATTTCATTTCTATATGCTTTAAATCCAATTAAAAATTAATACATCTATTTTTAATATATACAATTAACCTGACATTAATTCAATTCCATCTTCTTTGTTCTTTAATGTATAATAACTTATACATTTTTAACATCTCTCTCATACACACACCTTTAAACATGTAAATAAAAACAATTAGAAAAGACAAATGATCTCCCATATGCATTTTTTTCTAAACCACTACTCTTCAGTTGGAACTGATATTTTATATATGTCTTCTACATTTTGGTTTTTATTTATCTATTATCAAATTATTATAATTTATTATACAAGCACTAATGTTCCTGCACTAACATAATTGACAGTATAAATCGTATAAACTTTAGCCTAATAAATGATTAGTAATAATCGTTAATATATTATCTAAACAAGATAATGTCAAATATTTGAATGCAGAAATATTGACACTTGAACAATAAATTATACTAATTTGTTATTAATAAATGTTGAACAGATGGTAAAGACATATGAGAGGTTATGACCTGGATCAAGTAAAAAATGCTGATGGGGAAAATATCTTCTTTTTTTTATTAAAATAAAATTTATTAGATACAATTGAACATGTTTATCTATACATAGCTATATTCTTTTTACACTATTGCAAGGTATTCACTCTGGAGAGCTTTCTGTGGCCCGAGATTGAGGCCATTGATCTCCTTCACTCTTCCGGGAGGGTGACCCTAGCTCAGGTTTCATGAAAAAGCCAGTCTGGAGCCAGCAATCTGTTTCTGTTCCCGAGCCGCTTGAGTAATTTGATATAGATGTTGCAGACCCTATGATTAGCCTTTTCAAATATACACTTGCATCTGGATAGCCAGATTGCAAAGGTTAGGATAAGGTCAATTCTGATTTTTGAGAATATGCCACTCTTTATAGCCTTTTGAATGACTAAAACTCCTCTAATGTCAAGCGACACATTTTTGTTAATAAAGGATCTGATATCTTTACTCGTAAACTTCAAAAAAATGTGATGGTGTAAGTCAGGGATCCCCAACCTTTTTGCACTTAAGAGAACATTCTATAACACAAAACAAAACGATATATTAATTTTTAATTGAGGTTTAAATTTTTTATCTATGCTAGAGATAATCTTTAGTTTAATAAATGATTAGTATTAACTATTAATGTATTTATCCAAGGTGGATAATGTTAAACTTGTGAGTACAGAAATTTTAACACTTGTAAGTCAAATTGTTATAATTTAATATTGATAAATAGTGAACAAATTGTGCTATGTGTACAAAACAAGGCAAAATTCTTCATACAGTAGTGCCACCCTGTGCCAACCAGAGTAATCAATGGATGCCAGAAGGCTTGTGCATAAAATCCCTATCTAGTGCCTACTAGTGGCACTACTGTATGGAGAGTTTTACCTTGTTTGAAAACAATTATGTGCTAGTATAAGAGATGGTGATCAAGTGATATGTGTACAATATAGTGAATAGAGCTAACTGTAAAGTGCACTTCTGGTATGAAATATATCTTGGAGTCATTTGCTTTTTTAGATGATTTTTATCCATTTATTTAATGAGAGTATGTAAAAACATAAAAATTTAATGTATATCTAATAAATAATAACATTGCATAGTGATACTTATTCAAGGAGTGAATGAAAAAGAGGACAAATTTCACAGAATGTTACATAAAATTCGATGAAAAAGAAAATATCATATGGATGAAATTTGAAAATATTGTTACAATTTAATTGGATGAATAAAACGCAAGAAGTTGAATTTATAATTATACCTTTGTCTATTTCTATCATTTAATGGGATTGTTAAATGTTTTAAGAAACTGAAGTATCCATATGCACGTCTATATACATTAGGACACGATGTTATTAAGTAATCAGAATAGTGAACAGTCTGCAACAACTCTCTCTCTACTTTACGTAATCGCAATTCCCACGCCATTCTTTTCCAACGAGTGCTCTCCAACGAATGGTCTATTTTGCAATGAATGCCTTGCTCTGCAACGAATGCTTCTACTCTGCAACTAATGCTCTGCTCTGCAACAAATGCTTCTACTCTACAACTAATGCTCTGCTCTGCAATGAATGCTTCTACTCTGCAACTAATGCCCTACTCTGCAACTAATGCTCTTCTCTGCAACTAATGCTCTTCTTGGCAACTAATGCTCTTCTCTGCAACTAATGCTCTTCTCTGCTGTGGTCTCTTTCAGCTACACCTGTGAACTACATTTCCACTGGGCGCTGGTCATTAACCGCAAGCACTAACGTGAGATATCTCTGCTGGTGTTAAACTGACATCTACTCCAATACTGCTACTCAACTACTGTGTGACTGCTCTCTACTGGAGTTGTCCTCTAATTGCTGCCCTGCGTAGATGTTACCCAGTCTTCTATTGCTTGCTGACAACTGTAGCAATTAATACACCGTCCAATAAGGTATCGTCTCTTATCCAGAAATATTTGCAATCAGCAAATATCTCTTGGAATAGTCGATTGCCATTATGTCAATGCCTTAATTAAATTCCACAGCTATCAGTGCACGATCTAAAACAACCTCTCGAATACATTCTAGTTTTTTCTGGAATGCACAAACATGTCCGCTATTTTATACAAAACACTACAGAAACAGTAAAATATTTTTTACACATTACTAAATACATTCAATTGCTAATAATAACACTTAATCAAAGATATCTAAAAGGAAAAATGGAGTCCAAAATGAAATTTTCATTAATCCAGTAGTGTTCAATTTGTCCAGATCACAACTTCATATCTTATCAATAGTGTTATATTACATCTGGAAAATGGTAACACCATCCTAGTAATAATGTTCTCTTATATAATGGCAATTATATTTTGAACAGATGGAAAGAGTATTTTGATTATCTTTTGAATAATAGCACAAGAATTGAAGTGATGACTTTTAATGATATGTCCATTTTATTTATTCATGTAGATTTGGACAAATATATCCAGCTTAAAGAAGTCAAGACAGCTTTTTATAATCTTAAAACTGGAAAGGCTACAAATTCTGATGAAATATCAAGAGAAGTGTTACAATATAGTGTGATGTACTTGATTTAATGTTACTTACGAGAAATAATCAAATACACCTAATTCAATTAACTATTACTCTCTTGCAGGAAATTAAGATATCCCACTTAGCAGATACAAGATTTTATTAGTATAAAAATTAACAAGCATTTATAAACAGGATTATCAGTAGTTTACCAGCACCTGTAAGGCTTACAAAAATAATAATAAGACAGGTATAGTCTGTATAATTACCCTAGGTCAGTCTTTGGTACCTTCAGACCCGAATATCTGGTTCTCATCCCATCGTTGGTCCTGTTCCGAAATTCACGCTACACATAAGTCTCTCAGAAAAACAGAACTGAAGCTGACTGACTTTTTCCCCCGCTAGATTGTATTTACTTTTTGTTCTATTGTTTATTCCTTATCAATTTTATTCGCAAAAGTATTCTGGGATTATTTCTGAACTAATTAATTAAATTGTTCTTTACATTTTTAATCCTTCATTTAATTAATTATTTATTCGGATCTTCCATCTTATTTTACACCTTGCTTTTTATAATATATATATATGAAAAGCCATTTGTAATTTCTAATTTTTGTTTTTATTAAATCAACTCGTTTACTTTCACATGTAATTATTTAACACTTTTAACTTCTGGAGTACACACAGTTTCACACGTATTTTTTTTTAATATTAATCATACTATAACATAACAATTCCTCCCCCACTCCAGAAGTTATGGTTTATCCATCTTATACATATTCTTTTAAGTACAAAGGTCTTCTTTTACATCGTATTGGTCTGGTGTGTATTTTATCCTCTTCTACCGCATCTTCTTGGATGTCGGTCAGTAGCATCTGTTTATCTAAATTCTTTTCATTTGCAGGTTGAAACTGCTGGAACATATCTAGTTGTATGTCATCTTCACTTTTACGAATATGATTTTTGTGATGCTTATATATAATTCCGTTTTCGTCCTTAATATCATAAATTTGCTTTGATCGCGCCCGTTCAATTTTTCCATTAACCCATTGCTTACGTAGTATATCTCTGAATATTTACCATGTCTTCAATGTTAAAGTTTTTCACTGGGTTATTTACCGTGTCTTCAATGTTAAAGTTTTTCACTGGGTCTTGATTATATTTATATATATGTATATCAGGTCGCAAAAAATCTAAATTAATTTGTATTTTTCGACCGAATAACATTTCAGCTGGCGATTTTCCAGTCATTGTTGATGGAGTTATATGTTGATACATCATGAATTCCTGTAAGACATTTTTCATATCCGTATTTTTGTTTTTTCTTAAATATTTCTTCAATTGCCCTACCGCGTTTTCCGCCAAACCATTTGATTCAGGGTGGTAAGGGGGTGTAAATACATGTTTGATGTCCCATTTCCCAAATTGTATTTTTAGTTCTTCACTCGCAAATCCAATGTTACTTATGAGAAATAATCAAATACACCTAATTCAAGTAACTATTACTCTCTTGCATGAAATTAAGATACCCCACATAACAGATACAATATTTTATTAGTATAAAAATTAACAAGCATTTATAAACAGGATTATCAGTAGTTTACCAGCACCTGTAAGGCTTACAAAAATAATAATAAGACAGGTATAGTCTGTATAATTACCCTAGGTTGGTCTTTGGTACCTTCAGACCCGAATATCTGATTCTCCTCCCATCGTTGGTCCTGTTCTGAAATTCACTCTACACATAAGTCTCTCAGAAAAACAGAACTGACGCTGACTGACTTTTTCCCGCTAGATTGTATCTACTTTTTGTTCTATTGTTTATTCCTTATCAATTTTATTCGCAAAAGTATTCTGGGATTATTTCTGAACTAATTAATTAAATTGTTCTTTACATTTTTAATCCTTCATTTAATTAATTATTTATTCAAATCTTCAATCTTATTTTACACCTTGCTTTTTATAAAATATATATATGAAAAACCATTTGTAATTTCTAATTTTCGTTTTTATTAAATCAACTCGTTTACTTTCACATGTAATTATTTAACACTTTTAATTTCTGGAGTACACACAGTTTCACACGTATTTTTCTTAATATTAATCGTACTACAACATAACATATAGTGATCATATGTTACCTTCAAAAATATTTTTAGGAATATCTAGACCATGAAGTTGTGTCACCTGATCTTAAGGATGCTTTCATTGTTCCAATTTTTAAAAATAAAAACACTCACAAGATTGTAATAAACCACTAAACATCACATGATCACTATTTCTTATGCTAGCACATAACTGTTATTAAAACAGGCAAAACTCTCCATACAATATTGCCACTCAGTGCAAGTCAGAGTAACCAATGGATTACTAGATGGGGGGTTTTATGTACAAGCCTTCTGGCATCCATTGATTACTCTGATTGGCACTGAGTGGCACTATTGTATGGAGAATTTTGTCTGTTTTAAGATTGTAATAATTAGCATGAAATATTATTATCCATTACAGCAATAGTACTTTTCAAAAAATTTATTGAATGGATTGCTTCCTGTTATAGATGAATGATTACTGGAGACTCAGTGTGGTTTTAGACAATCAAGAAACACTATAGATATGATATGTATTGATGCGCAAATGCAAAAAAATGAGTGAAGAATAAAGGAGTGACTTATATATTGCTTTTGTTGATTTAGGCTTTTGTTGATTTAGGTAAAGCATTTGATTCAGTTAATATGACAGGTCCATGACATTAGCTTCTACATGAAGAATGAGAAGAAGTGTTGATACAACAAATAGAAAATCTGAGGCATCTGAAACGAAAACCAGTATTATGCAAAAATGTGTATCTACTCCAACACTGTTTTTAATTTTTATGTCAGTGATGTTTAAAATTGTTTATAAGTGGTTTAATCAGACATGGGTGATGATATGATATAGTTTTTCATAGTGGAATTTTTAACTTGATGAGAACTTTATCTTCTTGAATTCTGGATATACAGTATAATATTGCTGACTGTGCTATTTTTGCTGTCCAAAGGACAATTTACAGAATGTTCTTACTGTTGTAAATGCAACTTCTAAGATTCTGGTTTATTAATTAATGTTTAAAACAACTCAAGTTATTTATCAGCCAATAATGGAAAAAAAATACTCATCGACATTTGACTTAAATGTTTATCAATTTGAGAATGTAAATCAGTTTTTAATACCTTTATGGTTTTATAACTAGAAAAGTGGACTTAAATGTTGAGGTCCAACCCAGATTCCAATGTGTTGCTGCTTTTAACAAACTGATGGAGTAGTTCATCATCAGTAAATAATTACTGCAACCAAATTAGTTGTATATAAAACTGTTTTTATATAGAATTTATTGTATGGAAGTGAGACTTGGACATCTTACTGGTACAATATAATGGCATTAGAAGTTTCATTTAAGGACGCTCTGTAAAATTTTAAAAATAAACCAGTCAATATGTTCCTCAGCTAGCTGGATGTGATACTATTGGGTCCTACTGCAAATCCATACGTCACTGGATTAGGCATGAAAAAAGGAATAAATAATCTTAAAACAGATGCTTTTAGTAAACCTGAGCATGGGTTTTGAGGAGAGGTAGACTTTGTCTGCATTATAAGGATTATCTCAAAAGACATTCTAAAGAAGAGTCGTGTCAATTAGTTTTCTTTAAAAAAAGGGTATATGGCTTTATTGCTTGAGGGTTCATAAGAAGTTTGGGTACCAGAATCAATCCTGACATATCCAGATCCCAAGTCGAATGTTGCGCCACCTGTGCCAAACTGCACAGAGCATTGCTTCTCTTAGTAAGATAGGATAGCTACAATCAGATACGGTGTTGAAGTATTTCAGAAAGAAAATACGGGGGGGGGGGGATAAAACAGAACATCGTAAAATATCAAGTTAACAGAAAAATGAGCAAGCATGTTCTATATGTGGGTGGGTGTGATAGATTTGTTATAATCATCGCAAAACTAATTTCTATTGTAGGTTTCTCTCTCTCTTTTTGAAATTGGAATGATTACACCCATTTTTGAGTGGCTGTTTATTATTATATATTGACTTAGTCTTGTACTGTTTAGCGCTATATAAACTAACTGATTCTAGGGATAACGATTCTTGGATTAAAGTTTATCCCATAACTTCCGATACTCGAATGTCACATGACTTCCGATCACTAGATTGTTTATTTATGTTTTAATTTTATATTTACTGCTAATTTTTGTTATCCGTACGGTTAATTTGTTTCGTAATATTAGCATTTAAAAGAATACCCAAGTCAATAAATTATATCAAAAAGAAAATTAATAATAAAATATTAAAAATGAAAATAATCGCTCATGAACTATACAGTACTTCTTTTTCTTCTAGCAGACAACATAAAGATTGGCTTTGTAATTGTTTTACTATGAAGAGGTTTTAAAAAATATTTTTTAAGCTGTTGGCCGAGAAACGTTTCGATGCAATCTATAGCCCGAGGAAATGGGAGGTAAATAGCCACCCTAAATGTTAATACTCTTTTATCTTCAACTCAATGCTATTATTTTTTTAGAATTAATGATGAAAAATTGAATTATTATATGTCACTTAAAATACCTTGACATTAAGGAATGCGAAGTTATATCTTGAAATATGAAGTCGTGCTATAACTCGCGGCACAAACCTTAATCAATTAAAAACTATTAATTTAAAAAAGAAAAATCTTGTTAATTCTGTTTATACATGAGCCAAAAGTAATGTCTGACACATTCCTTGATGTTGTCTGTGTTAATTATTTGTCTTAAAAAAACAATAGTGTCATTAATATTATTTACAAAGTTAATAAGAAATTTGGCTAGTTAATAAGAGGGGAAAGAAGGAAAAGTGGCATGAAATGCAAAAAATTATAATAATAAGGAATAATAATTATTACAATGCACAAATATTCACAAGGTAAATATCATTTGAGAAATCAAATGATATTTGAGAACCCTAGTGGCCAACAAAGTAATTAACAATCCCATTTTTTAAAAATAATTTTGCTACTCAACCAAGAATTAATTCTGGGTTCTGGGTCTGTTACCTTGCTAGCGAACTAAACCGCATAGAGCATTGTTAATATTCTGTAAGATGGATCAATATGTTATGCTGAAATTACATTATCAGAATGTGATGCCCTGATTAGTTGTCTCCGTGAAAAAAACTTGCTAGTGAGCAAAATAATTCAGTTTTTGACTGAAATAATATAAAAACAGGTTTGAAAAAAATGATCTGACCAAATAAAATGGCACTTCTGTGATTGTCATTTTGATGCTAGAACATTAGACAACTATCAATCCCAGAAAGGAAAAAATAAAATGAATGAGATGAAGTTGTTATCAATCTAAGGAAATAATGGTATGGTTTTAAAGTGTTACTCGTGAAAAGTAATCCATGGATTCAGAGCATGTAGAAGTGTCTCCATCTGGTCACTGATGAGGAAATCCACATTAAGTTGCGAGTGCAATTTGATTTATGAATTAATGTGTTCACACTCATCCAAAATTGTCACATTATCTAGAAAAGATTTAGGGACTAATTTAATGACCAATAATCAGATGCTTGACTAGGATATATACGTGTAATTATGTAGTTATAAAAACAGTTAATTACAACTTTAAAGCTATATGGAAAAGTTTTAAAGTTTCCTCAGAATAGATTATAGACATGGAAGGAAGATGAATCAATTACTATACCACGATGTCCATTGCTATGAGTCTGTACAAAAAAATAAACTTATGTAAGACATTCAAGGTCATCTGATGTAAAGCATGTAAAAGTCTCCAAGTATTAATGATCACATTGTTAATTTTTTCCCAACAAAAGAAAAAAACAATGATTTGAATATCATGTGATTTTTACACATATTTTACACAGGGTACAGCAGATAATCGATCGAGTTTAATTCTATGATTAATTTCATCCATTATGTTTCCATCTATACTAGTAATCTGACCAAGGTATTTGTAACTGTTAACTTCTAACTCATCATAATCAATCTTTATTTTCATATTTTGAGAAAATCCATTGAACATTACTTTAGTCTTTTTAACATTTATCTTTAGTCCCACTTTCTTACTTTCATCTGATAACTCTTGCAATATTTCCTGAAGCTCTAAAGCATTATTTGCAAAAACATCTGCATCATCTGCAAAATCTAAATGACTTAAATAATCTCCACTTACTTTTGCTCCTTTAGCTTCCCATTTTAATCCACAAAATACTTCTTGCAGCACTGCTGTAAAAAGTTTTGGAGATATGGAACACCCTGTCTTACACTTTTCTCAATGTTGACTTTCCCAGTATCATGTAATTTAATTGTTTGCTGTGCATTTTTATAAATATTCTTTAAAATATGACAATATCCTGAATCTATATCTTGATGATCCAATGCTTTAATCACTGGAGAAATTTTTATAGAATCAAATGCTTTAGGGTTAATCATAGAATTAAACTCGCTTGGATTGCTTTTGGTAGAAATAACTTGATACTAAAGGAAAATATCTATGTGTTTGAAAAAGGTTTTTAATAAATGTGTATTATCAGTTCTTATTTATGGATCTGATACTTGGGCACTTAATAGAAAAGCAATACAGAGATTTCAGACCATTCAAAGAAGAGATGTATGTTGGGAGTAACAAGAAGAGATCGAAATCACAATATATGGGTAAGAGAACAAACAGATGTAACTGACCTCATTAAACCAATTAAAAGACTGAAGTGGCATTGGGCTGGACATATTGCTAGAAGAGATGATAATAGATGGATAATTGAAATCTTAAACTGGATTCCAAGAGATTGTAAAAGACCCAGAAAGAGACCACATATGAGATGGATGGATAAAATAAGAAAGTGTGCAGGGATGATGTGGAGAAAAGAAGCTAAAGATCAAAGAAAATAGATTAAACTTAGAGAGACCATCCTGCAGTGGATTTATAATGGTTGATGATGATGATGATCATAACAGATAATCTTGAATGTCATATCACTATTTAGAAACATAAAAACATTAATATGATTATTTCTAAATAAAGTGGAAAGAAAATAGCCTTATAGTTCACCACCAGAGCAAGGTCTCTTATAAATGTATAGTGAAAAAGCAGTACTCACCAGGCTTACCAATTGCCATGTACAGTTTGAATCATTTCCAGTAACAGGTTTACCCAATTTAAAACAAAATTTAATGTTAGAATGCTCTTCATATTTCATGTAGTAATTCATTAACTAGATACATTAGCACATTCAGCGAATAGCTAAGCTATGTCCCTATATAATATGTTCATTGATTTAAAAATAGCACTATAAACAGTTTACAGAGAAATCCAGTTGCTTTTCAATAGATCCACTGTGTAGTGCAAAGTTATTGCTTGCTATATATATATGATTACTAGATGGAGATTTACCAATAGCTCCTAACAAGCGGTGTTTATGTAAACAAAGCTTGTTAGGAGCTATTGGTAAAGCTCCATCTAGTGATCATAAAATGCAAGCTAAAAGCAAGTTATGAAATTTATAACTTGTTTTGTTTATTATATATACACACACACCATGTTTCTCTGAAAATAAGACTGGGTCTTATATTAATTTTTGCTTCAAAAGACACTGTAGAGCTTATTTTCAGGGGATGTCTTATTTTTTCATGTAAATTTATTCAAGTACTTATTCTCTTTACAGAAAGCTGTAAAATTCTTACTCCAGCAGCCTTCCACAATTTCTTTCTTGTACTTACTGAAATAGTTTTTTTCTTTTTGCATTCATGGTATCTGACAATCAAAATATTATTCCATTGAAATTTATCATTAAATCAAGTGTTAATTGAAAACATGTGAGACAAGACTGATAACAAAAATGGTTATATTTTAATTTGTGAAGCGCAGATAGTTGAAACTGAAATAAATTGAGAGACTGGAAATCTCTTTGCATTTGTTATAATGCTTATCTGATAGCCAATCAGATGTTATAATGGCTGTCCGAATGACGATCAAGCCGTAAACACACGACAAAGAATTTATGAGAAAAGGGCGGCCACTCTTTTTTCTACTTTTCTTTTTATATATCTAAGCCAGTAAAAAAAAAATAGTTAAAAATGACTTAATCAACAAATAAATGCAAGCACAAAAATTCAAAAAATATTTTTGTATTTCATCCGTGCACATTAAACACGCCAATTATAACATACTGCATATTGAATTACAACAATTCCTCTTTCTAAATTAATTATAATAGTCCTGCTTGGGTATTCTTTTTAAAAGATTTTCTTTAGAAAAAACATTGATGATTTAACTTAAGCTAAACTTTGATTATTAAAATCACTTGTTATTTCAATAAAGTTTTTTAGGAGGAAAAAATATGTAAAAAAACCAAACAAATTTTTCTTTTATCTTGAACATTTAAGAGCTACCATAATGAAACTCTAAAACTAAATCAAGCATTGTAAATTAAGTATTAAATATAAATAAAAGTACCTAAAAATATATAAATGAAATTATAAATTATCTGATACTGATTTGTGGTAGATAAATTGTTTCTCTATATAGGTAAAATTACATTTATCTAAAATTGTCAATGGGAAAACACAAAAGGACCATATAATTTATGTTCCATTTATTTAGAGCATTAATGTCTATAATATTGTTTAGTTATACATCCATTACTTTCTAATTCAATATGTTCATTGACCATTTATTTGGCTGATCTTAACTAGAGCTTGTATTTCGGATATCCTGAAAAATCTTGCTACAGCTTATTTTCTTGTTAGGTCTTATTTTGGGGGAAAACATAGTAATGCTACTTAACAATGATTATCTACTTAAGTAACTCAAGCATCTGCTTTCATTTTATTCACTTTTAATTTCACTTATTGATGCATTGCCTCCAGTTGAATACAATTATATCTCTGTTATTCCTTCGTTTAAAAATGTGTTCAGTTACAAAATAGAGCACTGTCTGATGTCATTAATTGATCCAATTAGCAGCAGCTTCAAATTACCATTACTAATATACATTACCAGTTACATATTGATGCACCAAAATGTGTTCAAGTATCTAGAGGCTTTCACTGTGCACATATGCCATCATTTATGAATACATTGTGACTTGAATACAATGGGGTGTTCTCAAATACCCCATATTTTTGTATGACAAAAAAGTTGATAGGTCAAACAATTATGATAACCTCATATATTTTTAGGAACCATAAGTGTATTATACACAAAAAGAGTAAGTAATTAAGAAATGAAACAAATATTAGCAAGCAAAAACAGATTTCTACAAAATGAATTAAATTCTTATGGCAGTATGGTACAAAGAACTGGAAATTGTGATGCTCTTAGGCATGAATTTAATATAAAAAAGGCAAGGAAATAGAAGCCATAAAAATTGTGAAAGCTGGGTCCTTAGATTTTTTAGTATTGAATTTTAAGGTAATACTTTAATCAACTGAGCCATCCTGCCAAAGGCAACAATCTATAGTAATTTCATATACTTATCTATGAGGTTCCTCCAGATTTCTTCATTTTTTTCTAAAAGCAAAGTTGATTATTGGTCCATACATTATGTATAGTCACACTAGGTTGGCTTATGGGATTTTTGCCATTGTCATGTGAACAGCTTCTTTAAATTGTCTTCTTTGTACTTTTCTTCTTTATCCAATGTTTTTGTATTTTCCCAATTAAACAAACTCTCATGAAAAATGGTTATCCATCATCTGTTGTTAAGAAAATGTTAAATAGACAACAAAAAGAACCATCAAGAGAAAAGACAATTATTGGTACTGTAGTGTACCCATATATTCCAAAAATAGCAGACATTGAGGAAAATCTGCAATCAGTGTAACAGCAGAACAGCTTTCCAGAGCCATACCATCATACAAGGAATTGTAACATCTACAAAGCCTAAACTTGAAATAACTAAAAAAAACTGCTCTATGAAATAACATGTGAATGTGGAAGAACATATATTGGTGAGACCATTCATCCCATTGAAAAGCACTTGCAAGAACACAAACTGATTATTAGAAGAAAGAAAACAGATGTGTCTAAGGTAGCAGAACATGTATGTGCCAATGAACATATGTTCAATTGGGAAAATACAAAAATATTGGATAGAAAAGTTACAAAAAAGAAAATTTAAAGAAGCTGCTCACATGACAATGGCAAAAATCCCCATAAGCCAACCTACTGTGACTATACATAATGTATGGAAATCACTAATCAATTTTGCTCTTAGGAAAAAGTGGAGAAATCAAGAGGAACCTCATAGATAAGGATATGAAATTATTACAGTGTGTTGCCTTTGACAGGATGGCTCAGTTGGTTAAAGCATTACATTAAAATTTAATACTCAAGAATCTAAGGACCCAGATTTGAATCCCATGCTAGTACTGTCACTGCTCAGGCCAGCAACACATGAAAAAGAAGGGAGAATAATACCTCTTCAAATGTCCATATATATTAACCTGTTTGACGTGCTATTACTAACAGTTGAATATATTGGGAATATTTAAATTAAGTTAAATTTTTCTAAAGACATTCAATACACATATTAGATGATGGAAATAGTCCAATATAAAAATACAACTAAAACACCATCATCACAAATCTTCAGAAAAACAGCAGTTATTATAGTTGCATGCAATTTTGTATACTATTTGTAACTTCTGGGTTAAGGGCAGATTAAGTGTGGGAGAGATTCAAATGTTGATTTGATAGTTAATGCAAAGGTTTTAATAATGTGATAGGTAGCACTGAGGATATGAAGTAGTGATATCCAGGGGTTGTCAACAGTTGCTAAGTGCAGATGTTTAATTCTGGAATAAAAATTTTTTAATGGTTTGAATAAGAGTCACGTTTTTATATCTGACTTATATCTGATGTTGCTTAGATCTGTGATGTAAGAATTAATTATTTTTCTTATTGGATTCTAATTTTCACAGATAGTGGTTCCTATACAAAAATGCTATGAGACAGGCTAGTATATAAGATTTTGGTGTGATGGACTCTGGTCATCCTGGCACCATGATCGTGAATAGGCTTTATAGTTGAGGTAGGTGGTTTCCATAACAAAAAAGATTATTGTGTCCCCCTTTCAAAAAAATGGCCAATATAAATAACTTATTTGCTATTCAAATATGCAAATGAGTTTTGTTTCTTTATTAAATACCACAATTTTCTTTTCACTGTCTATGCTATGATTATGACTAGTATGATTAAGTAGTCAAATTTGCACTTGGCATATTTTGCTAATTTTACAATATAAAGCTTATCTCTACAATGATTATGCATATATTTTGTTTGTTACATTTCCCAAGATATAGCTTACTAAATTCTTGAAAAAAAAAAACAATATATATTAAAAAAAAACAAAAAAAAAAAATTATAATAATAATGTTTTTTTTTTTTTATAATATGGCAGAAGCCATTTTTTCGAGTACCATATGTGATCACATTGATTACTAATATTTCTTGAGCTTGTGTTAAAAGCATTTACCTTTTATTTGCTTTAAATAAACTGTGAAATATTTTTGTGTCAGAAAAGTGAGAATCTGAAATGGTAATGTCAAATAGGATGTCTATATAGATTCTGAAGTAAATACAGAGTTAGGGGAAAGAGTTCTTGAAGAAAAGGAATATCAGGCAAAGTATATTTAATTGGGAGTGAATGTAAGTAATTTTCTTATTTGTAATTTTTGAACCAATGTGAATGAGTAAACACAACCACAATATATATATATATATGATCACTAGTTGGAGCTTACCACTAGCTCTAATCAAGCTTTACTTTATAAGTGCCGAAATAGAAAGAATTCAAAATCTCTATCGGAAAGTCCCTATCTCCAGACCAATTGGTTTTGAGCTTATGGCTCACCTCAGTGGAGCACTGGGACTCTAGAAACTAGATCTACTAACTCAAAAGTCAGCACTTATAAAACACATTACTATTAATTTGAAAGCCTGAACTTTTCAGACATGTAAATGTCTTCAAATCCAGCCCCACAAACCAGATAGCTATATGGGTCTGAATTCAGCACAGTTCCACCATATAGCAATAGCCTCTGCAATATAGCATCACAAAAGCCTTCAAAGGTACACTTATAATAATTAATAAAACAAGTCATAAGTTTTGTAACTTGCTTTTAAGCTTGCATTTAAATGATCACTAGATGAGCTTACCAATAGCTCTAATCAAGCTTTATTTTATAAGTGTCAAAAGTAAAGAATTCAAAATCTCTATCGGAAAGTTCCTACCTCCAGACCAATTGGTTTCAAGCTTATGGCTCACGTCAGTGGAGTGCTGGGACTCTAGAAACTAGATCTAAAATACTAACTCAAAAGTCAGCACTTATAAAACACGTTACTATCAAATTGAAAGCCTAAACTTTTCAGACGCATAAATGTCTTCAAATCCAGCCCTGCAAACCAAATAGCTATATGTGTCTGAATTCAGCTCACTTTCACCATATAGTAATAGCCTCTGCAATATAGCATCGCAAAAACCTTCAAGGTATACTTATAATAATTAATAAAACAAGTCATAAATTTTGTAACTTGCTTTTAAACTTGCATTTAAATTATCACTAGATGGAGCTTACCAACAGCTCTAATCATGCTTTATATATATATAAGTACTATCACAATTTATTACTAATAATCTGTTACCTACATTATTATTTGAGTGAAGACATACAAGATATATGTAAAGTGCTTTTACAATTTATTATTAATAACTATTATTATACACATAAAATCATCTATTTTTATGTAATATATTTGCAATTCAGTAAATAAATTGTAATCAAAGCTTGTCAACAAACAGGAGCTATTATATGTGAAGAAGTATGGTATTTGCAAGAGAGATTTGGAACCAAATATAGTAGATATTATGGTACCATTGCAGTGATTAAATCATATAATATTTAACACTAAACATCACATGCTCACTATTTCCTATGCTTCCACAAGTTGTTAAAATTGTAGCAAACTATCCATACAGTAGTGTGACACAGTGCAGGCCACAGTCACCAATGGTTGCTCGAAGGTTTGTGAATACAATTCTTATCTATTGCCTACTCATCCAATACCTCCAGACTAGTTTCTAGCTTGAAGCTTTCATCAGTGAGGAGTCTCACTGATGAAAACCCCAATTTAGAAATTAGTCTGGGACTGTTGGATTACTAGGCATTAGATGCACAGACCTCAAAGTATCCATTGGTCATTATGGCTTGCACTGGGTGGCAATACTGTATGGAGAGTTTGCTGCTGTTTTTGCATATAATATTTACTCAGCAAAGATTAATTGTTTAAGTTTAGTTATATTTAAGATTATAAATAAGTGTAAAAATTTTTCACCTATTGTTACTTTATTTATAGGTATGATATTTAAATTCCGTAACCGATATTCATACTAATCTTGATTTATACATTATTAGATATGAAATTACATTGTTATGTTTAATCTTCCTATATCATTTAAACTGAATATTTAATAGGAAGCAAGCAGCATTGTGTCAATAATCATGTGATCACATACATTACCGGACAAACGGTATTGGTCAATTTATTCACACACAACAGATAAGTGAGTAAGCATCTAAGTATATTCAGGAATATCTTAGATTGCATATCTTACTAGAGTCATTATTCACCAAAATTAATAAAATATCTGGAATCCTATAAAAATATATCACTTCACACATCCATTCTATATTACTTTGATTAAATATGATCATAGCAAATGAAAAACTGATTTTGAGAAGTACATTGTGGGAATATAGTCACATTGGGTGGAAGACTATCCAACTATATAACATCGAGATTAGGTAAATTTAGTTGGAATTACTTTTTTCAAAATAAAATAGCATTTTAAAGCTATTTCTTTTCCTATAGAATTCACAATGTGGGTTAAATTAATTACATATGGTGAGATATTACTTATACTTTATCAAAAGTCACCATATTAGTAGGTATGTTGTTTGCATCACATGACGAAATACAAAATAGGTACCCATACTTGAAAATTATTTAAGTTTTTGATTTTCATTTTAAATCAATGTATCACATGCAATTCTATTCTGGATATGGACTGACTTTTGGGAAATATGCCATTGCTACGATTTCAATCAGTTTAAAATAAAATAAAAAGCTTTTATTTTCAAATAAAACACATAAAGTAATCTTGGTAATTTATTTAAAATGTACACAAATCTGGCAACATATATAAAAACTGAAAATAATTTTCGAACATGCACAATTGACATGTCAAGTGTTGGTAGCCTAGTGGTTAGCGTAACTGCCTTCCAAGCAGCTGGTCCGGGTTTGCTTCCCAGTCAACGCATTTGACATATGAAAAAAAAACTACAAATCATCATAAAATACTGGCATGATATTTATCCATAATTGAATACTTTTTTAATCAATAATCATTTAACGAATAAATCATCTTCAAAATCGTTTAAATATCTTGATAAAATTTGACAAATGAAAAATAAAATCTAAATACACATGCAAAGTCAACCATTCGTAAGCATTTCTAAAATCCTGTATCTATTAAACCTAAATACATTACTTCACTTAAAATACACAGTTAATGCTTTACATATATATATATATTTCATATGTCATAGCATCGGCCGGGACACGAACCCACAACCGTCTGCAACCAACTACTTGCTTGAAGCTGCTGCGATAACATCTCGGCTAACAACGCTTGACTGCTTTAGATATATTTGTATATAATAGTTTATTTTTCTTACTTTAATGAAACTTTTACTTATTTATGATTTTAAAACACTTAATAAATAATTTATAAATATATTAAATAGCATCATTTGTCTTTTATTGTATCTTTATTTATTTGAATTTAAAAGAATATGTGAAAGTACTGATGTTATTGATATATTTATAAAGATATTACATGTGGTAAAGACAATATCAATAAGTCCGTGTGTGTCTGCTTAATTTAAGTGAGTTTTTAAGTTCATATCTGTGCTAGAGACAATCTCTAGTTTAGTAAATGATTAGTAATAATCATTATTGTATTTATCTAAAGTGGATGGTATCAAAGATATGGGTTGAGTTAGTTTGACACTTGTAATTCAAAGTCTAACTATTTAATAAATATTTATAGATTGTATCTTTTTACAAATGAAAATTTATTTAAAGTTGAAAGTTAAAAAAGACTTGCTTCCTTCTTAAAATAACTGTCAGATTAACTATTGGGATCTGACTGCTTATAGTTGGTATTCTAAGATTGTATTTTTTTCATATGTCATAGCATTGGCCGGGAGGCGAACCCGCAACAACCATCTGCAACCAACTGCTTGCTTGCTTGCAAGGCGGTTGCGCTGACCTCTCGGCTAACAACGCTTGACATAAATTTTATATTTAAATAAATGAAACCTGATAAAACATATCTCAATATATTAAATATCTAAAACCAAAATGTTGTTTCAATTATACCTATGAATTTGAATAGATAATATATTATAAAATTGGAATAAATCTGTTGTATATTTAATTTAAAAAACATATACATCTGGGTCTCGTTTTACGCGATAGATAGGTTCTTCAGAAAACACGCGCAAACGAAATTGCGCAAAAGTAGATGTAACTTACCTTGAAAAAAGGGGGATATGGACTGAGATTTTTTAAAACTCACATAAAAGCAAAGCACCAATGTAAAATTACTTTAAAATTCATGCAAAAAAAAAAGGAAATAAAATATAACTAATAAAAAATTTCAAATTTGAAAAAAATTGATACAAGACAAACTTTTTTTAACTATAATATTTAATTTTATTCAAAACAATATATTTTTATGCATAATTTACAGTAATTTACATTTTTTTATACACGTTTTAATTATTATCACGATTTGCTGATAAACAAGTTCATTTGCAAACTCATAAAAAAATCAGATTCTTCACATGAGAAAATACAACTAACGCCAACGTCACTCTCATGTTGTTAATGGTTTTCTGGTGACAATGTAATTAGTAATTAATCTAACAACTAAAAATTAAATTCTTATTTTGTCTTTAATTTTTTAATTTTCAATTTCAATTGTGCTCACTGCTATTACTGATTAAAAATAAACTTGCGGACACTAAATGATTAATAATTGATTATGTTCTTTTTTTAAAAGTAAAAACAATGTGATTTAAAATGCAAAATTAACACGCACAATGTTTGAACAAATTTACATTATAATCTTGTAAAATTTAATGTGTGTATACATAAAATGTGGAAATCATGATTTTAATTTCATTATTGCATAAAATCTTACTATTATAAAGCACTGAAAATATTGAAATTACTAAGATGAAAGTCGAATTCCAATAATGTGCTATTACTTTCAATATATGTGAAATTTATTATTTAAAGTAATAGCGCATTATCGGAGTTCGACTTCCGGTGAAACATGGAATCGCATAACTTCAAAATCATGTTAAATAAGTCCACGTAAAAAGAGACCCAGGTGTATATGTTCAGCACCACTGTTATGCAAGATAAATTTTAGCACACACACACCCCATTTCTATGAAATAAAATGTGTAAATAATTAAGAGATTTTCCCTCACTGCTTTCACAAGAAAAACTAAAAAATATCTCTTTAGTCATTCAATATATTTGGTAAATATTTTACTTGTTTTATTCACTTATTTCTATTCTATAAAATAAACCCCAGTGTTTAAAAACACATGCTAAAATAACTCAAATTAATGTTTAAAAAAATAATATTTTTGAAACAATAATTAAATAATGCCTTAAAACAAAAATATTTATTTAATAAATTTGAAATTTTTGACTTTTTCTTTCAAAAGTTCTCATCCTGCAAAAATTGATAGTAGAGATAATAAATATCTGCAAATAAGATAATTTTTAAATATCTAAGTATTTTATCATATTTAAAGGAATCAATATAACCGCACACATCCACAAAAATACTGCACTGCTTTCTTCCTTTTCTTGGGCTACTTGTAATATTATATAAATAATTCTAGTTTGCTTACCTTATTACTAAAAATATCTACAGTCAGAGTATGATTCTTTGCAATGCTTCACTTCTGAGTTCAAACCTGCATAGTGAAGAGAAAAGTGAGTCTGACTTGCCTTCATTATTTTTTCTGAACCAATACTTAGATCAATTTTAAGTTGCAGGTCAATAATTTATTAAAAATAGTGATTGTATGTTTGAAAACACATTAAAAATCTATCCTGCATAAACTTATTCATGCTTTCTATTAACAAAATTATATCCCTTCAATAATAAAACATTTACATGATTATTTAATTTTTTTATGTGATGTTATTCCACTATTAATAACTATAATTTATTATATATGTAGTCCAATATTTTAAATTTTCATACTTACATTGTTTATTAATATTTGAAATACAGGCATTCTTCATATACCTGGAGCTTAATTGTAAATATAGGGGATTTGAACACAGACTTTCAAGCGCCCTTCACTTATCCACACTATCTCATATCACTGATACACATGACCACACACATGCAGAAAAGATAAATAATCACCAATAAACATATTTCATGCTAAACCAGCACTCATCAGTTGGTTCAGATTATCATTTCCTACATCTATATATAATCAGTACTCAGTTTATATTAAGATAGCAAATCTTCATACTTTAATGGACAGGCTTCAATCCACTCCAACCTCCAACTCTTCAGCCATCCATATCAAATTACCAGTCATATGAGATAGTGTGGATAATTGAAGGGTTCTTGAAAGTCTGTGTTCAAATACCCTATATTATTTATTAATGTAACTTTTATATTTCATTAAGACCACCAAACTAGATCAATTTTAAATAGCATGGTGATATAACTTGTACATTCCATGAGCACCTTCTTGCTAAAAAATACTTTGTTTTAAAAATCCATTAGTTATTTTTCATTCAGATACTCTCACTCATATAACATGTTTATGTTTTCTATTAACAAAAATTATTTCACTTGTTTTCATTCCACATTTGCATTACTATATTATTTCATTTTTAATGCTTATTAATTACTAAGTCTTCTTATATATATTATACTTTTTTATCTAGCTTGGCAATTAGGGATTTAATCGATTTATTTAAGGAAAGAAATTTTAATTTTTCATATTTAGATTGTTTATTCAATATATTTTCAGAAACAATTAAAACACCTTGCACTTTATTTTATTTATTCATAGGTTATGTTGGGTAATTATAAAAAAATCAACACTTGGTTTGTTCCACTAGGTATGTTTTTTTAGTGCAATCAGTAGATGTTTTAATTAATTAATGTCACCATGAAATTCGTTAAGAGTTAAATATTTTGGCATGAAATAATATCTTTTTAAAAATTGTGTTTTTTACTAATTCTGTTTTTTTTAGATTTGGACCATAGTTTATATTATAGGTCAATTATGATTTTGTAACTAAAAAATAAACGTGAGTCCATATTCAAAGAAAAGCTATTTAGTAAAATGTATAAAAAATTAATATGGCATATAAAAAGAGATAATATTATTGTTAAAAATAGGAAAATCTATTTAGTAAAATGTGTAAAAAAATAATAGTGCATAATAATCAAAAAGATAACGTTATTTTGCACAAGACAGCATCAGAATTGATCCTAAGACCATACATTTCAGAGTTGGACATTCTACCAGTACTCTAAACTGAAAAAAATATTTAAACACCGTAAAAGATTGTTGATAACATAATTTCATCACATACAAAATTACTGTTATTATGAGACAATATTTTTAAAATAAGTTTTATTTTAAAATAATATTAATAATAATATGTTCCTTTTTTATAAAAATTAGGATAATTAAATAAAAAAAATTGGAAAATCTAAACGTTTTCATTTATAAATATTACTACAATCACACTTTTCTTTATTTTTGCTGTAATATCCTATAAATACAATTTATCCAAACCACTTCAAAGACTTTTTAGCAAAACTCTTTATTTGTACATATACATACACCTACATTTTGACTGACCTGCAGTCTTCTTCAGAGCAAGTTTATTTTGATCTTCTAAATATATATATATACAAAAAATAAACTTGCTCTGAAATAGATTGCAGGTCAGTCGAAATGTAGGTGTATGTATATGTACAAATAAAGAGTTTTGCTAAAAAGTGTTTGAAGCGGTTTGGATAAATTGCATTTTCATTTACAAATAAATTTTATTAACTATAGCGACAAATGGGCACCGGCCTGTCTGGCTTTGTGCAATGGTAGAGTATATATGAAATACATTTTGAGGCTTGAGCATTTGTCACAAGAAGATTAGGTAAAGAAGTATTCCTCATATATTTAAATAAAAAAATATATACAATCAGAATGTGTTTCTAACAAAAAAAATGATTTGAAAATCTAAACATTTACATATAAGTTTTATTCATAATCATGACAAAATGGCTACAGCTTGTTCGATTTAACATAACGATAAGAGGATATACATAGCATATTTCGAGCTTGAAATTTGAGACTCAGTCAATTGTCACTATAAATTTAAATAAAAAGTTATTTCTCTCATGTTTAAATAAAAAATATTTACAGTCAGAGTGTATTTTTAACAATAAAGTGATTCGACAACGTAAACATTTTTATTTACATATAAATTTTATTATCTTGGGGTCCTGGCACACCATAATGAAATATCTTTGACCCTTTCAGAACCTGCATACCAACATGCAGTTGCCCTGTATATGTTCAAATATAATCAGCATTTAAAATAAATTATCCTTTTTTTTCCAATTATATATAGTAAAACCATTTTCTTTTTGCAATATTATCTACAATTCACATTCAAATCTAATACTCAAGTCGTCAAGCATTGATGATTGAGAGGTCAATGACAACTGCTTTACAAGCAGTTGTCCCGGGTTAGCGGGTTCACTTCCCAGCTGGTGCTATGACACATGAGGAAAAAATCCAATACTCAAGTCATCAAGTGTTGGTGGCCTAGTGGTTAGCATAGCCGCCTTCCAAGCAGCTGGCCCAGATTCACTTCCCAGTCAACACATTTGACATATAAAAAAAAATCCAATACTCAAGTTCATAAACTATTAATATAAACCATTGAGAAAAAAGAAAATTTAAATTTGCATTACAATGCCAAAAATATTTTTTTAAAAATATGATAAAAATAAAATATAATAAACAAGATACATTTTCTAATTAAAATTATGTCTTATTATTAAAATGTGCAAAATTATAATAAAAAGAAAAGATTTTAACAAGTTTGTTACACACTATGTGAGCCATAATTACTTAAATAGATCCCAAGAGAATGAAGAGAACTGTGTACACATATATGAAAAAGATTATATTATTGTTTGCACATAGATTTCATTTGTTTATTCTTTTAAGGAAGTAATATTTCAAAAAGCATAGAACAGGAATTACGATTATTGAATCTTTATTAATAAAATTCTCATTTAAAAAAATAAATGTTCTGTTTTACAGTTGTAGAGTTGAAAATCTTTCTTGTATTGTATAATCAACTTATGTGTTGCCTCTTTTCTTTTCACTTATACAGTGAGTGGGGCTACATCCACTGTTACATTAGTCATGGATTCACTTTACCACAACTAAAAAAGTATTTGATAAAAATTAGAAATTAATTTAAAAAATGAAACTTTTATTATGCTGTAAGTTAGATATTATATCCTTTACACGCATCACCTAAGCAAAACTATATGCACGTATAGATGAGTTTTAGTAACAGTGTACAAGTGATTACATAACATTTATGCAGCAATGTTTAAATAAACCAAAAAAATTGTCAGTAGACTGTTGACATGACAACACTCATTTTTTAGTTTGTAGGTTCCATTTATTATATCAAAAATGTGTGTTGCTATGACAGCAGATTATTGATATTATATTAGTTTATTTAAACATTGTATGTAGTGATGTGATTTACATATGATAACCAGTTAGCTATTGGTACTAATGATTTGTAACATCTAAAGCAGAGGTTCTCAACCTGTGGGTCATGACCCCTTTGAGGATCGAACAATCCTTTAATAGGGGTCGTCTAACCATTGGAAAGCACATATTTTCGATTCATAACAGTAGCGCGAAATGCATCTTGGGGTTATTTGTCTCTTATCGTATCTTCATTTATATGAAATTATTTTTAAAATAAAAAAAGAATGGAGAAATATGGAAGTTGTCTATCTATAGCAAAATCACAGGTTGGGGGTTACCACAACATAAAGTACTGTATTAAAGGGTGGCATTAGAAAGGTTGAGAGCCACCGATCTAAGGTAAGTTCATATACAGTATATATATTAAAATACAGCACATTTCTTTTCTATTTAAAATTGTTTTTGTTTCTTTTGAACATTGCTTTAGTTTATTAACGGGATTTAATTAAAGTATTAAAAGAGTTTGCTTAAACTTGGCTTTTTTATTTCTTACATAACTTCCATTATTGTAACTTCTTTTGAAAAAAAAAAATTCTTAAAATGTTTTGATTATTCTTTTAAAAGTGATTTTTAAATATTTAGAAATACAATAATAAATGAGATTGGAATTTTGTAAGCATAAAAGAAAAAAGAAATCTGGAATTTTCTTTTGGTTATTGAACTTTTATTAATTATTTTTGTTTTAATTAACTAAAACATTTTATAGGTGTATTTAGATATAGTATTTTATAAATGTATGTGTTAAAATGTTTATGCAGTATATATATAAACTTGAAAAAATATTTATTACATATATTATCCACTGCATACTAATGGTGCAAATATTTTTAATTGGGTGTAAATAAAATTTTAATAAAATCATGTACATTGCATCTAGAGTATTGTTATTTTCCCCCCCAAAATGATTACTCTAGAAAAAATGTTTTATGAAAAGAACTTTTAAAATACATTATATAAATTAGTGTAGCTAATAAAAAGAGTCTGAGATTATTTGGGGCAGCGGCCAAAAGCAGTCAGTTACAATCAAAAGGAAAAAATGGCTGCCAAAGGTAAAACAATGCATTTCTCAAAAGTGAGAATAAATAATGCTGAATGAAGTTAGTTTTTAATAAATATTTTTTTACTATTAAAGTTTCAAATAGAAAGAAACTTGCATAGACAAATAAAACGAATTAAACAAACCTTTTGGAGACTAATGAACTGTAAAATTATCGATGTCTGTGAAATAAGATATTTTCACACATTAAATATATTCCGTAACAATTCACAAAAGTAAAAGAATATATAGGGTATATGAGCACAGACTTTCACACGACCCACCACCACTCTATCTCATATCACTGATACACTTGAACACTTATCTGTCTGAAAGATAAATAATCACCAATATACATATTTCATGCTAAACCAGCAATCAACACTTGGTCCAGATTATCATCTCTACACATATATGCAATAAGTGCTCAGATATATATTAAGATAGCTAATCTTCATAATTTAATGGACAGGCTTCAATCTACTCCACATTCCAACTCTTCAATCGTCCATCCAATTGAAAATCTGATGGAATGCTCAAAGACCACCCTGAGGCCGAGATTCTTGTCACACCCATGTTGACCTAAAGTCAATCTGACCCCGCATGTACAGGAAATAATCCGTTTAATACATATACAAGGGATGGGCAGACATCTCTACTATGTAATAACTGAAATACAGGCTTATTATATACTTGTATCAATATATGTAATATATAGGGTATATGAGCACAAACTTTCACACAACCCACCACTGACCACTCTATCTCATATTACTGATACACTATATACATATTTCATGCTAAACCAGCAATCATCAGTTGGTCCAGATTAACATCTCTACACATATATGCAATACATATACCCTATGTATTACATATATTGATATAGGTATATAATAAACCTGCATTTCAGTTATTAAAAGTAAAAGAAATAAATTATTATCAGTAATATAATTTTATTGTACTTGTTATATTGTTAAATTAATGCCTCAGCAAACAAAAATAAACTTGCTAATATATTTATTCAAATTGTGTATTATATATTTTTGACTACACAGCTGAGATTCCCCCATCCCCTCCAGACATGGCAGATGGCACATTCAACAGTTTTAAAAAGAACTTGCATAGAAAATTAAGTTAAGGAAGAAGAATTGTATGTGTGAAAGAAAAGGAAAAATGGCAGTTTCCATTCATAACTTGCCTGAATTTGATGCCAGTAATCTCTCAGTGTGAAATCTATATGTGGAGCACATAGATCACTATATGAGGACCAGTAAAATTGAAAATGATCCACTTAAAGTTTCAACACTGTTGTTTTTTTCTAGTAGCAATGTTCAACAAATTGCAAAGTAATTATGTGATCCCAAGACTTCAGATGTACCATACAGTGAATTAATAGAAAATCTTACTACATATTTTCAGCCAGAAGGAATAAAGTGGATAGCTCATTTTCATTTTCAAATGCGTAAACAACTACCTTGAGATTACAATCTGGCATTGCATACATTGCCAGACATTGTAAATTTAAGATGGATTTAAAGGACATACTCCTGGATCAACTTCTATATGGGATGTTGGACCACATTCATAGGAAAGATCTATTAAGTGAAGTGGATATAACATACAGAATGACTATCACAAATGTATAGCTCATGACTTAACAACAGATAGTGCATCTGAATATCAAACAATAGCAAATGAATTTTAAAATGCCACAAGCATATACAGAGCTACGATGGATAAATCATCTAAAATATTAACATGCTATTACTATGGAATTGTATAGCACACAAAAAGGGTGTGCAAATTCAAATCAGAAAGAGCCATATTTGTGGCATTAAAGGACACTTAGCTCACATTTGCAGAAAAAAATGAAGAAGACCAACCACATCCACACTTTAAATCAGGGGGAGGTGAGACTTGTAGAAAGTTAGAGATAAAGTCATTACATGACTCGATTCAATGGTAAATTACATTGGATGTAACCTTCAATATGGAGATTTGCAACAGTGCTGGATTATCAATTTTCTCAATGCTAATCTTCCTAATATTACTATGTAATACAATCATTGCTGATGCCTTTTGATATTATTCAATATATTGATAATCCAAAGTTTTAATCGCAGTGCAAATGCTTATAGAATCAAATGCCTTTTTGTAATCTAGGTTAGTGCAACTGAAGGAGTGGAATAAAATTAATGTTAAATCCAAACTAAGAGTGAAATTTAATAAGCCAAATGTAATGACCATGGATGTAAATGGAAACAGAATAATATAAATATGTAGAAAAGTTTATGTTCCAGTGAAAGTAAATCAAAAATTAAAAGTTTTACCACTGTTTATTGTAAAGAGAGACAATAGACTGCTGCTTGGTCTAAACTGGTTTCGTCTATTAGGAATCTGTCTTAAAATTATTAAGAAGATTAAACAAAAAACAGGTGTTAGAACAAAGTTTCCTCAGCTATTTAAACAGAAACTAGATTAATTAAGAATGAGACCAGTAGTTATGGTAATAGCTAAAGGTGTGCAACCTATAGTGTGTAAACCACAGAAACTTTCCTATGCTCTAAAGTCAAAGTTGGAAGAGACAATAGGAGATATGGTAAATGAAAGGTATGCTATCATGGGCTACTGGATGGGATTATTTATCTCTGTGGAGATTATCAAGCTATTGCAATCAAATAAATAAGAGTGCTTATCCTGTGCCAAGTGTACACAAACAGACAGCCTCATTCCTCATGAAGACAGATTTAAAGTCTGCATTTCATCAGATACCGGTCACAGAAAAAAAAACCAAATTTGTAACATTATGTACACACATTGGTTTGTTTAAATGCAATAAATTTGCTTTATGGGACAACAGTAGCCCCAAACATATTTCAAGCAAAGATGGACATGTTACTGCAAAACATAAGTGGAGTTATTCCCTACTTAGATAATATACTTATTACTGCCCAGTCAGAAGAACTGGAAAAATGAGTAATGAAAGTGTGCTCAAAGCTAAATAATAAAATGGGTGCTAGAGTAAATGCTACCAAATGCATTTGGACAACTTCAGAAATAAAAATTTTGGGAACATGTGATAAATAAGCAAAAATTGCCACTCTTAAGAATGTAAAAGATTTACAAGCTTTTCTGGGACTGTTAAATTTCTTTAAAAGTTTTGTACATGGTAAATCACATGTATTAACACTGTTATATGATTTATTACATAAGGGAAAATACAGGAAATGGAGTGAAGAGCACAAAATTGCAGATAGGCTTTATAAAAATGGTCTGAACCCTCGTGTTCCAGTTCTAATAATGATAGCAATACTGGAACTAAAGAATGGGGTGGTCTGTCATTGTGAACCCATTTAAAAGATGCAGCAAAATGTAAACATGTGAATGTGTACTTTATAAAGCTACTCACAACCCACACACAAAAAACCAATAGGTATACATATAATTAATTAATTGCACCTAAAAAAGATAGCTTCTATCTGCCAAACTAACACAACCAGTTCTTAAACTAGCATTATAATTATACTAAATAAAATGACTTAAAATAAATTATAAACTAAGTTAAGTTAACATTCTGAATCAGTATATATATATATATATTCGCAATTAAGGAAGGAACATATATTCGATGGACATTAATAAATATTCACAAATATACTTAATATCATCTCTAGCTAGCATGTCACTTCTAACTAACAGATATCAAAAGTCATAAAATATAAAAACTGACTTAGCAAATCTTGCAAAATAAAATGCAATTTATAATATATATAAAATCATGATAATAATGAGTGTGTAGCGATTGGTTATTATCTATCAATATTATAATTTTGACACAGTGATTTAACACACCAAGCAGTGTTCTTAAAGTACTTTAAGTGGAGATTTTAATTATCTCCATTGTAAATCAGTTAACAATTATTATTCACTGTTTCAAAAGATGGGCATATTATAATGTATATAAACCAAACAAATGTGTGTTAAAGATACTAATGTAAAATTTAAATCTGTTAAAATAAACCATACACAAAAAAATTACGAATTATAACTCAGAAAAACAAAATATGATATAAGACCAATATCTAGAGATAAATATCAACAAAGTATTATTTCTCCGAACGTTTTCGAAGGCTTACCCTTCATTATCAAGGACTACAAAATTTCTTATAATCTCCAACAACATACTTATATGCAAATATACATATATATTGTGACCATCTGGATGGGCACAAGGAATTGACATACTTTGTATCTGCATTGAATAGTTACATTATATTTAAAAAAAAAAAAAGAAATAGCCTTAGAATTTTAAATTCTTTTTTGCTGGAGATTGTTTGAAGCTTAGATATGGATTGCTTATGCAGTTGATTGACCACTTTATAAGTATTCATTATTATTATTGTGGTTAGTGAAGTATTTAATGCCAGAGAGAGGGGTTGTTATTGTAGGAATTGGTATATTTGGGCAGGAAAATGCAAGGTTATTTTATATTAGTGTAGTATTGGTTGAATGGTTTCAAAATCCTTATTCTTTAAAGATTTATCCTTTTGTCAACAATTAATAGCCATTTCAATTATATTTAGTTAAGATACTTTAATATTTATAGTATAGTGTATGTGCATGCATGTATGACTCTGCATCGTTTTCATTTCATTTTCATCTTTTAACAACATTAAGCAATAGTACATGTACAATAAAAACATTTAAATTACAGTAACTATCTTAAATAATTTAACAAATATATATTTCTTTCCAATGATTAATAGATAGTTGAATCAATGGATTATTTCACAAATTAAATAAATTATTAATCATTTTTGTTTAATAGTTAATTAATATTCATTTTTCTTTCAAGTTTATAAAAGCTATTTATTTTATTATTTTTTTGTCTTGATTTAATCAAAATGTTTTTTTTTTTTTTTTGAAAAGATTTTTTTTTTGAATATGTAATTAGCCTAGATAGAAAGGAAGCGTGGGAGTAACCTTGTGAAGAAAAAAATGACCTTTTTGCTAAAGAGAGCTTTTTAACAAAGATCTCCAGTAAAAAATTTGCATATTAGGTAATGTAATTGTAGCCAGAAAACAATGGCTCATTTTTTTTATTGTGAAAATTTAAAACCAATTACTGAAGTCAAATTGATTTTAAAAAAGACTTTGGAATAAAACATCAAAAGGATTTTAAGAATTTATTATGGGACAAGTTAATTTCAGAATGCAGTTCTAAATTTTAAAAGGTACTCAGTTTACTTTACTCTCCTCAATTTAAACATTTTTAAAATAACCTTTTCATAACTATTGCTCTTTTAAAAATGTATGTTGATAACGTCCAGTCTACACTATTTCATTCAATTGTCATTTTAAACAGGAATAAATTGCATGAATATTATTGTTGTATCACTAACCAACGTGTGTATTTTAATATATCTGGGAAACGCATGCAGAACTATTTTACAGAATATATTGCAATTCTTTGCTATTTTCTGTGTTGTGTTTTTGTGAGGATGAAACATAGAATTAAGAATATGCATATTTGGATAAATCATGCCATGTTCAAATTCACCATAAAGAGATAACACTATTTATTTATCTGGTATTTCTGGAAATAATACGTATTTGAAATGAAGGAAATAAAATGTCAGTTCCTTCAAATTAAGTATTTGCTGAGATCGAATGGAAGAATAGAAATGCGGGTAATTTCTGTTCTCTTCGATAAAGATGGAAAATAAAACAAAATATTATTAATTGAAGAATTACTAGGGAAACACGGTATCTTAATGAACAATATTTAAGAATAAACCAGGCATATAATAAATTATAAATTGTTAAATGCTATTCAAGAAACTACTAAAATAATTACGTATTTAATTTAGAACTACAACGGAATAAGTGAGATAATTCCTGTCCAACAGTAGTTAAGAATTTATTATGTTCTCGTCATAATAGAAGACAAATTGATTGCTTATGTATGATACAGTAACTTAAATAACTTTGTTATGAACATTGAAGATGCTGAGTCCTATTTAAGCATGATTATATTTGTTTGGTTACCCTGCAGCAGTTTATTTTAATTTAAATTCAGTTTGGAATGTGTCCCACATTGTTTCATAAGCCTGGAGCAGAGCTTTGCAAGTGAACTTTCATTTTAAGTTGCAAAACAAATAACTTTTGTTTCTTTATTTCTTTTTTTATTGCTTGTCATTATTAATGTATATTATTGATAATAGGCTTTCTTATTATTATGTTTTATTGATAATTTGGGTTATTTTGATTTTCAAGACCGTCTCCGAAGCGTATCCAAATGAGGAATACGCTGGTAAAAATTGATTGTGTACAAATAGGTCTTATTGTTCTTTTACGAAGGTAAAAGAAAGAAATATTTTTTTAAATATATTATTAGAGAGGTTTATATTTATTTTGTATACTTTATTATCTCAAAGTGAGAATTTTTTTTTTTTTCAATCAACGAACGTATAATAGAAATAGTTTGCTAGATATGAAAGAAAGTTCGTTCGTAATAATTATAACCATTAAATTTTAAAAAGTAACCTAAAGTTTATTCTGAATTAAAAGTTATACCTTGATGCAATATTTAATTACCATGTTGCCTGCATAGTGTGTAATTTAGAGTTAATTTTATATATACTTTTATTCGTGGGTGTGTGTCTGTTTTGCACAATTATGACATTTGTTTGATAAAGTTCAGTTTGTGAATATTTTTATGTATAAATTTCGGATGCTGTCATATTCTACTGAATGGAATGGATTAGTATGTTATCTGTATGTATTTATCTGCCAGCATGTATTTATAATGTTCGATATTTAGAAGAGCTTTGAGAATGGAAAGAAATCTGATTGCGTTATAATGTTTGTAGGGATAAAAGATTTTGCTTATTTAGTATATGTTTTTCCATGAGTAGAGCCTAGTTTATATTATATGCGTATGATTAAATGATATTTTTTGAAGTTGAGTGATGTTTTCTTAGAGCCCTGGTGATGAGGAAAAAGATTCCCCACCAATAGTGTATTTAGAAGTAGATGAATTATTGTTGAAGTATGATTAAATGATGTTTAGGAAGTTATGTGATGTTTTTCTTATATTCTTGGTGATGAGGAAAGAGGTTCCCCACCAATAGTGTATTTAGAAGTAGATGAATTATTGTAGAAGTGTTCAGTAAGAGTTATCTGCTCCTCATGTAGATTTCCCTTATAACATATAGTCTGTATAATCATGAAAATATAGCTCTGTGTTAATTAAAATGTGGCCAGATAAATTATTAAATTAATTCTTGATGTAATATTAGTGTCTTATTTTATTGATGAATTACGACATTGTCCGAAATAAAGTAATTGTGTGATATTTTCTTAATGAATGGAGAATTTGTAGAAAAGATTATTTTCTATCATTGTTGCTTGACACACGCACACAAACGCGTAATATAAATAATATCGCGTATATAAAATATAGAGTTATTGGAATTAAAATGAGAAATAAATGTTTGAAATACATTACATTCATTTAAATAAAAGTATAAAGTTATTGAGATTAAAACGGGAAATAAATATTTTAAACTACAGTGTATTTATTTAGATAAAGGTTATAAATCATCAAATCATCAGAATGAACATGATTTTGTTGCTATGCATGGAAGGTATTTGTAATTGAAAGTGATTATTTAGTCAATTAGAAAAAAGTTGGTTGGTTGAGAGCCAAATACAATTAATTTGATTTATTTTACTAATCAATGGTAATATCCTCTCAAAGTATTTTTTTTTGTGTGTTAATAATATAACATGTTGTTTATTTAGTGTCATGTAGATGAAACATGTAGGCAAAGCATGGCATGTGTTTGAAGTCAGAATATTTAAGTTTATTGTTAATTTGCTTTGATAATAGGGATAATCCCAAACTGATGCTTAAAGTTTATTTGATAATTTAAAAATCTGTAGGACAAGTAGTCCAATTGTAAATATGTTAAACCAAATTTATTTTATTGTAATAAATGATTTATTTTATTTGTTTAAAATCTTAAAATTGTGTCTGGAGTTATTATTGTATACATTCGTGTTTTCCATTTCCACATCTCCACATTTCATAAATCTATCATAAAATAGATATATTATTTTAGAGTTATAATATTAAATCTGCTGGTGTCTGACAATATTGTTTTTCTTAATCCAAACATTATAAGGAACATTTGCCACTGGATAAACGTATTAGAAAGGTTGCCAAGTTAGTATATTTGTTAGATGATGATATGAAATTAAAATACCCTATTTCTGTCATTATCTTATTATTGAAACACAGTAGAATATTTTAGTCAATTTGTTTCATTACATTTTTATCATACTTTAGAATTATAACTTATGGGCCAATGTAGTTTATTTAATTCAACTGTGTTTGTTAAATTCCCTGAGATCTTATTGTTTATTTCTTGATTGGCATTAAAGTAGATGTTTAGATTGTGATATGCC
Organism: Epiperipatus broadwayi; assembly: GCA_028023455.1. Lineage (NCBI taxonomy): Eukaryota > Metazoa > Onychophora > Udeonychophora > Euonychophora > Peripatidae > Epiperipatus > Epiperipatus broadwayi. Next base: position 830,986 of record JAQFVV010012661.1, on the reverse strand, counting down.
AAGTCATAGAATTGTTTAGTATTATAATTATAGCAAGCTGATATATGTTATATTTGGATGAAGGAAGAAATTAAGTTTAAAGTATATTTTAATAGACTGTACCGATAAACATGATTCTTTATCATACAATTAATTAATAAAAAGGATTTACATTATATTTAGTGTTTGTAATATTTCTTCTTTCATTTATTTATCATCATATATCTTATGAACTGCCTATAGCCTCCCACTGAGCTGAGCTGAACATAAACTTAAATATAGAGTCTCAATAATAGTTTTTGTATTATATATCTTGTTATATTGTTCTATTCATTAATAGAACTGGCGCCTGGGCATTTCGCTCATGTAATGTATATGAGCAGTGTTGGGAGTGTAGGTTATAATATATATATATATATATTGTACCGAGATATATCAGGAAGGAGTGTGCTTGCTTCGGCGGTACACATAATTTTAAAAATAATATAAATTGATAAACGATTTGTGTAAATATTAATAAAAATAAAAGATCGTGTAGGGTAAAATAAGAATAAAGATTTTTTTTCTCATAGACAGGTTATCGTTAAAAGCATAAAATAAATAGTTTTATAATATATAATTTTGAATCGTATTTAAATAAAACCTAAAGAATTAAAAATTGATTTAACTAAATTTGATTTGATTAAAATTTGATTTAACTAAATTGAAATTCGATTTAAGATTGCTTTAAGAAAAAAAAAAGAAAAAGCAAGGTGGAATTCGTTTTGTCTTATAATCATAATAAAAAAAGAAAAAATATATGTAATTAAATGAATGTAGTGAACAATGGGAGCTAATGACAAACATAAGAAATTTCCATTAAACGGCTAATTAGTGAAAATAACTTTAACAAAGAAATTGAAAATAACTTTAACAAAGGAATTGAAATAACTATAACAAAGAAAGTGAAATAAAGAAAGTGAAATAACTCTAGCAGAGAATACAAAGAAATTAAATGACCAATGCGAACACCAGAAAGTCAGCACGGACCATAACTGAAACACCAGAGGATTAGTTACGTATTGTAGATTGAATCCGCAAGATAAGGACTGTAAATTATAAAAAGGGCGAATTTTCTATTCATTCACATCATCTTCTTATACTTACCTAATCAACTTAATCACAGCTTAATCATCTTACTTATTCTTATTCATTCATTAATTATATTATTTTCATAGATCGAGAGTATACGTCTAAAGTAAAATGCTGCATTGTTAAACCCATCGTGTGAACAACCGGCCGAATCCTTCCATGCAATACCAACAGCGGACAGTTCAAATTTCGATCATGGTCGTGTAAAACAAGAAGGAGACGGAGTGTCCACGTGGAGCCCACAGGATCCCAATGACATCGGGAAAAGGATTGCAAAGAGTTAGCGCTAACTGACCGAAGGAAATACTATTAGAAGCAACGCTCGGAACCGTGCAAAAGGGAGAAAGCTAGGTAATGTTTATTTCAATTTCTAATTCACTAATAAAAAGCCGTAATAATAAACTCTGAACTTTATCTTATGAACAATAACTACTAAGTGTCTTTAGCTCCATTACCCAGAGATTTTAGTGTGATTTCAAATATAAGTGTATGAGTATAATTATTTTCAAATATATTTATAATATGAGATTTTAGTGTGATTTCAAAGATAGTGTCTGCGTATAATTAATTTTCAAAATGTATTTCAGTGTGATTTCAAATATAAGTGTATGCGTATGATTATTTCTAAAATGTATTTATAATATGAGATTTTATTGTGATTTCAACTATAAGTGTGCGTATAATTATTTTTGTATTTATAATATGAAATTTTGATTGCATTAAATTTTATCTAAACTTGAACGAAAGTGTAGTTAATTATATTATAAGACCAAACGAAGTATAATAGCGTAAATGAAGATTTCATGGTTTAGTAATTACTCAAATTAGATTTAAATTAAATAATTAAATAAAAGAAAAAGAGAGAGCGAGAAAATTAGCGCAGAGAAAGATTCTAAAATTGATTTTTAAGTAGGCGGAGTATATTTTATTGATTATTGTAGCTGAGCTAGCGGGAGCGGGTACTAGACCGTATTGGTCAAGCAGACTTGTCGACAAGGTCGGCTGGCGCCCATAGGATTTCTTCCTTTAAATAAATAAAAGTTTGATTGGCTAATATGTTGTCTAGTAAACGAGTATAAATGTTATTGGCAAATGTTTTCCAATGATATTGATTACTCTACCCGTAGTACTGACAGCCCTGTGATAGGATTTTGTGTAAGAGGGAGGTACAGAATTCTGATCGAGTCGTTATTATAAAATTTAAAACATTGTTATTGATTTTTATAAATGATGTTTTTATAAAATTTACGAGACGACGTAAGAGGGTGGAAGTAGTAACAATACATATATATATCAAATTTAAACAGAGTAACTAAAATAATAAATTTAGGCATGACCACAGTTTTTAGAAATTTAAATATAATTGATTTCTTTATTTATAGATTATAAAAAAAATAGGCAAGTTTACCAGATCAATTTATAAAAGATTTAATTTGACAGAATTTAAGAAATAATATTGCCAATAACTCATTTTGCAGTATAAAGATAATTTTAGACAAATTTAACAGGTTTACTTTAGAAATGATTTAATTTAAAGAGTTTTACGAAATAATATAGAATGTTCTTTACAGTAAGCTAGCTTAGTATTATAGATTTACAGATTAAATTATAGAGCTCTGCAGTCTTTAAAGCACATTACCGGTCTTCTTGGTAGTAGCTTTTAATGCAGATACATCAAGCAGTGGTGTAGTGGCATTCTCCTCAGGATAGGGCTTATGATTTCTTTTTGTGGCAGGTTGCTGGAAGGTTTCCTCTCTCTGCAATGATGATCATGCCCTTAGGCATGAAGGGATGAATAGAAATAGCCATCCATGGTCAGAGTGAGACTGAAAATCCAACTTTGCCTAGCCAGTCACTGCAGTCAGAATTGCTATAAATCCTGCTATATAACTCTTCACAAAAATTTATAGAATGAACTCCTGCAGCAAGAAATCAGGCCTATTTATCTATTTTTCAAGATTCAGATGACCCTTCTTACATAGCACTTCCTATTGAAATTTTACAACTTATATATTTAACTTTCCTGTCATTTTTTTATAGAGCCTGTTTCTTTAAATTTGATCTCTTAAATTTCTAAAACTTTTAATAGTTTTAGTCTGGAAATGTTCTTTATTAAAATTGTATGAGTTTGAAAAAATGCTATTGTTTTAGACACAACTTATCAAGCGTGGTTTTGTTTCTGATTTATTTAATTAAAATTGAGAATTGTTCTAACTTTTAATGATATCCCACCACATATCTCAAGGCCATCTATAGATCACTCGCTATTTAAAATGTAAACTCTTTTTAAATAAAACAATATATATATATATAACAAATATTATTTAGAAAAAGAAATATAATGCTGTAATATATATACATAAATTGATATCACAGTCACTTATCTACCAATATAGGTGCATTAATACCTATATAACTGTTGATGCTTATACATATGTACTCAGAAAGGGTTTAAACCTGGCAAAGATGAAGCTGTGGAGAAAATTAGGTGAAGCAGCTACAAGAGTATGAATATACTGTTTCATATCACCTAACTTACAAAAAAAAAGATTTTACTTAAGGTTAAGAAATACTTCTGAATACAATAATCACTGCAAAAGAGATAGATAACACCAAAAAAATTGATTATCTTGCCTGGCTACTTTCTATTTCAAGATTACTATCCTATAATATTATACCACTATGATTAAAATCTAAGTTTATAATCACATTTACACATATTAAGTGGCTAATCTAACTGGATAAATACATATATAGGAACTATACAAAATTCATATTAATGTCTAAATATTGTTGGGGTAGAGGGATATTGACGAATGACCAAGGATCATCCTCTTTAAATGGGATCTGAGGGTAAGCTTACAAAGGATTCCCCAACAGAATGGTTATCACTCACATACAAAAAGTCCAAGAGTCACTCCCCTCTTTAGACATCCAGTCATATTCCCCCAAACCTGGCCCAAGTAATAATGAGGGGTGATCCTTGAACACCTCAAGACAATGGGCATACTTTCTCCCAATGAAAGAAATTTCATTGTTTAATGTGCACTCCTTGTAGTTATATTCTCTCATATTGACAAGCGGGGTTTGGTCAAGTTGCACTTGATATGGTCCTGGATTAAGTTCATATTCCAAAAAATCCTCTTTGCCTTTTGATATATAAATGGCATTTCCATAATACAGCTTGATTATGCATAAATTCTGATGAATCCCAGGAACCTTATCATACGCTCTGTCATACATATTGCTCAGTCTCCAGTTTTGGCCCTTCAGCCTGTTTCCTGTCTTAACTGTTTCTTGTCTTAAAGGAACACAGAACTTTTTTTCTTCATCTTCCTTGTGACACACTCTAATTTTGCACTGGCATCCTCAGCTTCCTCTTGTATGCCAAGAGCTAACAGCCCCTTGAAGATAAGACTTTCCTCTGGGTTTGATGGCAAGCATACAACCATGGTATCCAGGAGGGCAGTTAGACTTTGGAGTTTGAATGTTTCTTGGTATAATTCAATTGTACACTGGTCATAGTTAATGATGCACCTATGATTTCCTAGGAAATCACTGTCATTGACTAACTTTTGGATTAAAATTGCTATAACCAGAAAAGGGTGTTCTAGGGCTGTTCAGCCCCACTTGAGGTTCAACCATACCTGGTATTTAAAAGTCTTGGTTGTCTGGCCATTAGCCAGAGTCATTTGAATGGCATTAACTGGCAACTTTGGTATCATAGGTACCTGTACTCCTAGCCTCACCCACCATTTCTTTGAGATCAAGGAAACTTGGCTGCCTGTGTCCACTAATGCAGACAGCCTTAGAGCATACAATCTCAATGCCAACAGTTGGGCATGATTGTAGATACATAGTTTATATATGTTTTTGTTCCTGAATGGTTTCTCAGGACTCTTGTAGGAGGAACAATCTAACAGGGTCCACTGTATTTTCCCAACTGCCTATGTCTATATGGTCCTCTACTCATGTGTAACTCTGGTGTTTTGGCATATAGAATCTCCTGTGTTGTTGGTTAGTGACCATCATGGCCTAGCATCTACAAGACTCTAGCTTGTGCACCTTCTTTGGTTTTTTGGGTACAGGGGTTAAATCTATGATTGTCAGGAATGCCACCATCTCTTCTATGGCATGTACCCTACGCTCCACCATCAGATGTTGTACTCAGGTTGGCATGTTCTGATGAATGACTAGGATCATCTGGGTATCCATAAAAAGGAAATGCAGTCAATGACCAAACTCATGCCACCTGTCTCAAGAAAAACTGCATGTGGGTCTCTTTGACCACTGATCCTAAATCCCTTCCTGACATTCCTCACTACAGAAGGTTTTATAAAGGGCTGATGAGTATTGATCAAAGGTAAATGGTCTTTCATCACAATCTCACCAAGATTTGGCATATCTCTGTAGGTAGTGGATGGCAATGGTGACCTGGTCTGCTGATGGTACTGCCTGGAATCAAAATAACTCTTGCAGGCTCTCAATATGAGCCCTTGGTTTTTCCCCACCCCCTTTAGAGGACTTTACCTGTATAAATCTGGATAGGTAAGTTTGAAATCCTGGCATTGGGTCTGGTTGCTTCACAAGACTTGACTCTACTGTACTGTCTTCTGGGCTCTGATATATCTTGCCCAACATGGGAATCTGTTCATTATTGGTCACAAAGGGACTCTGTACAGTCTTTAATCCCCTTAATGCTGGTAACATTTACACTTATCTTAGGGTAGATGGTGTACCCAGTTAGGTTTATTTCACTTGGGGGTTCATAGATTCCTGTGTAACATCCAACCTGACAGGGTTTTTGCATTTTGGGGGGTATTTGAACTCCTCTCTTGGATCTCTCCTTCACTTCCTCCAATTTTCCACCCAGTTCTTGTATACTACAAATCATTTTAGTCCTTTCTTGGATGGTGAGTTTGTTGCCCATGTTAAGTTTTCCTTTAATTCATAAACCTTATCCCGGATTTCATCTTGTGATTCTCATAGAGTCTGGAACACATTCTGCTGTTCCTCCATCTTGTCAGCGATCCCCCCCCTGATGCAGCCAACCACCTCCTTTATGTATGTTTACTGGCACTCAACTCTATCACCGGTGGTTTCAACTTATCCTGTGAGTGTCAGTATAGTTCCATTGGTCTCCTCATGTTTGTTCCGGAGCCCCATAAACATAACATGGATTCTTCATACCTTTTCTGGCAACTTATCTCCAATCTTAGACTTTCTACAATGTCTTCTCCATCTATCTATCCCTTTCCTCCATTCTCTTATTGCTCTCCATCATGCTTTTGCCTAGGGCTTACAAACCTTTCCCAATCTCTCTTTTATTTCATCAGTTCATTTCTATCATCTCTTTTCTCTGTAAACACAAGGTCGGTAGCACATCACCCTAGTTTCTTTTCACATTTCTCTCCTATCCTGGCTCTTGTAATTCTTGAGGTGGATCTCCCAAGGCTGCTGAATCTTCCACGCCCACTCTAACATATATCAGCTGGCACTCATTTCACCTTTTCATTCATCTTCTGTGCTGCTACTACCTCCAACAATCTCTCCTTCAGATCTCAAGATTATTCTTTTGTACATCTTGTTTTCTGGCTTGGTTTCACTACTTACTTTGGATGGTTCCTTTAGGGTTACTAGGCTTTCTAAGGAGCCATTCTCCACTTCCAAGTCTCCCTTCCATTTCTTTCCCACTTACTTCCCCTACTATTTCTTCCTCTGTACTATTATCCATATTAAAACTTTTGGGTCTTATACATACTAACAATAATATACACAAATTAATTATTACTTATCTGGTTATTTATTGTCTCCCTTCTTGAAAATGATTCTCTCTAGTTCAGAACCTCTAGCCCACTAACTACATATTTTAACAACCTATCCTATCCTTAATCCATCCATCTCTAAAAAATGCCACTCTTAAGCTTGTCTCTGCTTAACATGCATATGTAAAAAAAAATTAATAAAATTTTAGTTAATAAAAAATCAACATTACCGATGTGCTCATTTCTTTCTTCATTGAAGCTGCATTACTCCTAATAAAAGAAACTTTTGTTTTCTATGCCAGGTTTGATTTTTTATTTTTTGAGTATATGTATATATTTTCTTCACCTTGCCCTTCCTGTTTCACTGCTCATTTCCAATTCAATCCAATCCAAATTTAAAAATAAACAGAAAAAGTGGGTCTCTTTAGAACATCTCTACTCCTGATGACAAAATTTATATGAGGATGACTGTTAACCTGTTCAAGTCACCCCCAGTCATCAGTCACCAGTGAGTAAGAAAAATATTGCATATGTAATAGCAAATGTCCAATTTCTAATCTGTATGCAACACACATCATAACTGGTTGAAACACTGCATAAATTCATGCTATATCTATATATATAATCAGAGTATTTGCATATTGAGTCACAGACAAATTTTAAAATTTATCACATCAAACAAAACAGTCTCAGATAAATATACAAGAGAAAAAATTCACATATATTACTCAGATGATGTGGGTATATAGTTATGATCATGTCTCCCAGTTGCAATACCATAATTGAAAGGAAAAAAAATTCTACATATGTAAATGAAGAAAGTAAAAAATTCCCTTTTTTTGTTACACATATATATACTGGCAAATTAAAAATCTTCCCATGATCTCAGGAAGTGCAGGTTATTATTACTCAAGGCCCTTTAGTTGTGCCACAATCGGAGAAAAAAACTTTTACATATATAAATGAGAGAGAAAAAAAATTTTAGCACACATATATAGTCCAATCAAAGGACTTCACATGATTTTGGGAATGTGGGTATGTTATTCAAAGCCCTTAAGTTGCAGCACCCACTGTAATTGGGGGGGAGGTAAAAAAAACCTATATACAGGTCAGATTTGTACACTCACATAATAAAATCCAGAGTTCAGGCAAAGTACACCAAAGCTGACTTGAAGTGAGGTGTGGTGAGACCTCTAATATGACCAAACATCAACTCATTAGCTAGTACTTTGTGATTTAACACCTTATGAGTGACATTTGTGAGGTCACACTCAGTCTGAATTTAACCTGCGAGCTAGCTTAGAACAGGGAGACATGAGACTCAAGGGATTACTATCAATTTAACTAAATGGGTGGAATAGACCACCTAACATACTAATTATCTTAACTACAACAATATATACTCAGCATATAAAATCATTAAGAAACCAAAATAGGATAATGTGGATTGAATAAGATAATGTGGATTGAATAAGATAATGTGCATTAAATAACGGATAAGATAATGTGGATTGGATTAAAATAGAACCATGAAAAGATATGAAACAAATTTGTATTTTAAACTTGTTTATTAAAACAATAATAAATGACATAAAATAAGGTAACAAAATGGCAAGGATTATATAGCATTAGATGTGTGTATTTCATACATGCAGGAATTTCCATAGTGAATGAGAGTTATCAGTACAGCTGTCTCATCTTAACACATTAAAATAAATGTATGTGCATTTAATCAATCATGCCTATAATCATGTAATATACCAATCTGGTTGTTCATGGTTTGCTAATGTTATAAGTTAATAGCCTAGCAGAGATGATGAATACATACAGCTCTAAGGTGGCTGTTATATATATTAACGGTGTGAGCAAATAAATAAGCTCAAGATAATGCAGATTCAACCTGGTAGCCAAGATTTGAGTTTCAGTCTACTGCTGAATAATTAATTAATAAGGAGGAAAAGAACTGGTTACTTTTAGATTCACATATATAAAATACTAAAGAGTAAGTTTGTCTCAGCACCAAATGCTCGGTTGCCCTGAGATTGGAGAGTTTTCTGCTATTTATATAAGAACATATAAGTTCAGGAACTTGGATAGGCTTTATAAAAATAGTCTGGATCCTTGTGTTCCAGTTCTAATAAAGATAGCCATACCTAAACTAAAGAAGGGGATGGTCTGACACCATGAACCCATTTAAAAGATGTTGCAAAATGTAAACACACGAATGTGTACTCTATAAAGACACACAATGCACACACAAAAGACCAGTAGGTATACATATAATTAATTAATTGCACCTAAAGCAGATAACTTCTATATGCCAAACTAACATAACATAGTTCTTAAACTAGCATTATAATTATGCTAACTAAAAGGACTTAAATAACATTATAATCTAAGTTAAAATCCTGAATATATATATATATTCACAATTAAGAAGGGAACGTTCGATGGGCATTAATAAATATTCACAAATATACTTTAATATAATCTCAAGCGAGCATGTCACTTCTAACTAACAGATATCAAGTCATAAAATATAAAAACTGACTAAGCAAATCTTGTAAAATAAAATGCAATTTATAATATATATAAAATCATGATAATAATGAGTGTGTAGCGATTGGTTATTATCTATCAATATTATAATTTTGACACAGTGATTTAACACACCAAGCAGTGTTCTTAAAGTACTTTAAGTGGAGATTTTAATTATCTCCATTGTAAATCAGTTAACAATTATTATTCACTGTTTCAAAAGATGGGCATATTATGATGTATATCAAATTTAAACAGAATAACTAAAATAATAAATCTAGGCATGACCACAGTTTTTACAAAATTAAATATGACTGATTGCAGTTGTTTATAGATTATAAAAAAAATAAAGTATTTTACTTTATAAAAATAGATTCAGGCAAGTTTACAAGATCAATTTATAAAAAATTTAATTTGACAGAATTTAAGAAATAATATTGCCAATAACTCATTTTACAGCATAAATATGATTTCAGACAAGTTTAACAGTTTTACTTTAGAAATGATTTAATTTAAATTTTATAAAAAAAATAATAGGATGTTCTTTACAGTAAATAAGCTAGCTTAGTATTATACATTTACAAATCAAATTATAGAGCTCTGCAGTCTTTAGAAGAACATTACCAGTCTTCTTGGTAGTAGCTTGTAATGCAGACACATCAAACAGTGGTGTAGTGGCATTCTCCTCAGGATAGGGCTTATGATCTCTTCTTCTTGCAGTAGGATGCTGGAAGGCTTCCTCCCTGTGATGATGTTCATGTCCTTGGGCATCCAGGGGTGAATAGAAATTGCAATCCCTGGACAGTGTGAGACAGAAAATGCAACTTTGCCTAGCCAGTCATGGCAGTCTGAACTGGCATAGATCCTGCTATATAACTCCTCACAAAAATTTATAGTATGAACCCCTACAGCAAGAAATCAAGCCTATTTATCCATTTTTCAAGATCCATATCATCTTGCATACTTACCACCTCTCCCTCCCCCCCCCTTGAAATTTTACAACTCATATATTTAACTTTCTTGTCATTTTTTTTATAGAGCCTGTTTCTTTAAATTTGATCACTTAAATTCCTAAAACTTTTAATAGTTTTAGTCTGGAAATGTTATTTATTAAAACTGTACAAGTTTGGGAAAATGCTATTGTTTTACACCCAACTTAGATAACTTTGTTAAGCGGGGTTTTGTTTCTGATTTATTCGATTAAAATTGAGAATTGTTCTAGCTTTTAACAATATCCCCCCACATATAACAGGGCCATCTGTAGATCACACGCTATTAAAATGTAAACTTTTTTTAAATAAAACAAAATATATAACAAATATTATTTAGAAAAAGAAATATAATGCTGTAATATATATATATATATACATAAATTGATATCACAGTCACTTATCCACCCATATATGTGTGATAATACCTATATAACTGTGTTGATGCTTATACACATGTACTCAGAGAAGTTTTAAACCTGGCATAGATAAAGCTGTGGGAAAAAATAGGTGAAACAGTTATGAGAGAAGGAATATATTATTTTTTTATATATTGCATTTGAAAACAAAATATATTTAAACAACCAAAAACTTTTTAACACACACACACACACATATATATATATGGCACAATTCTACTTATATAATACATGGTATAAATTCTACTGACTTATTTATATAAGTAATAAGTAAAAGGCCAATATAGATTTAAAATATTTAAAGTTTTGAATTGAGATAGACCTTGCATTCATGTGTAATACAATTCTGTCTTTTGAAAGAAACTTCAACAACTAAATATATATAAAAAATATATAACATAATAAAAAAAATTGAATAAAGACAATCCCATCATCAAAGGTATCTCAAAAGAAAGGTTTTCATTTTTTATTACAAGTGACGCTATCTTCTCCAATATATTATAACACAAAGCAGCCACCCAGAATTATAACTATATTTGATCTTACCAGTTTAAAAATGAATTCATTAAAATAGCAACATAGTAAAAAAAAATTCATAGTACTAAAGATGGTGATTAATTCGCAATGTGAGTCTTTGAAAGTTCGTTAAAGATTATGAATTTAAAAAAGGATTGTTTAAATTGTCACCTTCAATATTACATTTTTGTTCATTTGATAATGTCACACAAAACTTGATATCCTAACACAAGTGTATAAATAAAATTCAATGCTATTCGTCAAGTTTCTTATGGTAAGTTATAGAAAATATTCCGGTCTGCTATTAGTCAATTGTGTGAATGACACTATAATTATCAACATCTTTAGAAATATATCTAACCTTATCAGCAGACACAGACCCCCATTTAATATACCACTATAAAAAAAGACAAATGTCATGCTTTTATAATAAATTATATATATATTGCCACATAGATATACAAAAATATATCACACTTAGAAAATAAGAACATTAAAAGACCTTTGACAATCTGTTCTTTGATCCAAACTGGTTCTAACCACCTGATAAAATAGTATTTTTTTCCTACAGTCATAAAAAAAATGATTAATAAGTAAAATATAAAAAAATGAAATGTTGCACGATGGGAAAAGAAGTTAGTTAATACAATAATACTAAATAAATTATAAATTTAATAAACAATTATAAAATAAAAAAATAATTTATTAAGCTAACAAAAAGTAAAATTATATATTTTAAAATCTATACAAAAAAAGTTTTGTGAGATTTTTTTTTTTCTATTACAGGAATAAACAAAATATAAAACACAAAAAAACAAAAAAAACATACTACTATTTCCCTGTCCCTTACAACAATATAAAAAAATATCACTTAGTTCTTCCTGCAATAAAATCCATATAAATAAATATTACTTAATTCTTCCCAGCATAAACTCAAATCAATCATTTCAAAACATGTGATGGGCAGGATTTATGTTGCTACAAATGTAACTGTTTATTTCCATTAATATTTATATATTGATAGTTATCATTATTATTTACCATCTGCTAAAATATTTTGACTATCTCTTCTAAGTTCTACGTCACTTGCTCAGCTACTAAAAAACGTATAGTTACATTTTAATATCAATCAATTTATTTTATTTCTCTTCCTCTCATTTTACTCACTCTTTTCCAATATATCTACAGTAATTGCATTATTTCTAAGTACACATCTATGATTGTCTTCTTTATAATTTTATCATTAATATTATTTTCCACATGCACTTTCCACAGTCTCTCTACATTTTTGAGTGTTTTTCAATTTGTCTTTATAATCTTTAATTTCACATATCCAAAACCTTCATTTTTTTTTCCAATCAGTTTTTATTTTAATATATTTTTATCTCCATATCACAAAGACTCCACCCTTTTCTCTCTCCATTTTATATCTTTAATATCTTTCAACTTTATGTTATTAGAGTCTTCATTTTTCCCTCCCCCATTTAAAAATCTTTAATATCCTTCTGATAAAGCCATCTTTTTTTTTCTTCCTTGCGCTTTATATTCATAATATCCTTTTAATTTTACATTTTTAGAGCTTTCACTCTTTTCCTTTAATTTTTTCTAATTTTAAATCTTTGAGGGTATTCACTATTTTCCTCCTCATTTATTACTTTTAATATCTTTTGATCTCTATATAACTCTTTCCTCCCTCATTTAATATTTTTAATACCTTTCTAGCTTTATATTTCTAGAGTCATATCTAATACTTTTCTAATTCAATACCTTTAGAATGTCCATGTTTTCTTCCTCCATTTATTATTTTTATTAATATTCAAATTCCACTTTTGTATATTCTTCATTCTTTTACCTCTTCACTTAATAATCTAATTCGACATTTATGGAACTTTCACTTTTTCTTACTTTCACTTTATTCTTCCAGTCCCACATCTAAAGAGCTTTTATTCTTTCCTTTCTGACTTAATAACATCCCTATAATTCCACATCTCAAGAACTCCCCCCCCCCATTTAATATCTTTAAAATTCTACTTCTCTAGAGCATCTGTAGAGCCTTCCCCCCATAATTTTATATCTCCAATAACCATTTAATTTCACATTTCTAAAACTTACTTTTTCTCCCTTCTCTTAATAGTTTTATTATTCTATTAAATTCTTTATTTTTTTCACCCAGTATTTTAAATTCTAAATATGTTTCTAATTTCACATCTCTAGAACCTCTATTTTTTTCCTCCCAATATTTTTCTAAATCTGTAAAGACTTCACTCTTTCATATTTAACATTTTTAATATTATTTAAATTCCACAGCTCTAAAATTGGCATTCCATCATTTCACTTAATATCTAATTCTGCAGCTTTAGAGTTATTATTTTCTCCATTTAATAGTGGTGATCATGTGATATTTACAGTTATCATCCTTAAACTCCTTTCACTTTCTATCTTTCATACCATCCTAATTCCACATGACTAGATTTTTTCTTTCCTTTCTCCACTTAATATCTTTAATACTCTTTTAATTTCACATCTCTAAAGTCTCCCAATTCTTTTTTTCTCAACTTTATATTTATAATCTTCTAATTTCACACTTTTAGAATCTTCACTCTTTTTTCTCTCTGCTTAAATTTCTTTATTATCTTTTTAATTCCCCATTCATATTTATAAATCCTTCATTCTTTTCTTTTCCATTTAATATCATTAATATTATTTTATTCTATATCTCTAAAGTATTCACTCTTTTTTCTCCTAATTAATGTCATTAATATCTTTGTAATAAACCCAACACTTTTCTTATTGTACATTATATCCTTAACTAACTTTCTAATTCCATATATCTAAAAGACTTCACTTCTCCATTTAATATTTTTATTTTTTTTTTTGTAAAATTTTAAAGTGTTAGGACATTTCACAATTTTAGAGCATTTTCTTTTCCCCTTGCTTTACTTTATTTATTACCCTTCTAATTCCACATCTTTAGAGTCTTCATTCTTTCCTTCCTGATTATATAACACTATTGTAATTCCACATGTTTAAAGCTTTCACTCTTTCCTTCACTTAATATCTCAATACATGGTAATTTCACATTCCTAGAGTCTTTATTCTTTCCTCTCCCATGTGATACATTTAATATCCTTCTAATAAAATCTTTTTCTTCACTTTATATTCTTAATACACTTCTACAGCTTTCATTCTTACTTTATCTCAATAATATCTTTTTACTTTTTTTTAAATCTTTCTTTCATCACTTGATATTTTTAATATTCTACAAATATTTCTTTTCAATATTTCTTTCCTCCAAATTATTTATTTTAATATCTTTTTAAGTCCATATCTTTGTGACCTTGACTTTTTTCCTTTTTTCACATATCTTTAATACTTTTCCTAATTCTAAATAAGTATCCACTCTTTCTTCCTCCATTTAATATTTTTATTAACCTTTAAATTCCACATTTCCAGGGCTTTTATTTCTTCATCTCTTCACTTAATATTCTAATTCGACATTTTAAAAGCTTTAACTTTTCCTTTCTTCAATTTACATCATTAGTACCTTCAAAACTCTCCATGGTAAGAGGCTTCACTATTTCCTCTTCCATTTAACATTCTGTCTTTTCCAAAGACTTTATCATGTGGTTGAAGTGTTAGTATTCATTCATTTTATATTTAAAATCCAAAGCACATGTGCAACAGTTTAATGCTGTTTAAATATTATTGTTTATAAAAAAACATCGCACTATATAAAATAACTGACTTATTTACTTCAATATCTTTATAAATCCACATCCTAAGATTCTTTTCCCACTATTTTTAATATTTTTATAATTCCACATGTCATGTGTCTTCATTTAGCATCTTTAACATCTACATCATTCCTTATTTTTAGAGCTCGAATCTTTCCTTCCTTATAATATCATTAAGATATTTATAATTCATCTTCACTCTTTCTACTCTTTTAATGTTTTTAATACTAATCTAATTCTAAATCTTTAGCATCTTCACATTTTCCAGCATCACAATACCTTTAATACATTTTAATTTCACATCCCTAGAGTTTTCACTATTTCTTCCTTCATTTATATTTACTATACTTCATTCCATTTTCCCACTTACATATCTAATTTCACGACCATAATGACTTCATTTTTTCCTTGCCCACTTTATATCTTTAATACCCTTTGAATTCTATATCTCAAGAGCCTTCACTCTTTCATTCCTGAACATCATATGTTTAACCTTCACTCTTTTTGATTAATAAGTTAATATTTTTCTTCACTTGAGCCTTCACTCTTTTCTCTAATTATATCTATAGACACGGTACTTTTTCTACTTGTAATTTATTTTCTTAATACGCATCTTATTCAATATCTCCAAAATCTTCACTAAATCTTTTCCTACTTCATCTTTTAATACCTTTTTAAATTGCTAAATATTTAGTCTTCATTATTTTTTCCCTCTCTTAATATCTGAAATATCGTTGTAATACCACATTTCTACAGCTGTCCTCTTTCTTTCTCCATTTATAAACTTTATATCCTTATAATTCCATTTATGTAGTCAATCTTCCTTTCTCCATATAACATCTTTACATGTCTACACTCTTTCCGCCCTCCTAGACCTTATAATTTCATATCTCTATGAACTTTATATCCTTATAATTCTATTTATTTAGAGCCTTTATTCTTTCCTCCTTCTATTTAATATTTTAAATATCTTTATTTTATTTCTCTAGTTTTCATTCTTTCCTCCATGTAATTTTTTAATACAATATTTACATTTCCACATCTCTGACTTTAGTTGTCTTCTTAATAGCCTTCTAATCAAGGTCTCTAAATCCCTTTTCTTCTGCTCCACTTACTAATCTTTAATACCTTCATAATTCCACATGTCTAACACCATTATATTTCAATATATTATGTAATCATTAGTACAATGGTGAAAGCAATACAATTAACAAGTGCTGGGATGATGATCGTGCCACTACCCTTGCAGTGAGGAACAACTAAATGTACGGCCCAAGCATCATAAATGAAAATCTGCAATAAAAAGAAGGTCCCACGTAGTCTTAAAAAATAAATAAAGGAGCTAATTCTTTATCCCTATCATGGGTAGTCTGAATTTTTGATATAAATAATTGATGGGAGATTATCAATGGTAGGATTAAAGATAAAAAATGCATCTAATAGACCAATATGCAAAGAGTAAGAAAGTGGAAATTTTAATAGACAGAAACACATCATTGCCAATACTACTAATCATAGTAGTGAGAGTGGGATTCTGGCTTATATAGACAGAGGTTATAATGTCTCTATAACATTGAAGCAAGGTACAGTGACATAATACATTCAACATGGTCTCATTTTCTCTATGACATAAAGGACAGACCTGATCTATGCATAAGAAACCACTATGGGTGACCAGAAAATGGTTTGTAGGAAGAGCATTTAGTTTATCTTGATTATAAAGTCTAAATATTTAGGTTCCAGATGCCACCGTGTGAATTTTTTAATAATGGTATGATTAGTGAAAGACAAAAGGGATGGACAAGGAGGAGAATATCTCCCAAAAGTTAATTTTTTGAGAAATTTGGTTTAATAGGTATAATGGTAAATTTCAAATGTGCTCTAATAGGGATGACAACCAGTTCTTCTCAGGAGTAGGAGAGGTGCCCATAGGGGAAACAGTGGTGAAGTATAATGTATCAGGAAACCAAGGAAAAAATTTAGGATGGTATTTATAGGCACATTGAAATTGGAACATTGCAATGCAGTAAAGTGAAAGTCCATTGAGTTTTGTATGCTTCTGAAGGTTTCTGAGACTAATTGCTACAGTCCTGCCCTTCCAGAAAAGTTTTGAGCATATGAGAAATTGATGACTGACATGAAATAAGAAATCCTTGGAAACACTAGGATGTTAGAAGTGAGGTCTTTGCAAACAGACATATAGACTTTTGATAATGAAGATGTGATCTTGTCAGTAGAGAAAAGTGATTCTTGAATGGTTTTATTCACTGCTGAGGGGAGTTAAAGATCATAAAACCCAAAAATTTTGGGGGTTTGGCAGCAGAAAATAGAGAGGTGATACTGTTCCCAGAGGATAACTTTCATGACAAGGATTTGCCCATGTTGAAAGTCAACCTGACTTGGAGGAAAAGATCTGCAGAATTTCCACAAGTTTGGATATTAGCTTTTGGGGAGGAAGAAAAATTGCCAGGTCATCCACGAAAGAGATATGGGGGATTGATTTCTTGAGTGCTGGTATGTATATACCAGGAAGATTCTGCTTGAATTTAATTAATAATGGATTAATATAAATTACAAAAAGCAGGGTGTCAGTGGGAAGCTCTGCAGAATGGAATTTGTGGGAGAGAAGGAGGAAGAAATCCTCTCATTTAGGGAGATGGAAAAGTCCCTATTATTGATATTACCTCTTATATTTGATAATGCCAGATGGGATGTTGAACTTGTCAAGTGGGTTGATGAGGCAATGAGTCTGAACCAAGTTCAAGGCTCCAGCAATGTCCATCTGTATGACCACTAGTTTAGATTTTCTAAAGATTCTATTGTAGTCTATGAACATTTTAAACAAACCGATGGCTTTAGTCATGCATGAACCCTTTTTGGCAAACTGATACTGAAAAATAAATGGGAGAACCTTATCCTGAATCTTGTCCTTTACAACTGATTTGATAATATTGATCATCAATGGTGTCATGAAGATGGACCTAAGGTTCTCAAGAGGTAATGGTAATTTGTTCTTTTTGAAAAAAGGCACCATCTCTATGGAGTACAGGCTGTCAATGTCAAGATATTTAAATGAAATGAGGTTAACCATCCCATGAATCATCAGAACTGTAAATCTTTCAAAGTGCACCAGGATGAATTGAGGAATAGCATGGAGACCTGGATGTATTTTCTCAGGCATTGAAGACAATTTGTATCTAATGACTTTTTCTGAGATGTCATGATTTAATATTGTGGATTCATTAAAAAATGGTTGATTCAGTTCATGAGTGCAATTTGTCAGTTTGGCCTTAAAAATGGAAGATTTCATTAGCCATATTGTTCTATGAGTAGAGTTTATTCTCAACTTAGATAGAGCAAGGAGTATTTAATTTGTCTCTGTGGCCCAGGGCCCATCTAATTTAGCCCCGGGACAAATTGTGAACCTGGCTGAAGAAGATCCTTGACTTCTTGGCTGATATATAATCTGCAATGATTTGTTGACTATCTTTATATTATTGTTTGAGACTCATAATCAATTCTATTGAGGTAGAGATGAGAGGCATATGTTTCAAGGTGTTATTGATAGACTCCAACTTTTTCAGAAGTGAAGTTGGACCCTTACTCAATGTATAAAATAAAATTGAAGGTAAACCATATTTCTGTCAGAGGTAAAGCTACAATGTCAATTTTCCTAAAATAGATGTAGGTCTCTGAGAGGATTGCCTCTGGAGCCAAGGCTTTAAGAAGAATTTAAGTGATGGACTTCAAGCCTTCAGAGAACCAGGGGAACAGATCTACTGATAAATTAATTACAAGTGCAAGATGATCAGAGAATGGGATGGGTTGAAGGCAAGGATCAATAATAAAATGAAGATCAGGGGAATAGTAGATCAGATCAATGAGGAATGAATATTGTTTAGTATAAAAGGAGATGGCATCCATAGGAAAGAAACCCTCTGCATACATGAAGTGGGTATTTATAAGATGAATATATGTGGAATTAAAGTGGTGGTATGAAGATGAATATACATAGAATTAAAGTGCTGGTATGAAGTGTTAAAATCCCTCAATATTATCATAGGGTAAGGGTTAGAGCTAAGTATCAAGTTAATTTGTTTGTATCAACAAGTGAATTAGTGACATGTCTATCAAAATAAACACATTTAATCTAAAGTACTGATGAAAGAGGATGGCAATTAGGAGAAATTGATTAATAACATTTATTTTATATGATTTAAAAGGGTGAAAATAAAAATGGTGACCCCTGCAAAGGAGTGGGCTGAAATGGGAATGAGATAGAAAACCAATTTTTCTGAATCTAATTGGAATTTCTGGATTTAAAAGGGATGCAATTTTGTTTCAGCAAAGCATATTATGTGTGGTGAATATTGAGAAATCCAATTTAAAATTATATTAACCTTTTAAATGAGTTAGGCCTTATACATTAAAGCCAGCTATCTTGAGTTAGATCAAAACTGGAGCCAAGAAGAAACTTCCATCAGAATCAAGAAGTTGGGGATCCGAGGGCCAAGAAAATCGTAACTCATTTCTTACTGAATGGCTTAATAGGGATTTTGGATTCTTGCCATCAATCTTGAGACCACCATGGGTCTGAAGTTTTCCAGTGGATTCTTTTTTATTTATACTGTTTTGGTGAGATGATTTCTTTTGTGTTGATGCCTGAGTAAATGTGACATCCATGCAGAGATCTTTAAGTGGTGTATCAAGATCTGGGCCTTTATCTTCTGTAGAGTCTCATTTCATTTTTTCCCTGTGGTTATTTCATTTCAAAACTATTAAAAAATTTTTTTTAATAACACCCATTCTTTCTTCCAACTTAAGAATGCAGTCTTCATTCATCAAAGAAGGATTTGATAGTGATAATAATTTCCAATGGATTTATTTGAACAAGTAGCCATTTGTATGGCTGAGAACTCTTTAAATTTCTCAAAGCTAATTTCATGAATGGTGTCATTGATCTTAATAAAATCTACCTCCTGGGAATACCACCCTGAACTTTCATGGAGACAGAAAGAAAATTGAAGACAGAGGGGAGATCATTGTAATGGAGGAATTTCCTGCATTAGAAGTCTTTATTCATCATAGAAGGATTTGATAGTGATAATAATTTTCCTATGGATTTATTTGAACAAGTAGCCATTTGCATGGCTGAGAACTCTTTAGATTTCTCAACTTATACATAGAAAAAAAAACCAGTTAAAGCTAATTTCATGAATGGTAACATTGATCTTAATAAAAAGCTACCTCCTGGGAATACCACCCTGAACTTTCATGGAGACAGAAAGAAAATTGAAGACACAGATGAGATCGTTGTAATGGAGGAATTTCCTGCATTAGAAGTAACATAAATAAAAATTAATAACATTTTAAACAATAATAAAAAAATTTCAGCCAATGATAATATAAAAAATAATATTTCCAATGGTGCAGGTCCTACGAGTACAGAGCCAATGATAATATAAAAAATAATATTTCCAATGGTGCAGGTCCTACGAGTACAGAGCCCCCCCCCAAACACAGCCCAAGTATAGTCTCTATAATAATATCTCATATGCTAATGCTTTGCAAAGAAATTCCAACAGGTCTAAGATTTCTGCTTGGAAGAATCTTCAGACTGATAAAGATATTTTCAACATGTTTGAGGATGAAATAACCTCAACCTCCCATGTTGAACCTACCAATATTGAGTTTACTTTTTGGATCAACATATTTTAAATCATTTAACCCACAGATTTAATGCCATAATTATCTCACAACTCTATAAATAATTACTTAATTACAGTAGTAATAAAACAATCCTTGCTGTTACAAACATGATTTGTGATTTAATTTTTCAGTTGATGAGTTCTGTAATGAACCTTCAAGGAAGAAATTATGGAATCATTTTTAAGTGGTTAAATCATTCCAATAGCACATATCTAATTGTTGAATTTCATGATTCATCACAAAAGTTAATTTTCCAGAAATCAATTAAATTCATGGGTAACAAAATGTTATGTGTGGTTGATATGAATAGGCCAAATCTGCAATTGTTACCTTAGCTTTAAAGAGGTTGATCTTCAACATCTTCTCAAGGTCATTTGGATCTGATTCAAATTTTCAATATCTTTTGGAAAGAAGGGCTGAAACATCAGTCCTGACCAATACAGTGACTTTCACCATTACTCTTAATAAAGGGACTAGTTCAACCTTACTATGCATTCTGCTGATTCTGCTCTACTCATATCCTTCCAAAGTGTTCTTCCAGTGTTTCTATTGTAAACTGCAGACACATCCAGGATATGTCATATTTGTAACTTGAAAAAAAACCAGATTGCACAATTGCAGACAACTTAACACCCGAGGTAGCATGAACTTAACTTCCCCCAAAAAATGATACTATAGTACAATGATCTTATCAGCACTGTACCTCTTGAACCTATGGTCCCCACTAATAATTATAAACTTCCTGTGACCAATACTTCCTCATACACTTCAAGAAGCAGTAGCACATTTCCTAGGTTGGATTCTACAATCACCGAATCTCCATCCAACATAACTAAAAATGTAAAAGAAAATCCAAGAGGACTAATCAAGGCATCAGTGTTTCTGGGATTAAGGGCAATAAGCAAAGGTTTGATCAGTCTAGCAAAAACTCATCTGACCCCAAATCCACCATTATATTTCTTGCTTGCACTTTATGTCCTTAATACACATTTTTCATTTCAATAAAAATTTTATTAACAATAAATAGTGATTACATACTAATAAAGGATAAATAAATGAATAAATTGTACAATAATATGATTATATAATGTTCTATATGTCATCTGGCTAGATTATGTTATGAGAGCACAATGTTATACTCTTATGTGGTTAGGTATAGTGAAGAGATTCTAAGAACTTGTTTAATGGTATTAGCATTTTTAATATAAACATGAATATTTTCTTTTATAAATGACTATTCTATAATGCTGGGTAGGTGGGAATTGATAATCAGGAAAAGGAAAGAGCAATTAAAGACCAGGTGTCAGCAAAGACTTTACTGGAGGCAAGGAGCTGGTCACGTTTCTTGATTTTTTTGAGCGTTTGATAGAACAATGGTATGATTTGTGGCGGGGGTAATTCCATGAGACTTTTGCATCTCACTATCCATATGGAATAAAGGACAAAGGTAGAAAGCCTTATTATTGAAAAAAAACCATTATGAATGGCATTTTCGAGTGAGAAAATCATATCAGGTCTTATGTTGGAATTGATTATAATTATATCTTTCAGAGTTTTAAGTCTTGGGCACCGGTGTATAATATGGTCTATGGTTTCATCTTCACGAGCACACAGACCACATATAGGGTCAATGCTGGTAAAACCTCTTCGGTGATAAAGAAACCAATTCGTGGGTAGCGCATTAAGATTTATTTTAATGATGAAGTCAAGGAATTTGGGTTCCAGACTCCATCTTTTGAAGTGTGTAATGAGTCTTTGGTTGGTTATTTTTAGGCTGGTTTTAATGGGTTGTTGATTATAGTTGATTATATTGTATGCTTCCCATAAGGTGATTTTTTGGTTAAGGTTAAAGGATATTATCGGGTTATAAAGTTGTAGTTGTTGTATTAGGGATGCTATCCATGAACTGGAAGAGGGTGGAGGACGATCTGTCGGTGTAACTTTTTAATAATGTTAGAGTATCCACAGGAGAGGATCAGATTATGTAGAGTGTTGTGGGTTTTCTGTAAAATGATTGCTTGTATTGAGTGGAATGACAGTCCATTGAACCTGCGTGGTCGTTGGATACCTCGCAAGCTAATAGCAACTGTCCTTCCTCTCCAGAGAAGTTTGGTGCATAATCGGTTAATTTTATTTTGAAACTGTTTAGACATTTTAACGAATGGAAGATAATATGAGATTTTTGGCATTATGATCATGTTGAGGAGGCCAACCTTTCCATATAATGAAAGGTATACTCTAGAGAGTGAAGTGGTGATGGCTTCAGTTGAATGGAGGATTGCATCTTGAATCTCTCTTGCCATTGCAGTTGGAGTTTTGTAGATTGGAAAACCTAGGTATCTTTGGGGTTTTGCAGAAAAGGGAGAGTTAATTTGTTTACCAGACATTATCTTCCAGATGGAAGATTTGTTAAAATTTATTTGTAGGCCAAGTTTCGCTGTATTTCTGTTTAATATGTTCATGAGATGAGGAAGGTATTTAATGGTGGGAAGCACAACCATGATGTCATCAATATATGCAAATACATTGAAGCTTTTATTGAGAGAGGGAAGGAAAATTCCAGGGAGGTTTTTTTCTATATCCATCAGAAGAGGGTTGATGTATGCTGTGAAGAAAAGGGCACTGAGCGGGGATCCTTGAGGGATCGACTTGTATGGCTTGAAGCCTGGTGTGATCTTGCCATCAAGAGAGAGAAAAATCTCTCTGTTGTTGAGCAGATTGCTGATCATCTGTACAATCCCAGCTGGAATGTCGCATTCCAACAGAATATCCAGAAGGATGTTTATCTGGACTGAATCAAATGCTGCTGCAACATCCAGCTGGACAGCAATAGGTTTTGATTTACGATGTCCTCTGATGTAATTGAACAGTGCAGTTACATTGGACATAGCATGCGAGGTTGATGATCCCTTTTTTCCGTATTGGTTTGACGAGATATGGCTAAGAATTTGAGTTTGGATTTGATCTTTAATGACTGACTCAATTATCTTGATAAGCAATGGGGTCATGGAAATTGGCCGGATACTGTTAATGTCGTTTAGTGGTTTTGCTTTTTTAATAAAAGGCACGAGTGCCACTGGGTAAAGATCTGTTATGTTTCTGTTGCCGGAGGCTAGGTGATCAATCATTTTTTTAATAATTGGCACAGTGAATTGACTGAGGTGTTTGAGAAGGAAATTTGGGATGCCATGAAGGCCAGGATGAACGCCGTCAGGGAGAGATGTTATCTTCTTTTTGATTTGGATTTCCGTGATGCCATGTTCGCCGGGGTCACCAGCATCTAACCAGCTGTTTATAGGAGGAGCTCCATCTTTTTGCATTAATTGGCAGAATTGTTTGCTGATGTGCTGCATCATTGGAAAGCCAATAAGATTGGTTCCATTAGTATTAATGGATAAGGGAGTGATTTGTTTTTTATTGTATCCCAGTGCCCATCTGAGATAGTCTCTCATCCAGCAGTGTTGTTGTGCTAAGAAACATTTGGCTCTTCTGATGGATATATATTCTGCAAGGGACTTTTGCTTGATTTTGTAGAGATTTTTAAGGAAGATAATTTTTTCTGTATTTGTGAAATTTTGCTGTGATGCTTGAAGTTGTATATTAATGTCTGTTAGGTCATTTAGAAGGCCATTAGGTCCTTTGATTTTCCTGGTGTGGTGATTTAATATGGACTGAAGTATTCCAATGAAGGAAAACCAGCCCTCCTCAGCAGGCAGGGAAAGGATGTTTATTTTCTGGAAAAGGATGTATGCCTCAGACACTATCGCTTCGGTCATATTTGATTGGGTGATCATGCGCATGGTTTTACCAGGTCCATCAATGGGTGTAGGGATTGCAATAGGTGTAAGTTGTAAGATTAGAGCCATATGATCAGAGAAAGCAACAGGGGCCAAGGCTGCATCAAGGTTGAAATGGAGGTCTGGGGTGTAGAAAACCAAATCAATCAGGGACTTTTTAGTTTTAGTATAGAAAGAGTAGGCTTCAGGAGGGAAGAAACCCTCTCCACACATTAATCTGCGATTTATTAGATGCAAAAATCTCTTGTTGAAGTCATTGTATGTAGTGTTAAAGTCTCCCAGAAGAATAGTAGGAGAGGCTCTGTTAGCGTTGATGGCATTTAGGATATGGATTATTTTTAGATATTGAGAGGTGTCTTTGGCTGTATATATATAAGCTATGATGATCGGATAACCCCAATAGTCTATTTCTATGACAATAATATTGGCATCTAGGAATAGAATACTAAAACTGTTTGGTGGTGTTGACTTGCTGAGAAGAATACCGACTCCACCTGAAGCAGAATGGCCTATGGAAAATCTAGTAAATCCGAGAGCTGAGAGAAGAGATAATATTTTATGATCAGTCTTATGGTGATATTTAGTTTCACCCATAAGAAGTATATGAGGGGAGCAGAGCGAGAGCCAGTTTTTAATAGCTAGAACTCTATCAATTGAGTTGATGCCGCGAATATTAATGCCAGCAATTTTGCAGAACATGATAGATTAATCCAAACCGTCCTCAGCAAAGTGTACCAAGTCAATGTGGGGCATCTCCATGTTAATGAGTTCTGATGTTGTTTGGAAATCAGAGTCTTGTGATTGAACTTGTGGATGGATTGGTGATATATTTGTTGGTTGAGGAAACGCATCCATGAAGTCTTCGGTGTCTGATGAAGTAGTGTAATCTGTCTGAGATTCGTCAGATGGATCAATGGTATCGATGGTTATAGGATCCATGGTTTTCCTCTTTTTTTCTATGGATTTGTGAAGCTTTGTGCTGGATATATCTGAGATTTGTTTGCTAGTGGGTGGTGGTGAATAATGTATTGGATGGGAGCTGTCATCATCAGAGCTTGATTTATCTGAGCGAATTGATTTTCTTTTAATTTTCTTATTTGTATTTTGGGTATTTGTTGTGTTGGTTTTTGGGGTTTTTTTAAGTTTAGTAGTGTTGTTTTCTTTTTCCTGTACTTTTGATGAAAGTGTTTTTTTATTGTTATAAGAATTTGGTTTAAATTTTAGATCTGAGTCATTTTCGGTTTGCTGTAACTGTTGTGAAACATTAATTATGCTGACTTTCAGGTTGAGTGTTTGATAAGTCTTTTCATCTGGATGGTTGATTACTGCAGGCATTGAAGAATTGAGGACAGTTTGTGGATCACTTTGTTTAGGTTTATTAGACTTAGCTGGCCCGAATGATGATGCATCATTGGTTTTAAGCTGGGTGGGAGTTGTTATAGATGAATTGTTTTGAAATTTTTTAAGTGTATTTTCTTCATCGCCTGGGTTTTCCTTGCTCTCGTTAGATGGTTTGGTCATATTGTCTTCTTTTGTAGAAAGAGTTTGGCCTAGCATTGTTTCTCGGGGATTAGTACAATATGTATCTAATGAATGATCTTGAGTATTATTGGTTTGAGAGATTGGTTTAGTAGCAGTATATGTTATTGCTTGGTTCTCTGATTCACTACTATTAGTGTAGAGGTTGGTGTTTGTTCTTTCTTGAAGATTTTCATTTTGAAAGATAGGTTTGGATGTGAGAGGGTTTGTTGGAGGATTTATTTGAGTCAGATTGTCTGGGTTTGTGAGGTTGCTGTTTGAATTAGTCCCATGTGGTGATTGTCTATTTAAGGATGTGATAGCTGTATTAATAGGTCTACCAGGGCATCTGTGAACTTTATTCTTTTTAATACCACAGTGTATGCATATTCTTGCTGCACAATCTTTAATAAGGTGTGTTCTTTGAAGGCAGAAGAAACATTGTGGCTGTACTCCCCTGAAGGTCAAAACCATAGGAGAGCCTCTTGCAGTAATAATGGTGGGTATGTCAGTGGGTATAATGTTTTTCTTTAAAGTAAGTGTGAAGACAACTGTATTGGACAGAATTTGATCTTCGAAGTGAGGGTTTAGTAGGTGTTTAAATTTACTAACTGAACCATAATTAATAAGGATGTCTTGTAGTTCTTGTTCTTTCAAGTGGGCAAGGCAGTTTTGAATTCTGCCAGATAGTGTAACTGGACGGTTCATATCTATGGAGCAAAGTATATAATTTCCCAAAGATCGGTAGTTATTTTTAAAGTTCATACGGTCCGCCCATGTTTTAAACTCAATGATAACATAGCGGTCATTGGGATGATTAAGGATCATGTGAATGCCTCTGCCTAATTGATTTTGATTGATTAGACTGTATAATTGTTCTAGAGGGAACTTATATAACGCACATTGTTGATTTGTTATGGCTAAGATTAACGACTTATCGCTGTAGTAGTTTGTAAACGATTTATACAGAGTGTTGGGAATCGTTTTGTTGAACTCGTTATTTATTTTTAGGAACATGTCATCATTAAGATCGTTTATATTAAATGAGACATTTTCCAGAGTGTTTGATTCTTGTTCTGTGTCTAATTCTGAGATATTCAAATATAGTTCATTGAAATTATCGGCCTTAATATTTTCGGAGATGCTCTCAGAATTTTTAGACCTTACGATATTTGCGTACGTAGTGGAATTTTTCAATATTGGAAATGAGGAAATTGGTTTAGATTGCAAGTTGGCTGATGTAGCAATGGATTGTTCTGTGCTATAATCTTTGTTTGTTTTGGAATGAGGTTTATTAGTTTTAAAATTTATTTCTTCTTTTTGATTTTTAAATTTACTGTTGACAAACTGTAATGTGACAGCGCTGGTTTTGTCGACCTCTGGTGGAAAAGTTTTAACTTTAAAAAATTCGCCGATATCATCTTGTTGGAAATTTTGTCTATTATTTTCAGATATGGTTTTCGGGGTATTATAGGGCAAAGAAAATTGCTCATTAGAGTCTTCTGCGGGAGCGTAAAATCTTCGGAGAGGAGATGATTGGTTTTTGCTTGTATTGTTAAGGATTTCAATAGTTTCGCTTGATGAGATATTTATGCTATTGTTTATATTAGGGGTAAGTTGAATATTTTCTAAACTTTTGTTGATATTTGCGATGGTGTTTTCATTTGATTTATTGGTTTGTGGGTTTTTATTTGTAGTAGAAGTTAGTTTAGTTGCATTTAGATTAGATCTAAGGCTATAATATTTATGACCGATGGCTGCATTGCTAGGTTGAATGCTGAGATCGGGGTTAACATTAATTTGAGAGTTATCGATTATATTATCACTTTCCATAATAAATAATGTTTAAAACCGACTTACCTTGAATAAAAGACGTAAAGGTAAGGGGACAATCGTCCCTGTCTTCTTGAAACTGAATCGCTAAGGGACGCTTTTAATAAGACCTGTTGCAAAGATGGCTGCCAAAAGCGGAAGAGTAAATACACAATTTTAACTCTACATCTCTAAAGTCTTTGCTTTTTGCTTCCTTTATTCTAATCCTTATTACCTTTTTAATTTACCATCTACAGAGATTTCATTTTTTCTTTTCCCACATTGTTTACTTTTTTTTCTTTTTAATACTTTTGTTATTTTCGCATTTCAAAATCCATCTTTCCTCTTGTATGTAATATCTTATTATTTCATATCTCTAGATCCTTTGCTTTTTTTCTAGGATTTTATATTTTTGAAAGAGCCATCAGTCTTTCCCTCTACTACTTGATACCATTAACTTACTTATGTAGCTTGTTTACTTCAGAAACAGCAGTTCTGCAGCTTTATATTACTTTTTTATAGTTATTACAACAGATATTAATATAGGTATTTTTTAATACGGTGTCTGGGAGTCTGCTTTTATTGATTTATTAATTCAAAAAAATATCTTATTGTTAATTATGAGAAATGATGCTTTTCAGAGTGTTTCTTCTTTGTAGTCTTGTTTTAAAGAAAAATTTGGAATAAAAATGGTTTTTGCTTATTAATTATTTCTGATTATTTTTACACATTAATTGGTTGAAAAATATTTAAAACAAAAATAATATGCACATACACTTTTATTAAAACAGGCAAAACTCTTCATACAGTAGTACTACTCAGCGCAAGCCAGAGTACTCAATGGATGCCAGAAGGCTTGTGCATAAAATCCCTATCTACTGCCTACTCATCCAATATCTTGACTAGTTTCTAGCTTGTGGCTTTCGTCAGTGAGGAGTCTTGGATCTGAGAATATTGCATCTAGATCTTAGGATGTAATGCAACCCTCCAGCAGCCATCTTTCATCTCAACTACAAAACTATGAGAATAAAATTGAAAACATTCAATCCAAGCTCATTAGCTTATATATTCATATAGGTCTGAACTCAGTTCAGCACCCATACATTTTGGTGTCTTTGGTTTTTTAACAACCATAGCCACCACTATCCTATTAGGCAGAATTGGTAATAAACCACTAAACATCACATGATCACAGGCAAAACTCTCCATACAATAGTCTGGGGATATTGGATGAGTAAGCACTAGATAGGGATTTTATGCACAAGCCTTCTGGCATCCATTGATTACTCTGGCTTGCACTGAGTGGCACTACTGTATGGAAAGTTTTGCCTGTTTTAATAAGTTATGAGCAAGCATAAGAAATGGTGATCATGTGATGTTTAGTGGTCACATGCACTTTTATTTTAAGCCTTTACATAGTTATTTTATTCATTTATATTTTTATTTTTAAAAATAGAAGTTAATAATAGATAACAAAAAAATCACAGCAAAATTTGCCTCTGCTCTTGGTGGTAAGATTTTTTTTTCAAGTATTGCAATAATTATAAAACAAATATTAGATTTTAAAGCAAAATTTGATAGATTTATCATAAATTCACTTTTTTTGTTCACATGTAAAAAAAGAAAATAAAAAAGCATTTGTTTAAATTCTCAAGATTGTTTACTTTCACATCCTATGATGTTTTATATCCTGTTTCTTATTTACAAATCATTCTTTTAATATTTGCAAAGTACAAATATGATTTATTAGAAATTTATTTCATATGTAAAAAATTAAATTAAAAATAAATTAAGGTCAGTTTATTGAGTTTTCAATAAAATAAAGATTTTATAGAGATAAAAGGTTGGTCATTTTCAAAAATATACACCACGTGTAATTGTAGGAAATGTCTTGATTTCAAAGGGTTCATACATTTCTAATTTTAAATATTTTAATTCCCCACTATTTTTTTTACTTCATATAAAATTTTGACTTTTCTGCTCTCTCCTCCTTCTATCAAACCATATTTCTAGAACTAATTCTGACCACTAATTTTACATTTGTGCAGCCTTCACTGAAATTCTTTTTACTTCTATTTATAATAATCTTCCACATCATTAGATCCTTCAATGTTTACTGTCTCCAAATTATTTTTAATATTCTTCTAATATCCTTATAATTTCATTTTAGAGCCTCCCCACTTTTTTCTCTTGCATTTTATATCTTTTAAGACTCTTACAATTTTAAACATTAATTTTAATATTTTCTCTCCATATAATTTCTTTAATACCCTTGTAATTTCATCACTAGATTATATCATAAGATTTAATTTCCTTTTAATTCCACATCTTTAGCACCTTCATTTTTGAATTCCTTTTACTACAATATGTAAATACCATTCTAATTGCACATTGATATATCCTTCACTCTTTTCTTAGCCACCCCACTCCTTCATCTTCTACTTTATAGATTTAATACACTTCTAATTCCACACTTTTAGAACTTCCATTATTTCTTCTTTCCACTTTATTTTTTTAATATCATTCTAATTTCATATCTTTAAAGCTTTCACATTTTTTAAAGACTTTCATGCTTTCCTTTTAAATTTAGTTAATACTCTTAATTCCATAGCTCTAGAGTCTGAATACTTTTTTCCCTTTATTTAATATCTTTAATTCTTTCCTAATTCCATGTCTTTAGAGAATTTACTCTTAAACTTCTTTATCTTCTATCTAATATACTCTTCTAATTCAATATCTCTAATTGTTTACTCTTTTCTTCTAATTCCTTTTTAATTTCATCTTACCTTTTTTGACTTCTATTTTTAATATCCTTCTAATTCCACATCACTAGATTATTAACTCTATTTTTTCCATTTAATATCTTTCTAAATTTACATCTCTAGACTTCCACACACACCATTTTGACTTTTAATACCTTTCTAATTCGATGTCACTAGATCATTCATTCTATTCTTCCATACCTTTCTAATTTCACATCTCTAGATTTCTCTAATCACCCTCCCTACTCATTTTATATTTTAATACATTTCTAATTTCATACATTTAGAGCCAATATTCTTTTTTCTCTACACTTAGTTTCACTAATATATAATTCCTCATCTCTAGAGCCTTCACTCTTTTTCCATTAATTGATATCTTTGATATTCTTCTAATTCCAGATATCTAGAGGCTTCTTTTTCCTCTTAATTGCTGTAATACCCTTTTAATTTCACACCACTAAATCCATCATTTCTTTTTCATCTGTTTGATATTGACTTTGTTTCCTTTGATATATATTATAACACTAGCAAGAGATGTGTACCGAAACAAACATATCTCTAGCATTACATGTTTATAATTTAAAAATAAATTAAATTATTAATAAAAATTTAGAAAATGTAATATGTTTTAGAATAGTTTTCTTTTGTTTAAAATGCAGTTTTGTGATGAAGAAAAAAGATTGTGTTATACTTTTCTTTTTTTAAGAAAGAGAATGGGACAGAGAAAGATTTAAAAACTCTACTTTTTTAAAAAAAAAAACTCTTTTGTCTTATAAAGTAAAAATAAGTTAGGGGAATAAATGGTAAAAATAAATCTTAGTAGAAATCAGAAATAAAAGGATTAATTAATTAATCTTGGTATGCTACTGAGATTTCTGATTGATAATGATATTGTATTAATTACAAAACTAGATAAACTATCGATGAGATAGTATATTAATCTAAGCAAAAGATTAAATTAAAGCAAATAGAAAAATAATTAAGAAATAACAGATTTGAGTTGTGATCAAAATTAAAAACAATGAGAAAAAAATATATATAGTTGCTATAGCCTATTGTTAGTCAGGTCACAATCTGTTAGATCATTCTACTCTTGAGTCTGTAAATCAGTCTGGTCTTCATTTTGTGATTGATTCATTGGTCTAATCAGTCCAGTCCATTTTTCATTCCTGAATTGGGTCAGCAATCTAATTCAGTTTGGTCTGAGTTCAGATCAAGTTCCCATTTTCATTTTGTGAATGAACTAGTCCAGTCTGCATTTTTCAATTGAATTATTCCACTCAGGTCTGCAATCTATTGATATACAGTTCACATTGCTATTATCTGGAGTTCACTCTTTCTAAAGAATGCACAGATATTCAGAAATTTTAGTCTAGTAAACCAGTCATTACTTCTGCAGTCAATATTAATGCAGATGCCACATAAGCCATAGGAGTGTTTGATAGGGCTTCATGCCCCAAGCCCTGTCATTAACTATTCCACCTGAATCAATACATGGAACCAATGCAGAGATCATGAAGTAGAACCTTCTGCATACTCTCTCTCTCCCATTGTTTGACAGAAACCTGGAAGAGCCATGAAGCCATTGATGGTGAACCAAAAAACTAAACAGTTGGAAAGCAAAACCAAATCAAAACCTTTGGACAATATACACAAATGAAAGCCTGGGTAAATATACTTTTAAATAACTGTGTACACCCTTAATTTTAATGAAGGACTATTATAACTATAGCCTAAAGTCATCATTTATATTTTTCTTATGCAAAATTTATTGTTATATTACGTTAAATATCTGTGTATGTGTAATTAAATAATAATGTTTACTTAATTGTTATTTTATCTGTTTTCTCTCTCTTGTCACTTCATCACCATTAATTTAAGAGTATAGTTATTTTTTATGTATTAATAGTTCTGGACCCTGAGACAGAGTATGAGCTAGCCATGGGATATTTCAAGCACTGTATTGTGTCCCTGTCATCTGAAGCATGCTATGTAATCTATGGTTGGCTGGCACCTGAGGTCAAATAAAATTCTAGGAATGGCAGGGGTTTGAATCCAGCAGTTGAGGTGGGCCATGGTCTGCCAATGGCATTGTGTTATGCTTTGCATAATTCGATCAGGCCATGGGTATTACTTTGGCTCTGCTATCAATAATATTCTCTCCTTTGCTTGAAAGGCCAGTCTGTTCTCATGTTTTTTTATTATAAAAGGGATTTAAACCCAGGTGAACCTCTTTTTCGGATCGTTTAATATATATGTCAATTTTATAATTAAATACTTGTAAATAAATGGTTAAATTACTAATGTAGCTTAATTTTGTGTAAAGCACTTCTTAAAACAGAAATTACATTTTCACATTAGGAATAAAAAAGTTATCATAGAGATAATTGATTGTGTGTGTGTGTGTGTGAAATATGCAGTTACTTGAGAATTTTACTTTTTTCTAAATTGTAATACATTAAAGATCAGCCTTTTCAAGCTATTGTGCATGCACTTTTCTAAATTAAAAATACTTTTCATATAAAAATTATTCATTCATATTCCTTCTTATTCATGTTATAGATACACCAATATTAATGATTTAAAGTAATCACATGATGATTTAATAATTAATAAATAATAATCTCTGTGAAAGAGTAGAAGTATTATTTAATCCCACAATATCTCTTACTCTATATTTAAAATCAAATATAGATTTCAGCACTGGCAATGTGCATATCAGATGTGTGGGGGGGAGATCCTAGTTTGCTTCTGAGTGATGAGGATTGTGCCTGAGAGTGGGTTACAATAATGTGGTGGTTGTTTACAAAAAAATGGTAAGTTATCAGCAGGAATTAATAACAGTGATCCAAATGAAAGTTGGTTTTGGGGAAAAAAAACAGATTTCCCAGAAGGTCAGGAAGATTTAAAATCAAAACATTATTGAAAGAATTTGCATATTAAAAAGAAATTGGGTATGTGTAAATTGGGGCAATTAGAGCCCTCAAAAAAAGATTTTCTTAAACTTTGCTAAAATCTTCACCTACTGAATATTTAATTGTTAAAAAGAAAAGTTTATTAAAATGTACTACTTTTTATTTCCTCATTATTGCAATAAATACAAATTCTAATTATTTATCATTAAAATTTTAGTTTAGCCAGGATTATATATATTATAATAATGATTAAATTGTTTTCAAAAAGTATCTTATATATGTGGACATGTTAGTCTTTATATTGATGGTTTTTTAAATATTAATATACAAATTCTATATTAATACAGATGGAAACATAATAGAGGAAATTAATCATAGAATTAAACTTGGTCGGAGTGCTTTTGGTAGAAATAACTTGATATTAAAAGGAAATATGCCTATGTGTTTGAAAAGAAAGGTTTTTAACAAATGTGTTTTACCAGTTCTTACTTATGGATCTGAGACTTGGACACTTAATAGAAGATCAATACAGAGACTTCAGACCACTCAAAGAAGTATGGAGAGATGTATGTTGGGAGTAACAAGAAGAGATCGAAAACGCAATGTATGGGTAAGAGAACAAACAGGTGTTACTGACCTCATTGAAAAAATTAAAAGATTGAAGTGGAGTTGGGCTGGACATATTGCTAGAAGAGATAATAATAGATGGACAATTGAAATTTTAAACTGGATTCCAATAGATTGTAAAAGACCCAGAAGGAGACCACATGTAAGATGTATGGATGAAATAAGAAAATGTGTAGGGGTGATGTGGAAAAGAGAAGCTAAAGATCGGAGAAGATGGATTAAACTTGGAGAGACCTTCATCCTGCAGTGGATTGATAATGGTTGATAATAATGATGATGATGATACAAATTCTAAGAAAAAAATTAATTATTAATCAAGAACAGTATATCACAACTAGATTGAAAATTCTATGATTGTTATATATACATTTTGACTATTTTAAATAAATTTGTCAAAACATTTAGCCAATAAAGAAATAGTATTTTAATTTTATATAATTTGAAAAAAAATATAATATACTGAAATTAAGCATCTTTAACTCCCACCATTTTCATTATCTGGCAGCATCATTTTCAACTCCACATTCTAAAAGTTAAATGCTAAATAAAACCAATAACAGTAAAAAAAAAATCAGATCTTCGTTTTACCAGTTTATAGCATTTTGACCACTTCTGGTATAAGTAATTAATATTCGTTGTACTTTAGTTTCGAACATTCTACAGTAAAGATTCCAAGTCACCACACTTATATAACTATATAAATTTGTTTCAATGAGAGCACATTTAGTTACTTATTCAGGGTGAAATGTAGTTGTTATATTTGCATATAATTATACTCCAAGTGTAGCATCTCTTCATCTCTTTAAAACCAGTAATTTTCTCATCTCAGAACTATCTATTCTAAAATTGAATAGTCATTTGGTACTAAGTGGAAGTATCACATGCATGTATTACTAGACTTCACACTAGGTGGCTCTAGAATAGACAAAGTACAGTGAATTATTGCTCCAAAGGCAGATACTGAAAATAAGCAGAAAAAGTTATGTGATACCCTGTGCAAAACATGCTCCAAAGGGCAAATGTTGTCTACAAGTAGCCCAGTACTGAGGCAATTAAAATATGTAGCTACTGGATTAATATCAAATAGCTATTACTTTACAAGCAAGTTAATCTGAGTTCAAAATCTTAGATTATTTGAATCTCAGGTTATAGTTTAAATATTATTAAACAAAAATAAGACAATTTCTGGGTATATGGGTGTAAATCCAATGTTTCTCTCCCATAAAGGCTGGCAGCCTGAAACTAGCCATGGAAATATGAATATAGAACTTTTATCTAGTGTCTCCATTACCAAAGACCTCAATAGATAGCTCTGGAATTGAGTAAACAATGTTAATTTTAATGTAGATGCTGAAAGTAAACAAGGGGAGTCATGTGATACTTTGTTGGATATAAATTTAAAGGTGGATCCACCTAAACCAAAATTATTATGATAATGTAGATATAAAAAAACAATATGAATAAAAACAGAAACTACATAATTGTTAATAATTCAAGTTTTATTGAAGTATTTTAAAAATATAATGGAATACAAAGATACAAAAACTTTTGAATTATAATCATGTGAAAAGATAATAGAAAAATGAAAAAAGATTAACTAAGAGTTTTCTTAAAGATGGAGTTTTAGTATTATTAATAAATTATAAAGGAAATAAATCACATATAAAAAATTAAACATCAAATAAAAAATAATAAACAATAATTTAGATGTATTTGTAGTTATGTACTGGATTACATTCATTATCTTATTGAATTGTTACATATTTTTTAAAAACTTCACACTTTGTTTATACTTGTCTAGCAACACCTCAAGAAAAGAGGAAATCTTTGGCAGAATTGCCTGGCTGGGGTAGTATAGTGTCTAAATTTCAGTCTTTGTAAATCTAAAGATTAGTAATTTAACACAATCATTGGCTGTCCTGGCTTTTTGACTCTGTAGTGTAGTTGATTAAAGTATCATCTTAAAATCCAATAATTATGAATATGAAGATCATCAATACATTTCTAGAATACCATTGGTATATACAGAAATATTTGAAGTATGGATGAAATCATTGGCAGAAGATCCTAGTTGATTAGAGCGTTATATTAAAATCCATAAATATTTGTGAATCTAAATATCACCAGTTTAATTCTCTTGCTATACTATTATTGATAACACCTGAGGAAGATAGGAAACTTTGGTGGAATGACCTACCTGGTTTTAGCACTAACTTAAAATTCAGAATTCATGAATTGCTTAACTGGACCAGCCAGAGAAGAAAAGTATCACTTAAATAGTGTGTTCTATATTAACATGTGACTTATTACTAAAGTTGAATGAATATGGAAAAGTATAAATAAATGTATGAATTTTTCTAAAAAATATTTAACAATTTTACTATTAGATGAGAAAAATAGTCCAATATTTAATTACAAATAGAATGGCTTCATCACATAAATTTAGATAAACAATACCAAAATACTATACAATTTGTTATGATTCAAATGTTAGAAGATACATACATTAAGTAATAACTGTATTTAATACTTATTTATTTAAAACATGTAAATATATCTTACATTACAAGAAAATGTTAATTTAAGCACCTATAGGTAGCAACACTGGTTCTTGGTTTTTATGCTGAGATTGGAAAAAGATGATGGGGATTTAGATATAAAGGCCATAGAGTTGACCAAGATTGTGATGTGGAAATGGGATGGAGCATGATAGAGAATATGGGAAAAACTTAGAGTAGGGAATGGAAAAGGAAGGTAATGTCTCTGGGCATGGTAGCTGAGAGATTCCTGACTCCAAAAAAGGAGAAGTCACAGTGCATCTCATAATGCTACAAAATATATTTAAAACATTAACTTTAAATAAAAATAACAAAAATTATTTACAATGGGTTTGGTTTTAAAAGGAATAGAATTATACAGTGCAGTTCTTCAATATTTCAACCATAGAATAGTTTGCGCTTTTCTGTCTACTTTGAAGGAAATTTTGATAGCTATTAGTAAAAAATAAATAGCTATTGAAATTTCCTTCAAAGTAGATTCCACGTTACTCAGATAAATTCATATAACTTGCTTGTCTCCATAAAGTGCACTTCAAATTCTATTCATTGAGATCCTAAATTGTGAGATTTCACAAATTATTACAAAATAACCATACTGGTAAAAAAAAAAAAAAAATTACAGTCACTTTAACATTTATTAACATAATCAAGGATATTGATAGAAAAATTGAAAACACTCCAACTGAATATGTTTTGCAAATAAGGTAAGTGAAACTCATAAAGCAGTGTTAAATTTGCTGATCATATTATAAAGTGATGTAGTTTATGTATGGAAATATTATATAGTGATGCTTCAAATAAGTAATAATATACTAAGTTTCGCAAACTCTGAAAAATGGAATATTCAGGAGAAGCATTCTTTAATAAGAATTTTAAATTTTGACATAAAGATATTCATTTAAAGACTAAAAAATACTCAACTAGGCCTTTGGGCAAGAGTGAGACATAAGATTATAATCTCAATGTAATTTCACTCTTACTGCTATAGCAGACAACTGCTTTACTAATTAAAACAAAAGCCTGATATAAATTCCAGTTACCCATGCAATGGACAACTGTTTTACAATTAGGATAACAGCAAGGTGGGTAAATTCAGCATTATCTACACAATGGATAACTATTTTACTAATTCGGGCAATAACCCACTCTGTCTAAGATCAAGACAAATTCTGAATTGAATATACAAGTGAATAGCTCTATTTTTTAAAAATATGCTTTTCTATACTAAGTAAGACTTCAGGCCAATTTCTAATCAATGACTAAATAGTAACTCCATTTTTAAAAATATACTTTTATAGATTAAATAAGTCTTCAGGCCAATTACAATCGATCTTTATATTCCAGCATTTATAGGCATGAAAATTTTCCATATAAAAACATAATCATGCAAATATTTGGTTAACTAATGATATTTTAAATCTACATCAAAGCAATCATTTATAATTTAGTTTGGAGCCATACAATGTTTATTATTAAAAAATAAATAAAAACACTACCATTACACAAAGTGGATTTTGCACATGGTCACTCTAAAAAAGGGGATTCTACTGACAATAAAGTTTTTAAGATTAAAGCTGCAATTTGAAAGTCATTTCATGCCAAAACATTTATCAGTGAAGAAAAACTGTGTCTAATAGTGAATAGGCATATCTATTTTTGATATAGTAAATAATAGCAACAATAACAAATTAAAATTATTAGATAAAGTGTTATAACTCAATCTTAGATAAAAACAAAGATGAATAACAATGTTTGATAATGTCATCAATGCATAAGGATCATCATAATGAGTTATCTACTCTCATTTGATATTTTCTCAATCAAATGAGATGCTAAGTAAAAACTGAATTAAAAATGGTTTTTTATGCTTATGCTGCGATGAAACTCATGTAGTATATAAATCACTCAATTCTTATACAGTGATCTTGTACAATATTTATAAATGAGTGAGATTGTTCAATAATTTCTTGCTCTTCTATGTGTATGTTAAATTCAGACAAGTAAATTAAATCTCTGCAGAATTATTTTTTAAAATTGACCACCTTTTTCCTATTATTTATGGCATATTTCTAATACTATTAATGATGATAATTGCCTAAGATAATCAAAATGTATCACAAATAATAAAAATAAAAGCATATACAAGTAAAACTGTTAATTTGAAATCCCTGATTTTACAATCATTCTGATTTGGTTCAAATCCAACTTTGCTAAGATAGAAAAAAGAACCACCTCATTGCAATTATGTATATTAATTAGACATATTTAACACTTTTTTCCCATTTTATTTAATGTTTGTAAATATGTATATAAATTCATTTATTTATTGTGAAAACTTTAAAAAACGCTTTTAATTTTGTTCAGACAATAGAAATGTTTCAGTAATACATATTTGGATTATATTTATTGTGAAAACTTTAAAAAATGCTTTTAATTTTGTTTAGACAATAGAAATTTTTGAGTAATACGTATTTGGAAAATAATTAAAACAAATTTCTCAATGGGATGCATACACACATATTGGTATATTTGGAATCAGAAATTTTCTACAACACTGGAATCTACTATTATTAGTCCTGCATTGATGAAAGTACTTGGCAATAAACAAATGTATATTTAAAGACGGAATTAAATACAAGATCTTCTACAAGCTAATTTAATTAAGTCACATGATATATGATTTGACTTCCTCGCAATTATTGTTTTGCTCTTAAAGCTTTGATGATTTTATATTGCTAAAGCTTTTAATATATGGTGTATCTGAACTTAGTTCAATCCCATATGTATATGTAAATTAAATAGCTGAATTTGAAGACACATGGAAGTCTGAAATTTTCAGATTTTCTACTTAATAGGTAACTATTAGATAAATTCTGGGACTTGCCCTGGTATTTGTATATCTAATACCTGGATGTCCTAGAACTTCACTGATGACAGCCAGAGCTTAGCACGCTCATTATATAACTTTTAAGAAAGTAAATGAATTAATTTTGTAAGTGGATGTTAGATAATATTCCAATGATGAGACAGTAATTAGTCAAAACTTTAGTTTTCTTTTCATTTTATGATATAGATAGCCATTTTTAAAAAATAAATCTTTATAAGTTTACTTTGTGGAAGATAATTTACCATAAATATATATGTCTTGCATTGGTGGTCGAGAGGTCAGCGCGACTGCCTTCCACTTGCAGGCAGTTGCCCGGGTTGCGGGTTCGCGTCCCGGCCGATGCTATGACACTTTAAAAAAAAATATGTATACATGTGTTTGTAGACATTTGTTTCATTTCCACTAAATAAAGTTACAGGTCATCGCTTTTCCAAATAAATCTATAACTAATCGATTAAATTTGTTAGTAAGTCCCATGTAGATGTTATTTTCTGAGATCAGTAGATTAGAAAACTACTGCCGGACAAATGTGTACGTGACATGTCAGTGCAGGACTAATATAATGTACAACTACACAAATAAAGTTACTTCATAGATAATCATTAAATAATTTAACAGCACTATTTTTTTTTTTAAAAAAAAAAAGATCCATAAAGCTTTTTTTTAATTACAAATGTTCTTAGGATGTAATTTATTTTTATATATAGGACAATTAGATGTGAAAAAACAATATTAATGAGAATTTGTTTTAAATTATAAATACTGCTAAGATGAAATTTTAGAGATTCGTTCGTTTTTTTTATGTCAATAAAATGTTTTAATGACAAAATAGGATATAATTTATATTTATCTATTTTCAGGTAGAGAACAATTTGGTTTTTTAAAAAATCCAAGATTATTATAAAAAATTTAAAAATTATAAACACCGTTACGGTGAAATTTTAGCATTAGCATTAAATTACTGTTTTATTCTTTTTTTTATGCTAATAAAAAATGTTGGATATAATTTATTTCTATCTTTTTTAGATAGTAAGTAATTTGGTGAAAAAACAATCATAATTAATGAGTTTTTTTAAAAATCTACACACTGTTAAAATGAATTTTTTGGCATTAACATTAAATGATTGTTGCACTAATTTTTATGCCAATAAAGAATATTAATATCATGTGATTCGTTCCTAACTACCTTAAGATGGGAAACAACTTGGTGAAAAACCAGAGTTAATAAGACTTTTAAAATTATAAATGTATTTACGATAAATTTTAGTCTTAATATAAGTATATTTTACTCATTTTTTAATGCCAATAAAAATTTTAATATCAAAATAGGATGTAACTTTGTTCTATCTTCAGATGATGGATAATTTGATATCAACTGAGGATAAATAAGACATTTTTGTCTTGCATTGGTGGTCGAGAGGTCAGTGCGACTGCCTTGCACTTGCAGGCAGTTGCCTGGGTCGCGGGTTCGCGTCCCGGCTGATGCTATGACACTTAAAAAAAAAAAGACATTTTTAAAAAAATTTTGATATTGCTAAAGAATATAAATGATCATTGTTTCACTCCTATGTCAATGAAGAATTTTAATATTAATGTAAGATATAATTTGTTTTGAGTAAAATTGGAGTTAATCTAATTATTCTATCAACTCATTAATTATATAAAAAATTGTTACATTAGAAAATATCACTTTAATAAATAATCACTTCAATACTCTTGAAACTGGTTTTACAAAAACAATCGTACTTTTTACCTATAAAAGATTTAGATCATATGATAAATGGTAGATACTGATTGCTCAGTATCAAAGTGCTCGATAAAAGAATCAAACCAGGGCATGAAGTTCATATTCCTAATGATTAAATAGCAGCTACAATTCTTCTCTGTTAATCCCTGCGATGAGAGAGTCTGTCACACATAGGCCGGGATAAGTGCAATATTAAAATCAGAACAAACAATATTGTGCTCATCTCAACCTAAGTGGGACAGGGATCCATACAATTCCTTTAACTTGCACTGTAGTATTCAATTTATAGCAAATAATCCATTTTCCATACTTTAATTTTTTATAATACACAAGCTTTATTGAACCTTATGATTTCATCTGACTAGCAGTCTTTCTCAGACCTAAATTATGTTGTGAGTTATATCT
The DNA here is from genome assembly GCA_028023455.1 of Epiperipatus broadwayi. NCBI lineage: Eukaryota > Metazoa > Onychophora > Udeonychophora > Euonychophora > Peripatidae > Epiperipatus > Epiperipatus broadwayi. Next base: position 789,178 of record JAQFVV010012661.1, on the reverse strand, counting down.
AGAAGTGACATAAACATGTCATTTTTCTGCTTAGGTCCTGATAAAAATTGCTAGTCATTCAATCAGTTACAAGATTAGTAAAGTTCACACAGAAGCTAAACTCTCCATACAGTAGTGCCACTCAATGCATGCCAGAGTAATCAATGGATGCATAAAGAATGGTGATTATGTAATGTTCAGTGGTTTAATAAAGTTTATATAGTGCAAAAAATTAAAATACATATGATTGTTTGATGCATATTTTCATAAAAATAATTATTCTAATAATCAACCATGTGACTAAAACAAATATAGTATGTATATATATTATGTTTATTTTTAATAATGTGTAATTACTAATATTTACAATAAGATGCAGAAGTGGGGCATTTTGGCCATTGGTCACAGTTATGTCAAAAGTAAAAAAAAAATCATTTAAAACTGCATAACAGATAGTAATCATAAACTACTACTAGCAATAGATCATAAATTGTGGGCATATTAATAAAAAAATTCATGGACTTTATTAGTTGTAAATACTCAACTGGAATCCTGCCAATCTTAACACTATTTCTAATTTTGAGTGTTTAGGGTAGTACAACAGTATTGCCATTATTTAGATTTTATAATTATCTATAAGATTAGTTTTCTGGTTATCCTAATTCGTTTACCTAATTTTTAAAAAAATCTGAAGATGTCAATATCTTACAGACCTCGTGCAAATTCCAAATTCAAAGAAAACCAATTATGCCCTGATATGTTGGATCATATTGTAAAGAAACCAAAAGCATTATTGTAAAGAAACCAAAAGCATTACCGATTACTAATTCATCCTCAGGATTTTCAGATATGATTTTTCATTTAGTACTTTGGAAAGAAAAATTGTAATTTTCAGTAAGTGATGCATAGCAACATAATTTAGTTATTCGCCACAAATGTTTTAAGGTACTACCATGTCTGAATCAAGAGTTATGGCATGAAATGTGACCTCTTTTAATCTGGGATAAAAAAAATTGCCAACTTTAACAAAACGGATGCTGAATCATTTGAAACAATTCAAACGTATATGGCAGTGAAATTATGAATTTCAAGAAGATTTTCAAATGGTTTGCAAGATTTTATGATGGTGCAGAAAGGATTGAAAATAATCTAAAAATATGTCACATTTTATGCTATAATTTATGCTCTAGACACACTACTGCCTTAAAATTTCTATAGTGAATAGATAAACTATGTTATGTAACACATGTACTGATTCGGAGATGGAACTATGGGAAAATTGGAAAGAGAGCCAGCCAGTCATCTTTTTGCTAGGACACATATATATAAAGACATATTCTTTTGAAATACATTTAGATTAAAAATATATCCTAGATATGTTAAACACATACATCATACTAATTTATTTTCACAGATGCACTTTGTTAGTCATTTTTGTTACAATATATTTAAACAATTATCCATATATAAATAGTCAAAATAAGTCATAGATCACATGACCCTATTCTCTTAAGCTTGTATCTGAACCTACCCTAACACCTTTCTGAGAAGTGCCAAATCATGAAACCATGGTCAAAGGTTGGGAGGGGGGTTCTGACAGAGATATTTTAAATGCTTTCTTTAGCTAAGCATTTATCACAAAGCTTATTGAGGAATTGGCAATCCTCATTGTTTATAACTATCCATATATATCTTAATATATTATATAAATCTGAATATCTGATAATTATACATAAGAATCACATATATACAATTTAGTTTTATGGAATTTACTTTTTGATACTATTTATAAGTTAAAAAATATATAAATATAAATGCATTCTTCAAGAATTTGTATTCCTCCCCTCTTGAATAGAACCAACTATTTCTGATTTGAAAATTAAATCATATTGACATATGGTGAAGAACAGATGTTATGTCTTCAGGGTCATCTGAGAATCTTCCACTTACAGGATAATGTAGAAGATGGGTTTCTCTCTGAATATTGAAATGGATGATTATTAATATGGACATGCTTTTAGATGCCAGACCTCATATTAATCTTCAAATCAGATGCAATCTGATTAATAGATTGATACCATGAGCCTGACAAATAGATCGATATAGGAGGGTATTTATTAAAGTAACTTCTACAAAGCTTGGCTTGTAGAACATTCTTATATTACTTGCATTTAAAAATTATTATTTTAAAAATATATTTTAAGCACTTCATATTTAACAAATGTTTGTTTCAGGGTCGTTAAAATTAACAGGATATTATAACAAATGGAAATATAAGTCAAATGCAATATAGGTGTCATATCAACATGTAGGCAGATATAATGAATGCTATTATTTGCATCTGCTAAGCAATAGTCATCTAGTACCTAAATGATGTCACTTACTGGACAGCATTTGTGTGAAAATGGAAATGAATCCAATGCAATATTGACACTTTTATACAATATAAACAATAATAAATATATCAGATACACAATGGTATATTAATATGTGGCCTTGTATAACAAATATTATTTGAATCTGATTTCTTAGTAATAGTCATTTTTACTCTAGATAAATACTTTGTACATAATAGAGATATATGAGAGAGATAGTGACCTGGGCCAACTGATGAGTGCTGGTTCAGCACGAAGTGCATCTTGGGGTCATTTGTCTTTTATTATATCTTTATTTATATGAATTTGAAAGAAATGGGGAAGTGTGGAAGTATTTATTATATCTATAAAGATATTACATATGGGACAGAAAAAAATGAATAACTCCGTGTGTGTAAATTTAAAAAATCAGATATATTAATCTTTAACTGAGGTTTAAAGTTTATATCTGTGCTAGAGATAATCTCTAGTTTCGAAAATGATTAGTAATAATCATTTGTGTATTTATCTGAAATGGATGGCGTCAAAGTTGTGAGTGGAGGGAGTTTGACAATGGTAAATGAAAATGTAACAACTAGTACAATATATATATATACGATAAAAATTAAACTTGAGTATTTTTTAGTGTGCACCTATTAACGCCAATTACCTTTTATAAAATAACTAAATAATTGTTATTTTTCGTTAGAAATTATTAATTATATATGACTTATGGCTGAATAAAATGCATTCTAGGAGTTATTAGCTTACTTTTTTCAATGATTGAACTCTATATTTGAAATGTATAAAAGTGTACATTAACTGGAAATATATATATATATTAATACTGGCATGCCTACAACCTTGGCTCAAATTCAAGCCAAATAAAGTTGAAAATTTTTTCAACACTTAGGATTTTCTTTAAGGTATCTATCCCACAGCCAACCTAGATAATTATTCAATATCTCCTAATTCTCGATCAAAAAAAAACATAAAAAACCATTACCCATAGCATTATAATTCTTGATCAAAGATAAAAAACATAGAAGCCCCATTTCCTAGCATATAACTGTTCCTCTATAAAAGACGGTTGGAGAGGCTTTAGTTAGTAATGGGCAATGTAAAAGCTGTCCTACTTTTTGTAATTGTTTTTATATTTATGTATATATGCAAATGTATATATATATATATAGTTGATAGTGTGCTTAATGAATATATGTACTCAATAAATCCTATATTTCTAAATATATTATATGTCTTGAGCTGACTTCTTGTAGAAAATATCACAAAGTAATCTTTTCCATTAGATATTTATTTTGCATAGTGAACTCACACTCATTAGTAATTTGAGATATGCTAAACACCTATACAGAAACAATAATTGGAATTTTCTATTTAAATGTCTTAATTAAGAGCATTTTATATTTGAAGCTTCAATTTTACCAGCATCCATATGTCATGTATGTAATAATCAACTTATGGATAGTAAGACAACAAAATAAAAATTTTGTTTGCTTTCTGTGTGTTTAAGCATTTCAAATCTTCAGCTTACGCGCAATTAGCATAGATTTCTTAGGTGAAGTAAATATACATTAATCTGGGACTTTTTCATAAGATGTCTGCTTAGACTTTGTAAAATGTTTCACAGGAATATACATCTGGTTATATATATATATTTATTAATATTTTTTTTTCTTTTATAGAAATTTATAGAAACTTAGATTCTTACATATGGCAACCTTCACTAAAAAATATCTTGCAGAACATATTTCTGTCAATAAAATCATAGTTCATCAGCTGCTTATTAAATCAGATAAGATGACATTAAACATGGTTACTGAATTTCAATTTAAATAGATTTACAATGCTCAATTTGATGTCAAAGTTTGAACTTGACTTTAAAAAATCTGAGGTTAGGACAGTTATCAAAACAGCAATACAGAAACTTCAAACCACTCAAAAAATATGAAAAAATGTATTTTATAAATTACAAGTAATCAGAAATGAAATACATGGGTGAGATAACCAACAGGTATTACCAATATCACTGAAAGAATTAAGAGCTTTAAAGGGTCAGAGGTTGGACATATTGTTAGAAAATATTATAAGGGGCAGTTGAAATCTTAAATTGGATCCAATTGATTTTAAAATACTTAAAAAAGATCACATATGAAATGGATGGATAAAATAAGGAAGTTTGCTGGTGTGATGTGGAGAAAGACTAAAGATCTAAGAAAATGGAATAAACTTAGAGACTTTCATCCAGTAGTGGATTAATCATGGTTAAAAATAATGTTCATATAGGTGTATAATTTGGTAAAGCATCCCAATTATAATATGAATATTAAATAATATGTTACACTTTCCAAGATCCTAAATCTAATTTTTAATTTCTTGATTCAAAAAAATTGAGGTTACCAAAACCCCAATCCTAAATTTTTATTTCTGAGTTTTTAAAAATTTAAATAGAATTATGGGAAATGCAATAAATATATGTATATACAATAATTGAAGTAAGAACATAAAATATCCAAGATATCTTTACTATGTGGAGAAGGTCATTATAAAAAGGTCTAAAAAGCATCAATATTTCATTCATTATTGAAAATAAATAATCAAATGAACTGTTAGGAATCTGCAAAACGTTTGAATTTCAGAGATTAAAGAACTAGGTCATGATTCATGACCTTTGAACTGTAATTCACCAGTACTACCATACCACTGCATTAAGCTTGTGCAAGTTAATCATTATTTAAGAATATAACATTTCAATCATGTTTGAGAGAATACAGGAAGTAGGGGACATAATCTCAGGTTTCCCAAAGCAATGTCTGATTAAACATCAGATTCATTTCTACCACTTGATATTCATTGATAGCTCCTGCTTAAACACTGCTGCCAACTCTTTTTGTCTCTATTTGATTAATAATTTTATTCTGGCAGCCTACCTATATTTATTCTTCAATTTCATCTCATTAATTTTTATAAATATTTTTAGTTAATAATGCACCCCAGATACATATATACTGATACTTAGGGCTTCCTAAACAGATTTAAAGTCAAATGACTAAATATCAGTAGCTAACATACCTTAATTTATTTCTCTTTAGCTCTATCTAGAATACTATGTGATGTAATGCACGGTGACTTCTCCTTATATGGAGTCAGAAATCTCTCAGCAACAATGACTAGAGAAACATGTTAGCCACTATACCTTCCTTTTCCATTCCCCACCCTATGTTTTTCCATATCCTGCTCCATTCCATTTCCACAACATAATCTTTGTCAACTCCATGGCCTTTATATCTAACTCCCCCTCATCTTTTCTCAAACCCAGCATAAAAATCAATAACCCACTCTCTGTACAATCACTTTCCTTATATTTATTCTTCCACAACTTTATTATTTGTATCCTTTCTGCTTTCAAGCATTTATATTCAATTTGCCTAATGTTTTCTATGCCTTCCTTACACAACTTGCAGACTAAATCACCCATGTTTTTCCATTTACATGTATAATCCCCTATTGCTAAAGATCCCATTTGAGCCTTAAACAGTAAACTATTTTCTTTGTTCTTATCATAAATTAACTCACGCCTAATATTCTGTTTACTTCTATATATATTTAAACTCTTTTTACTCTCCATATTAGTTCTCCATTTCTTCAACTCCCTATTCTTTATTAATGCATATATTCTTCTATCCCATTCCTTACTGCTATAACATTCAACAATTCTCCTAACACAACCATCATACTTTTTGTGCAAGTATACTGACATAAATTCTTTATCTAAATCTTCTGCATATCACATTCTTTTCCTCACCCATCTTGTTACCTGGCCTTTATTCATAACCAAATTAAATACAATTTTGGCTATTCTTTTATTAGTCATAAACTGCAATCTACCAAACATTTTCATTTTGCTTTTTGAATCCCTCACATAAAAACTTGACCATCCCATTTCTCCTTAAATTCCCTCCTTTGCTGTCCATACATCTGTATCTAATGCATGTCTTCTTATTTCTCTTTGTACTTTTTCCAAGTAATCTAATACCTTTTTACTAATACAAATAATCCACCAGCACCCGCCATTTTCTCTGACCTTGTTGACTTATTACAAAAAAAGATCATGTTCATATATTTGGAAATTCAGTCTATATCATTATAGATGTTTATTTCAAATTCATTTGGATAGGCATTTCATCAAAAAAGGGTAATAGTTATTATTAAAGAAAGAGGAAATAAGAAATGTCATCAGTAAGTATTAATACTTTTGGTTACTTGAGAATATTGATGTTATGTACATAAGTAATATAAACTGAAAAAGTTTAATGAAATATAGAAATAATTAATTAGAAATACAAGAAAGTATAGTCTTTTCCTGAAGGTTTGTGATGATGATGTTTTAGTTGTATTTTTATATTGGACTATTTCCATCATCTTATATGAGTATTGAATATCTTTAGAAAAATTTAACTTTATATATATATATATATATTCCAAGTACATTCAACTGTTAGTAATAGCACACAGTTTAGTATATCACAACTTTTCAAGAAATATTATTCCCCTCTCTTCTTCAGATGTTTCTGGTCTGACCAGTGACAGTACTAGCATGGGATTCAAACTTGGACCTTTAGACACTTGAATATTGAATTTTAAGGTAACACTCTAACAAACTGAACTCTCCTGCGAAAGGCAGCAGTCAGTAGCAATTTCATATACTTATTTGTGAGATTCCTCCTGATTTACCCATTTTTTCCTAAGAGCAAAGTTGATAAGCCAATTTAGTGTGACTATATACATAATGTATGGGAAAACCATTAATCAACTTTGCTCTTAGGAGAAAGGTAGAAAAATCAGGAGGAACCTCATACATTTGGTAGGATGGCTGTAGATTGGAGCATAAACCTTAAAATTCAATACTCAAGAATTTAAGGGCACAGGTTCAAATCTTGTGCTAGCTCTGTCACTGGTCAGCCCAGAAACATCTGAAGAAGAGAGGAGAATAATACCTCTTGAAACATTGTAATATACTAATCCATTTGATGTGCTATTAGTAACAGTTAGTTGAATATATTTGGAATATTATAAAGACATTCAATACTCATATTAGATGATGGAAATAGTTCAATATAAAAATATAACAAGTACAGACTTCCTTTTTTGATAAAGGCATAAAAATGTCATAAAGGATTTCAGCTAAATATTATGAATTTAAAATGAAAAATTATAATTCTTTTAATAATTAATTTACTTCACTAATCCTTTGTAATTACTATGCTGCACTCTAAAAACACATCACTGATGTGCATTTAGAATGCAGCATATAATTCTTTTAGTAAAAGAAGTCTATATATTTCTGGACTTATAATTGTTTTCGCAGTTCATTAAGCTTCTCAATCTATATTTACATATGTATGTATGCATATGTGAAATATATATTTTATTCATCCATGGATATATAACTACTCATTATTAATACTAGCACTGTACAGGCATTTCTAAATGGATCTCAGCATTCATCATTTGAATATTAGAAGTCATTTTCTGATTTCCACATATGTATATGAAATCCTTGAATAGCCTCTACTCTTTGGAAGATGACATAGTGGGATACATTCAAAATGTTGTTTAGTGTTAATATTGACTACAAGCAAATATATCGACAGATAAATTCTGAAATATATATGTCACAGCTTTTATCTCTGAAAATCCTCACTTTATATATATAACCGCTTTTAATTACCTAAATAAATTAGTGGCAGAATAAACAAATAGGAGAAGGTTAATATAATAATTCACAAGCCAGATTTATAAAGAATCATTTTAAATAAAATATGTAATAACACCCATTTCTTACATCAGTGATAATCTATATGTTTCATAGGCCAAATTCCTAAAGAATCATAAGAAATGAACTTGTAAATAGCACTTTTTCTTCAATGCTAATGTACATGATTCTCAAGTCGGATTCCTAAGTAATCACTTTAAATAAACTTATATAAAATTCCTTTCTTATATCAATGCTAATCTATAGATTGAACGAAAAAAGCATTATTTATAAATTAATTAAAATTATTATTTAGGAATCTGCTTCTCATTTATCATAGTAATGTTTTAGGACTTGCTTGTTTTGCATATATCATCAGCATTAAATATTTGATAGAACTATAATTTATTTATAGCAAGAGTGATGAACATCAGGTCTGTAAGCCTTATCTGGCCCTCAAAATCTCTCAATCCAACCTCTGGGCATTTTCTAAAACATATATAAAATGAACCTTATATTTATATGATGAACTATTCTCAATATCCAATATGAGTATTGAACTGTTAGTAATAGCACACATATTAGTATATGCACAATGTTTTGAGAGATATTCTCCCCACTTCATTGGGTGTTGCTGGCCTAACAAGTGGCAGTACTAGCATGGGATCAAATCTGGACCTTTAAATTATTGAGTATTGAATTTTAAGATAGTGCTCTAACCAAGTGAGCCATCCTTCCAAAGGCAACAGCAGAAATTTCACATATTTATTTACTAGATTCCTCCTGATTTATCCCCCTTTTTCTAAAAGCAAAGTTAATTAGTGGTTTCCATACATTATGTATAGTCACACTAGATTGACTTATGGGATTGTTTGCCATTGTCATGTGAGCAGCTTCTTTAAATTTTCTTCCCATGCTAGTACTATCACTGGTCATGCCCACAACACCTGAAGAAAAGGGGAGAATAATACCTCTCAAAACATTGTGCATATACAAACCTGTGTGCTATTACTAACAGTTGAATGTATTTGGAATATTTAAATAAAGTTAAATTTTTCTAAAGACATTCAATAGTCATATTAGATTATTGAAATAGTCCAACATGTAAATACAACTACAATCCCATCATCACAAACCTTCTGGAAAACAATAAAATGGACCTACATAAAATTTTTATTTAAATATGCTCGTAGTGAAAATATTAACCTAAGAGTTAAATAAAATAAAATATTTATTTTCTCAGCTACATCTTATTTATATTATGTTGTCTATCTTATTACAATTTAAGCTACAATGCTGTTTGTTTTTATAATGATTTTTCACAGAAGAATATATAACTAGAAAAAATAAAACTTGAATTTTACTCCATTTTATTATTATTGTGCATTTAATTATTTTTATTAGGATGGCTACATGGAGTAAGATAAGAAAAAGTGACCCAGCACATCATGCATTTCAAAAGAAATAGACCAATGCATAATTTTTTAAACCACTAAACATGACATGATCACCATTTTTTATGTTTATACAAGCTGTTTACACAGAGGCAAAACTCTCCATACAGTAGCACTAATAAATGCAAGTCAGAGTAATCAATGGATGCAGGAAGGTTTGTGCATAAAATCCTTATCTAGTGCCTACTCATCCAATATCCCCAGAACTAGCTTTTATCTTATGGCTTTCATCAGTGAGAAGTCTTGGATATGAGAGCATTGCATCTAGATCTTAGGATCACTGCAATCCTCCGGCAGCCACCTTTCACCTTATATGCTAACTATAAAGCCCTTGAATCCAAAATGAAAACACAATAATGTTTTCAATTCAAACTCATTAGCTTGTATATTCATATTAATCTGAACTCAGTTCAGCAACCATACTTTTTAGTGTATTTGGTCTATCAATAATCACAGTCACCATAATCCTATTGAGCAGGATTGGTATTAAACCACTAAATATCACATGATTACCATTCTTTATGTTTGCCCAAGCTGTTTACACAAATGTAAAACTCTCCATACAATAGCACCATTTCAGTGCAAGACAGCATAATCTATGAATGCAGGAATGTTTGTGCATAACATTCCTATCTAGTCCTTACTCATCTAATATCTCCAGACTAGTTTCTAGCTCGTGGTTTTCATCAGTGATGAGTCTTGGATCTGAGAGCACACCATCTAGATCTTAGGATCTAGTGCAACCCTCCAGAAGTCATCTTTTTGTTGTTTAGTGATTTAATACCAGAATTATGGTGACTGTGGTTACTAGAGAACAAAATACTCCAAAACATATGGATCCTGAACTGAGTTCATAATATATTACTATACAAGCTGAGCTAGAATTGAAAACATTATTGTGTTTTCATTTTGGATTCAACGCTTTATAATTTGCTAATAAGGTAAAAGGTTGTTGCTGGAGGGTTGCATTAGATCTAAGATCTAGGTACAGTGCTCTCAGATCCAAGGCTCCTCACTTATGAAAGTCACAAGATAAAAACTAGTCTGGGGATATTAGATGAGTAGGAACTAGATAGGGATTTTATGCACAAACCTTCCTGCATCCAATGATTACTCTGGTTTGCACTGAGTTGTGCTACTGTGTGGAGAATTTTGTCTCTGCATAATTTTTATAGAAAGAAATAGTAAATCAATGTGCCTGATATATTTGGATAGTATTTCCATTAATAAAGAACACATTTTTGAGAAACACTATTTATCTAAACATTCTGATTACAACAAAATTACTAGAGAAGAAAAGAATATGAAAACAGAAAACTTGAAAAGGAGCTTCATCAAGCTTTATAAAAAGTACTAACAAGGCAGAAAATTCTTTGAAAGCAAGTTATTTTAAAAAAGGGGGAGAAGATTTGAAATCATCCTAGCTATGGTAAAACTTAAAAAGAAATTTGAAAGTACGTTATAAAGATAGGTTGAAGGCAAATTGGAAAAATTGCCATTAAATGTGGAGCCGTCATTAATAATAAATAATGATGTTATTTTATTTTTAATTCACAAAAATATTATGGCCCTCATTTAAAAAGGGACAGTCGAAATTTTCCTGTCAGTTGAAAAGGTGGCGCACCCTTAATGATTAGAAGTAAATTAATTAAATTTTTAATTAAATATGACAGGGTTAATTTTTAAGGTGATAATTTTGTATGGCCTGCAAATGATATTATAAATATTTAAATGGCCCTTGCTGAACCAAAAAGGCATCTCACCCCTCATTTACAGGCTTGCTAAAATCTTCATCATCCCATATGCCTGGAATGGTGAAAGAAAAAATATTACTCAACCTTTTTCCTCTTAATAATTTAATATACAAAAACTGGATGGTGGACCACTAAAAAAAAAAACATCAATCATACTTAAAAATCTTTAGCTAATTGAGAAAAATTTTCAAGTTCTGAAATCAAACTTCAAATTCTAGATACATCAGAAATATGTACTGATTATAATAGCAAATCTCTTTTGTATATACGCTCATATATTTTGTGTTTGTAGGGACTGCATACAATTCTAAACTTTAATAACTGTGAAGGTGTACATGATGAAAGAGTAATGTAAACTATACTTAAAAAATCTGAGTCATACAATTTTATCCTTTAATTCTCAGCACAATTAGCATAATCCAATAAACATCCATCGTTTTGACATTTTCTCATTTACTGAAATCATTCCTCAGATTCTGCCTATACAAGACCTGTCAATTTTTTACATCTTTGAGTTCCTCGGTGGCATCTGTATATTGTAATGGTACTTTCTACACAGGGCATGATAAAAAGTAGTTATCCTTTTCTTCTAATGAGGTCACTTTCATGAGGCACAGGGTCTGAAAAGAAATTCAAGTTGAAATTTGTAAATATCCAAGCTTTTAAAGACATTAATAATGTGCAAATATCATATAAGTGTCCAAAGGTTTTAACATTGAAAACTGCATACAGTTTATAAACATGTAGTGTGTACATATAAGTCTCTCTATACCTAATGACATTTAATTCCACTTCTCATTGTGGATAGTAGCAAACAGTATGACAATAAATGTTTTTAACATATATGGATGTATAAATGTGGGTATGCAGTACATGCAATATGAACTAAAAAAATTTAGAAAATTGTTAGTAAGAGTTCTAATTTATTTTTTAAAGCCATAAATAACTAAAATTGTGCATGATGTCATTACAAATACAGGAGGAATGGCATGCACACAGTATGGTTCAGTGCTATTTGCAGTAACATCTCTGTATCAAGGCATGTGATATATTGTGATATAGTTTAGCTATTATTCACTAAAACTTGAAAATGTTAACATGTTTGAAGCATGAATTATGACATAAAATGTGGCTATGACTTTTGTGCCTTAACCCAAGATGAAACAATGTGCTGACATTGAAAACTGCTACTGAAACACTTAAAATGATTCAAATCATGTGTGGCAATGAATCCATGAGTCGTTAAGGATGTTTTCAAATGATCTTCAAGATGTCATGATGGCAGAAAGAGATGTGATGATGATTTATATGGCACAAAACTCTTTCACATTTCATATCATAATTCAGAATCCAGATACATTAGTACTTTAAAATCATTATAGTGAATAGCTAAACTATATAGCTGTGTAAACCATATATTTATTCAGAGATAGCATTGCAAGTAGCTTGGAAAAGGAGTCAGTCACTTTTTCACTGGGATACTATATATATATATATATATATATATATATATATATATATATATATATATATATATATATATATATATATATACCATTTTTTAAATTGTACATTTCAGAACAAAATTCTCTATATAAGTTCTTTGTAAAGAAACATTTAAACATGCAATACTTAACAGATTTCTAGATATAGGTTGGTAGAAGATCAAATGGTTTTACATTCTACTTTCTCCACTAGTTAGAAATACCTATTTACTGATCAATATTAGATGGTTACTTGGATTGAAGACATGCCAGATACTTAAAAGAAAAATTGGCAATCAATAGTTTACTTGGCTTGCATTCAAATCTAGATCATCATATTTGACAAATGTATTATTACTATGTTACAAGACTGTGTATGTGTGTATATATATAAGTGTATGTATGCATAAGCTAGATATGAGTCAACAATTTAAAATATCACTGACATTCCAGATTTACATTAGATATCTTTCATCCATAGCTAGTAAAGAATGAGAAAACATAGAATGCCCTAAATTTTATCACAATGCAGTCTAACTTTTAAGATTAATTTTGAGCCTCCTTTTGGAGTGTACTACCATATAGGGTCTGCTGAATTTACCTTGGTAATCTTATGGTATTGAATGAGAAACATGACTCTTATTAAAATGATGTTTTTTAAAATAAATTTTACAGCAACAGCAATCATTTCTTAATGTATATTAGTTTATTTATTTGTAAATTGTTTAAATACTTCTCTTTGGGTTGTCAATGTACTTGAATCCAGAGCTATCTATTATACGCTCGAGGAATCAAGAACATAAGATGACTGTGTCAATTACAGATCCCCAAATTAATTTCTGATTATTATTTGTCATCCATGAACAATGGATTTGCACATGCACATTTTATATCCATCCTTACTTATATTTACATCAAGTGAATTAAAATCCTGAATTTTAAACATCTTAAAATTTTGAAATCGAGCTAACATTTTTGCTACATAATTTTATATATTCTCACAGTAAATCAACAACTATGTATTTCAATGAGAGAAACTTTATACTGATGAAAATCACAATCAGAAACTAATATGATCCTGAATGCATCTCTACCATGTGACCACTGATAACTCAGATTGACAATAAATGAATCAGAACTAGGAAAACAAAGTGAATTATGATTCCTAATCCAGATATTGAGTATAAGCAGAGTAATGTCACATAAATCTGTATTAGAATGTACACTACATGAATTTTAACTGCATTTCTATTATCTTTATATTTAAATTTGACTGAAAAGTGTGAAACTTTTTGCATTCACAACTTTGACAACAACCACTTCATGTAAATATACTAATGATTATTATTAATCATTTTTTAAATTAGAGATTATCCCTAGACCAGATTTAGACTTTATGCATCAGTTAAAGATTAATATATCTGTTTTTAGTTATATATAATTGCATATAGTAACATTGTACATGAAAAAAAAGAGATGAAATTGAATTATTCCAAATATTTATGTATATATTTTTTTTTAAAAAAACATATTTATCTTTAACTGATGCTTAAACTTTATATCTTAACTCGAGCAGCCAAGTTAAATAACCATTTCATTTTTAGTTGGAAAATGGATATCCAGTAATTATTTACTAGCAGGTAAAATGAAAGAAAAACTTTCATCTAAATTGACTACTGTAATAAATGAGGCCTTCTTTGTCATTATGAGAAAAAAGTCTGAGAGTTTGCTGTAAAGCTCTAGGCTATTAAAATTCATTTTTAGAGTAGTTTTTCTCTCTGTCTTCTCTTTTCCTTTTTTGGAGTTGAAATTGCCATCTTCATTGTTGAATGGCTATTTATTATTATTAAAATGAACATTCTGGATCATACCATCATTTGCATAGTAGATTATTCAAAAACATTGTGGGCATCATTGAAAAAAACAGAAAACTGCAACATCCATAATGAGCTATACAATTGAAACATGCTTATATTAACAACAGACAAATGTATACAAATGTGAAATATGCATTTGCATAATTATCTATTATTGAATTGCTTAATTATTTGTATTGGAATAAGAAATTGTGAGACAGAAACAATGACATTTCTTTTAAAAAAAGGTTCCCATATAATTATAATAATTAAACCTATTTTTATAGAATTGTCCACCCAAAAACAGTAAATTCTACACATTAACTCAGTGGTCCCCAACCTTTTTGCACTTAAGAGCACATGTGGCCAGGTGGCGGGCACCATTTATTTTTTTCAATGTAAATTTATAGTATAGACCCTTTTACACTATAAAAGTATAGTATGACCTATAATTTGATTACAATATAATACAATAATTTATAAGAAATGTTAAAAATTAAATTTATTTGTATCAGATAAATAATTTTTTATCGTGTTCAGATAGCAGCGGGAACATGTAAAATGGTCTGCGGGTGCCATGGTGCCCGTGGGCATAGGGTTGGGGATCCCTGAAACTTATCAAACCTTAATGAAACTTCCTATCCATTGTTTTCACTCACTGTTCCCTTCAAGTTATTGTTTTTTTCTCCATCTTCATTTTATCTTCCACAAAACCTTCACATCATCCTAAACTTCTCTTTCTATCCAATGTTTTCACCTCATTACTCCCTTCCTTCTCCATCTTTCTTCATTTTATTTTCTATAGACCTTTGAAATTAACCCAACAAAACCTCTCTCAACCTTTCTATCCATTGCTTCAATGCATTACTCCCTTCAATATTTTCTTCTCCCATCTTTCTTCATTTTCCATAAATCCTTTCAGAGTTTTAATCCAAACTCTCTCCCTCTAAAAATATGATGAATTCAATTTCTCCTTCACTTCAAAATTTTCTAAATAAATAATCTTTTCTCATTTACTTTGTGCTCAACACAATGCAGTATTTCAAGAAAACATTTAATATTTTTTTTTATACATTATAAATTTATTGAGCCACAAAGTAAGCTTATAACCTTATTAAAATCTCATTCAGCCATTACAAGTCTTATTTTATTTCTCTTGCCACATTGACCTATTGTGGCATCGTGTGTTTCCCTTTCTGTAAATATTATATTTACTAATTATTCATTTCCATGCTAATATTTAAGTAGGCCACAAATATGATCTATATAATTATAAGATTATATATGTGTGTGTGTGTGTGTGTGATCTATTTAATAATTGACTGATTTAGAAAAGTACTGCTGGTCAGTGGCCATTATACAGTTATTCATTCTAGCCTAGAGATTAATCTTGTTTCTATCCCATTTGGGATTTGCTCACAAACTCAAACAGTGATGAAAGTTTTAAACATGATTACTTATTTTTAGTCACATAGAGCTAAAACTATATAATCTATGTGCAGAATTAAAAATGTAAACTATATGTAATATATGTAAGCTTGACATAATAGTTAGAAAATTAACTTTTATAGTCATAAATCTGAGGTTTCAATTTAGAAAGAATATGGTTTACTTTTTTTAAGTAGCTGAGAATTTCTAAAAGGTTTTTAAGGCAATTAATTTTGATAGCCATTCACTAATGATCTTTATCTTGACATATAGATAATCTTAAAGGCTGCATAAAGTTACCGAATTTTTCAGGTGCTTTGAAAGCTAAATATTAATGTAATAATCATAACAATATGATGACTGGATTACGAAATAGCGCTCATCGCTGAGGAAAAAAGTATTATGCTACTAAAACCAAAATAAAAGCAATACTAGTGCTATCTACAGTAAGCTTATGAAATCAGTGATTAACATGAGCCTTACTGCATTTTAAAGTTCACACTTAAGTATTATTACACATGAAGAGCTCAGAATTTACTTTTATTTCATATTCATATGTATATTAAATCATTTTTTTGATGAAAACTAGACAGCTGCATAAACTGGAGATACTATAATCAATCAATAATAATTAAAGATGATTATTAACAATATCTCACTATCTATTACATCTGTAACAATTTATTCTAGTACCTCAATTTTTGGGATTGTATCCAAGGCTATAATTGAAGTGGTGAAGTAACTATTTCAGCTGATGCACTAGAGTAGAAAATACTCTAAAACTATTTTTATTAAATTTATCAGTGGACATTAAGTGACGACACTCTCATATCCACACCCCCAGACAAACCTTATAAACAAGTTAAGATGGTTGCTGGTTGTATCAGTTATTAGTTTCAGATTTAAATTTTAAATTGCCACTGCTGAAGACCAGAAACAAGGATATAATAGTATTATTATCAAGTGATAAGAAATAGATAAAAATGTAGAATAGATATATAATTATGACAGGTGGAAAAAGAGGATAGATAAGTTGATTAGAAAAAAAAATTAGAGTACTTTTGATATTTATTTTTCTCTTCTAGTTCTTTTGCATTTGTTAATATTATTAATATAGATAAACTGATAATAAAACAACATTTTTAATACACTCTTTTAAATGCAAAATCTTCTCTAATTCATTGATTAACGGTTTCAACTATACAGCAGTTTTCATCATAAGTTTAATATACATGTATATGGTTGCAAAGACAAATAACAATAATACAACATATTAATTTATATTTAATTAACATATCTTTAAGTTTTATTAAGTTTATATTTTATTATTATTATTTAAATATTTTCAATAATAAAAACCATATATAGCAAAATGAATATAAAATTAACAAAATTAGAGGTAAATATAAAAATAAAATAAGCTACTACAACATCACATGTCCACTATTTCTTATGCTTACACAATCTATTAACAAATATATTACAATACATTGTATTAATATACATAGAGTCCAGCTCTGATGAAGATTACTAGAGAGTTGAAACAGCTAACTCAATAAATAATAAAGACAAGATTTTGCATTTTAATGAGTATATAAAGAAGTATAAGAATAAGAGTTGTGAAAAACAGATATTACAACAACAAAAAATAGTTTAGAGGTACATAAGAAGAAAAGATTGTATTAACTACAAAATACTGTATGATAATACTAAAAAAATTTATTGTTATTTAGTGCAAAGATAATGACTTTAGATATTAAAAAAGAAGGTAAAATGAAACAAGGATTTGGATTATCAATTTACTTTAGGTGAAGATGGGAGAAAGAATTGAACATTTATTTTTGAAATATAAGCAATTGAGAAAAAATAACATATTTTGTATAATAAGTGGAAGAAATTTAAAAGGCAAAGGAAGTGAAAAATGTAGCAATTTTATGATTTTTTTTTGGTCTTTATAATGAAATTGGAGAATAGGAAGATAATGCTTTTTTATTAGGAATAAAAATAAAATGAATCAGAACAAAAGAAATAATTTGGTAATAAGGAGTAGAAGTAAATAAGCTTATTAGGTATATAAGGAAGTTTGAGGAAAGGAATGTTATTTATTTACCATATGGAGTTAGATAACTAATAACAAGATATCATAAAGAAATCTATAGAAATTCCAACCAGGATATATTTTCACTAGTGGCATTATTAAGACTCACTTTTGACACTGTAGCCATAAATTGGATAATCATTAATACTGTAGTCCATAGCTGTATTTGCCCACTCACAAAGATCAGTGGGTAGTGGGCATATAGTCTATACACAGAAACTACAGAATTCATTTAAGGAGAACTCATTTTATATTCATTCAATATTCTTAAAAAACTATTTTCATTTCACATCTCTATGCCATTTAAATGCCTTATGATAGTGATTATTAAATCACTACCATGTGTTATCCTATTTAATATCTCCAGACTAGTTTCAAGCTTTTGGCTTTCATCAGTGAGGCGCTTTAGGATCTAATGCCCTTTCCTTCTAACAACCATCATTTACCTTTTTAACATACTATTAAGTAATCAATCCAAAATGAAAATCATACAAATGTTTTCAATCTTTGCCACAGGGTATAACTGCTTAAAGATGTTAAAAAATTAAAGATATTGAACTGGCTTCAGTCTATAAAGATTGAAAACATTTATATATTTTCTAGCTTCGAGTAATAGCTTGATACTGTATTATAAAGGTAAATGATGGTTAATGGAAGGAAGGTGCATTAAATACTAAAAATCAAGATGCACTATTCCAAAATCTAAAGGGCTTCACTGAGAAAAGTCATAAACTTGAAACTAGTCTGGAGGTATTGTATACAATAGTACAGGATAGGAATTTACTGAACCCTATCATCTGATATCGATAACTTATTGATGCTGATAGTAAGTAGCATAACGTTATGAAAGTAAAATGTATGCTGCTATACATAAAAGAGTCATGTGATATTTTATTGGTTTATTTTTGAAAACACGTTTGATATTCTTTCAAACATCTATCTAAATCTGTAATATATAGGGTATATGAGCACAGACTTTCGCACGACCCACCACTCTCCACTCTATCTCATAACACTGATACACTTGAAAACATATATGTTGAAATGTGTTCAAGTGTACCAGTGTTATGAGATAGAGTGGAGAGTCATGGGTCGTGTGAAAGTCTGTGCTCATATACCCTATATATTACATATATAGACACAGGTATATAATAAGCCTGTGTTTCAATTACTAAGTCTGTAATGTAAATAATTACATTGAAAAGGAATTCAATATGAGGCGCAATTAATTAGGTAAATTTTATACTCCTGATAATTCAGAATTATAGTTGAAATCTAATATATTAATAATATACACATTAATACTTTAATTAAACTATTAATAAAAACTACTAGGTTTTTTTTTTCAACTTCAAATTGTTATTGATTTCAATTTCAGTGAAACGTAATTTTTGAAGAAAATATGCTGTTGTATAATAATTTAAAATTCTGTTAACATAAAAGTCTTGCAAATTTGTTCTTAAAGTTTATAAATTAGTAAAACAGAGAGTTAGACCTCACCCTAGAGGTTAATAACATTTGCTAAAAAAAACTTCTCTGACTGCTACACCTTTGTTCATAATAATCAAAAAATTCTAGTTTAACTGTAATATATATTATAAACATTTTTAATTGTTCTACAAATTGGAAAATATATGTCGCACACACGCGTATATTTGTATATAAATGAATAGATATTTTATGGTTGATAATCATGAATTCGAAGAAAGTAAACAACTACAATATATCTTGGTCAGATTATTAATACAGTTGAGACATAATGAATGAGATAAAGTGCTGATATTGAAAGAAATTATATTTTTAAAAAATGTTAATGTGTTTGAAAAGAAAATTTTTTATTCGATATGTTTTATTAATTCTTACATAAATAATCTGAGACCTGAACACTTGACAGAAAAACAATGCAGAGATTCCAGCTAATTAATCAAGTGTGAAAAGATGTAAAACTACTATTTATAGTCATATAATCACCATTTCCTATGCTTATAGAAGCTGTTAAAACAATGGTTTTATACCAATTCTGCCCATAGGATGATGGTGACGTCAGTTTTTGAAAGGACAACAAAATTGTAGGCAATAAACTGAGTTTATACAAGCAAATAAGCTTAGACTGAAAACATTACGCTGCTGGAGGGTTGAATTAGATCATAAGATCTAATTGCAGTGTTTTTAGAATCAAGGATTCTCACTGATGAAAGCCATAAACTAGAAACTAGTCTGGAAATATTGGATGAATAGGCACTAGATAGAATTTTATGAACAAACCTTCAATCCATTCACTACTAAGTCTTACACTGAGTCTGGACCACTGTATCAAAAGTTTACTACTCTTTTATAGAGAGATGTTAGTGAGAATAAAAATAAAATACATAAGAAAACATACAGACATCATTGATATCCATTGAAAAAATTAAGAGACTGAAATGCAATGAATTGAGCATATTGCTAGAAGACACGATAACAGATGGATAGTTGAAGCCTTAAGCTAAATTACAAGATGTAAATGATTTAGAAAGAGACTATATGTGAGATGAATGGGTGACATAAAGAAGTTCTCTGATGCAACATGGGGAAGAAAGACTATGAATTTCAGAAAATGGATTAAATTGGGAGAGACAACCTTTAGTGGACTGACAAATGGCCGAAAATTATATTTATAAAGAAAGCAAGAAAGATAATGCTTATATAAATTGTACAAAGAAAATAGTGAACAATGGCAACTGTCAACAGTCATTTAATCTAATCCAGGGTTTAAGTATACAAATCAAACTAGGGCAAATACATATTCATAAACACATAATTATATATGTTTGTCTAAAAAAAATGATGCAGATTGGAATACAACCTCCTGAGATATATATATATGACAAATCACATAGATATAATGAAAAATAGACAAGAATTTCTTTTTTTCTCTGCTGACACTTAACAAATGCTTGCACAATCAGTTATCTTCACTCCAGATTCATTTAGTGCAATATTAAATAACCAATGGATAATAGAGAATAATTTTATTATATTTAGGACTCTAGACTAGTCTCTGGCTTAGGCTTTTGCCAGTGAAAACTTTGAGATTAAAACTGGAACCAATACACTTAAGTAACTTAAGCAGCCACTTTCAACATTTTTATACCATCCAGCTAATAACTTGAAATTTTAATAAACCCTAAAGTTTTGACCCAAGATAACTTTCTAGTACAATTAAATAGATCAGACCTAGTCTAGAGGCTAAATGCATTTTGTTAATTTAAAAAAACCATCCTACTCAAGGATGAAAAGAATATAGAATTAGCATTAATCATTTTGTTTTAGAATTCTATATTATTTGATAGTTTAAAATATGAGATTATATAGTGTGTGGAGCATTATTTTCCTTGTCAATTAAACCAAAATTAATTTGGCATGTAGATATAATAGTAGTTGCATCTGGTGAATTCATTAATTGCTCAAATTTACATCAGATAATTTTGTAGACAGGCAAGTAAATCTGTTCCTAAAAACAATTTTATCTATTCACATATCATTTAATAAGTAACATAACATAAATCTAACACACATGCATGTTGCATATAAATGAACAAATTAAATCTTGCCCTCCAAATCATATTTGGCTTAATATATGTAAAATACATATGTTAATGATGTCATTCATCATTCTCTAGCAGCCATTGCTACTTAAGTAAGATCGTTCTAATTTCAGAAAATTAAAAAATGGAAAAAAAAAATGAAAAGTTGAAGGTGATTGCTGACGACTATGTAAACTGATTCATGCAGCACAAATACATCTACATATATCATATGTTGGTTCTTTATTTATTTGACCTCTTTGCAATGATGTATTTTTAACTTATGCAATAAACTCCATATTGAAAGATCAACATTTTGCTTAACTGCAGTTCTCCATTGTACTCGATTCTTAGCATTCCTTTCTCTATGGAACCAAATAATATTGCACATTTTAAAATCACTTTGTAAATGAGTTTTATCACTCCCATGAAAACATCAAATTTGTGATAATTACACAAACTTAGCAACAAAATATAATCACATCAACATATATCACATGTTAATTTTTAACCTATTTATTCCCTATCTCATTTTTCTGCAGTGAATCATATATTTTTGAAAATCTTCACACCGTGTTTAATTGTAGTTCCCTAATGTATTCTAGATTGTCAGCGATAGAAATCAATAATGCATAGTGCCACCTTTTACCTCTGTTCTGAATGTTTTTTAATGGTGATCTTATTTTCAGTGATTAGCATATCCTCTATCATCTTCATAATCTCTGTCCATTTTCTCAGGCTGGACTTGATTATGATTCCTGTTTCCTGACTTTCTTTACTTGCCCCTAAACTTATACTTGAATAGGGGGTGTCTGATGATCTGTCAGGAGTATTTGGTTTTCTTGGCCTGGGGTAATTTTGTGAACACTTGACTAGTCTTGTTTCCCCCATACTGCCTGTATTTTTACATCTTTTTCTATGTTTCCAATAAATCAGAATCTGTAGGTGTTGATCACATCTATACACTCTATAAGTGCTTCACCCCTCCCCCTTTATTTATGGGTTTTCTCTGTTGATTATAACTTTCTATGTTGTAATTAAAATATTCTGTTATTTGACTGCTTAGATCAAGTATAATGACCAGTATAATGACCCATTTCTGCCATAAAAAATTAAGTCTGAGTTCCAATTATGGTGGATTTAAAAATAAAATACTGGAATAAATTGTATTGAAAAAATATCAAAACTAGAATACCAAAATCGATGATCAAGTGCTATTACCCATTTGCATAAATATATGCAGGATAATATTTTTTTCAAAAATTAAAATTCAACACCTTTTTGATGAGTTTAAATATTACCATTCTTTGTAATTCATATTATAATAGTTCTTTGCTACGCTCCACATTATATGATTTATTAACCAAAATGCCTTGATCATATTTAATTCTTGTGTGTCACTCTCCATTAGTTACACCTTAATAACAACATCAATGATGTTATTTATTATCACTGTTTGAATATTAATCTTCCTGAGATTAAAGTTTCCCAATTTTAATGAAAATCATCCAAACTGAAAATTGCTAGCATTAATTTTATATTACCGCAGGCACTTTCAGATGGAAACATAAACCTAGACTTTATGGAAAGACCCTCTAATCGCTAGCTCAATACATTACAACATTTCAAACAACCATATTTATCATTTTTATATTTACAAAATATTTTAACTCTTCTTTCACTTGTTTATTTTTTTTATACAATAATTCTTACAAAACAAAAAATTAAATAGTTTTTTCTTGATACACATTTTATAATCCAATAATTTATTTACTGATAAAATCATACAGTTTCAACTGATGAACGATCTTCTTCAAAACTATTACATATAAATATACACACAAAAGATATTGTCTAAACTATATATAACCAAATAAAACAAACATTATAAATTTTCTTGACTTGACAAAATATATGCCTGAAGAAGATTGTTAATCAGCCAAAACTGTAAGATTTTGTCAAGAATAAATTGTGAATATATATATTATAGATCTGAAGAAAACTTCTAATCAGTCAAGACTGTATGGTTTTGTCAAGTCAGAAATAAATTATTACATAGTAAACAGTGTGCAAAGAAAGGAAGATTTATTTAATTATCATATTTAAATTTCAAAGATAGTTACAGACATGGAAAAAAATATGCTATTAAAAATGATTTGTTAAAAGGTAATTGTAAATATAGTACTTGTAAGATGTAACAAATTACTTAATGCATCTTATAAATATTTGTAATGAATCAAACCTTTCATCTTGGTAATGCACTTCTCTGAGCTTGTTACAAATCTTGAATTATTGATCTAATCACAATCATCTTACATATATATATATATATATATCACCATACATGTATAGTGAGAGTGGCTAATCTTATATTATATATAAAACCTTTTGCTAATCGCTATACCATGATGCTATATTCCAGCCACTACAACATAAGGCCAGACACTATGCCATGAATCCCTCTGCTTGTCACTATCCATGGAATTAATGTGTTTACAACTATACTATAAAGCCATACTGCATAATATCATGTATTAGCAGCATCTCATGTGAATCACTGAAATCATTAATCACTAAGGTCACTCATGCTTCACCCAATGCTATGAGAATGTATTATCACATCACGATACTATTTGCTAACCACTGCATTATGAGGACACTTCCTATTAGCTATACCATGAACCCTTGTGCTTAACATTAATCCATGAAACATTTCTTTAACCACCACACCATGATGCTATGGATTTATTACTGCATGACTAATCATTACACTATTATGCCATGTACTATTCACCACATCATGATACCATGTGCTCACTACTACACAAGATGCTTTTTGATAAAAATTATAACATGAGATTATGTGTTAAACTCTATACCATAAAACCAGGTGTAAAGCTGAACAGTTTATTTACCCATCATTAAACAATAAGACTATGTTCAAACACAAAGGTTATATGCTTAATATTACACCATGAAAACATGTTCTAAACATTACACTACAAGTTTATTTGTTAACCTCTACACCATGGGTCATTTGGTAACCACTACAGTATAATGTTATCAGCAAACTACTAACTAATATGAGCTCATCATATTATGAGAATATGCCAACACCTGCAACATGAAGCCATGTGCTAAGCACTACCAATGAGGCATTTGTTAACTGCTATATCATGAAGCCTTATGCTAATCACTAGAACATGTGCTAACCACAATACTTCACAGACTAAGGTCATTATCAAGCTAAAATGGCTAATTACTTGCATAATATTCTAATGCTATGTATGTATTAAGAAATAAACTACGAGCATATACACCTACCACTATATCAGATGACTTTATGGAAAAAAAACACATGTCAATCAATACATTATGAGTTCATGGTAAACCATTAAAGTCAAATGATCATTATTGCACAATGGGACCACTTGCTTACTACTAACAATAATACTATGTGCTAATCAATATACCACATCACGAAATTATGCACTATCTTTTACACAATGAATAACTAACTACATTATGTTACCATTTGCATGACTATGGAACTATGTGTTTACTGCTATAGCATAGGACCAGATGTTTATCAATATGCCATGAAGTTATGTGGTAAGTAGACTAAGGTCATATATTAATTCATTATACCAGAAGGTTATGCAATAAACACCATGCTATAAGGACAAATGCTAACCATGAAGGTTATGTGTTTATCATGTATACCGTTACTTACAACATCAATTGCCAATAAAAAAATCATGATTGCTTTACCGGGAGGCAGGAGAGTCATGTGACCATTCAAACGTAAATACAGTAAAAAAAAATTAATTAAACGGGAACTTTTGATACCTACAGAAGAAAACATGGCTATATATATATGTACGATGAATCATCATTTTTTATTTTAAATTTGGTTTCTGAAGTCGTAACAAAAATAACAAGCGTGTTTTTGTTTTTTGTTTTTTTTAAAAAGTACTATTACTAATTATAAGATTTTGTTAAAGAGAAGTCTTTTACTAAAATTTTAAAATAAAACAATTAAACAGAATTCCAAACAAATATGGTTTAACACAGTATTCCAATATTATTTCTTTTAAAAACCTGACAGATTTGTAGATGCTCAAGGGATTATAAGAAATAAGGTGGGAGGTTATACTGTTAAAAAAGGGTGTATAGTTAAAAAAAAAAAGCATCTCATAAATTCATCAAACAACAGCTGTCTTTCTTAAAAAGTAAATTTGTCACATGTTTCTAGAGAATATTAAAATAAAACGAACTTTTAATTACTTACTGATAACTAGTTCAAGGACATTACAGGTGTGTGTGTGCGCTCATAAACAGAGCAGCTTAAAATTAGATTTACTCCAATATTTCGCACAAACATATTTAAAAATATAGAAGGTGTATATTTTTATCCAAGCCACTTTTGCCTATTCAAATATATACTTATATGTCTGTATATAGTACATACACATATAGTATCTGTGCTCATTTCATTTCAAAAATAAACTTTATTCATAGAAAAGGTACAATACAAGGGATACAATAAAATTTGAATACAGTTGGGAACTTACATGTGTGGTTCCATCGTTTTGTGATAAACATTAATAACAATTCTGTAAAATGTACAAAGAGAGGTATACAAATAAATTTTTATACAACCAGACTAATGATTAAGGTGTACATCAAGCAAGTTACAAAAACCACAATATTTGGCTATAATGATTTAAAAGAAATATTGGGTATAAATATGAAATACAATTAGGAACTTGCATATGGCATTCTATTGTTTAGAAGGATAGTTTAAAAGAAATATAGAAAAATGTACAAATGGAATTGTGAATGTTTCAAACAGTTGGCCCAATGATTAGGTACTACATCAAATGAGTTATGAAGTTACATTGATTGGTTACAGTAGTTAAAGAAATTGAATATCAATATGAATCACAGTCAGGAACATGCTTTTAGGCTGCATAAAATCATTCAATAAAGCCTCAACAGTAGCTAAACAATCAGCCAAGTAGATTGGATAATTTATATGATAGAACATAGTAATAGAATTGCATAGATCAGTTTAAGCAGGAATGTTCAGTTGATCGTAGTTTATTATATTTTCAGCTGCTCCCATGTTTGGTCAGCCAGTGAAGGCAGACAAGTCCTCTTATCAGATCCCCTTATCTTACGGATGAATTTCACAAAGAGGTCTTCAGTCGGGCGAATGGATCCTTTCTCGAACACCGCTTTATCCCTGATGGTCCACATTCTCAAATTTATAAAGGTTGCCAGATAAATGGAACTGAATAGACCCTTCTCAAAAGCAGTCCAGATCATCACACAGGCTGGGTCTGGCATAGTTCATTAATACTTAAGCTCCAACATTACATTCAGAGATTTCCCAGAAAGCAAACTTTTAATCATTGCTGGATAGAATTATCATTACAATACCATCAAAAGCAGGTTAAACCTTTCTTCTTGGAGACTGTGTATGTTGGTTTAAACACTAGATTTTGCATAAAAGTTGTTGGATGTAAAATAACACTATAGGTAATTTATAAGGGATTCAAACTCAGACTTTCACATGACCCTAAACTCTCCATGCCATCTTATATTGCTGACCCACCTGATCACACATATGTTGAAAAGATAAATTACCCTAACACTTTGTTTAAACTGACAAATGGATGTATCCTCATTCAAAATATGGCATTTAATAGATTTCAATATAGTTATAAATAGGGATGCAAGATACTACACTTACAAGTGCTGCTAGGCAGTCATAGTTTAATATGCTCCAGTTTAAAATAATAATCGCATTTGAAAAGGGCCTTGTTACAATCATATTTGTAATAAATTTGATTTTCATTCTTTAGAAATAATAACATCTATACATAAGAAATTCCAATAGTTATTAACCACTGAAATTGCTGAGGCATTCATTACATTTTCTTAAGGAACGATTTATGGGTAGAAGTAAATATATTCTTGGGTTCAACTAGAATCGTGAATATTTCTCTCACAATCTTATTTGTGATTTGTCTAAAAGGAAATTTCTTGCTTGCAAAAACAATAAATTAAGTAAGAAGCTTTAAACCAAGAAAGATTTAAGGGTGAAAGTTAAAATGTCAAGAAGTCTTACAAAAAATAATTGGTGGATGAAAACTGCAGAGAAGTTGTGGACATTCGTTGATCATGATCACTTTTATTTATTTATTTCTTGATGCATTGAAAGTAGCATATGAATTTTCCATCAATGGACTCGCTTGTACAATGACAATAATATTTTGAACAGGTGAAAGAAATATTTTGATCATTTTTTGGATAATGATTCAAGAATTGAGATAATGAGTTTTAATACTATATCCATTTTGTCTATTCATTTAGATTTGGACAAAGATATTCAGTTTAATAAAGTTAAAATATCTTTTTGTAATTTTAAAAATGGAAAGACTGCCAGTTCTTATGAAAATATCTGGGTTTTAAAATATGGCAGTTTATTAACGTCAAAATTAAAAGATTTTTTAAACGTTATATGGAACCATGAAATGTGACATCTGAGCTTAGCTTCTATTGTTTAATTTTTAAAAATAAATAGAAGTCAAGACTGTGGAGACAATCATGGAACAGTCATCGTTATCCACTATAGTAAAAGTACTTTCAAGAAATTTATTTAATAGATTATTTGCAGTCATCAGAAGAATGATTACCAGATATTTAACTTAGTTTTAGAGAAAGATGAAGTTCTATAATCATGGTTTTTGTTGCAAGGCAAATGTAAAAAAAAATATGTTTGCAATAGATGAGTGATTCATACATTGCTTTTATTGACTTAGCCAAGACATTTTCCTCAATTATTCGAACAAATTTATGGGTTTTTGAAATTATGTGGATATCCAATGAAGTTTATTTGCATTATATAATCTCTGTGTGATGGAAAAAGAGCACAGTATTAACTATAGATAGAAAATTTGAAATCTTTGAAATAACAACTAACGGTAAATAAAGATGAAGACTAGTTCCAATTTTGTTTTCAATTATTAAAACAGTAGTATTTGGAATCACTTGTAGCAGCTTAAAAAGTGAAGGTCAAGATGTAATACCAGTTTGAAATTGAATTAATACAGCATTTGAAGATCCAAATTTTTAATGTGAATTAATTAAAATTAAAAGCAAGAACTTCATCTTCTTGAACTTTGGATATACGGCATCTGACTATTGTTTTACCCACATCAATTCGTAATATGATCTTAATAACCAAATAACTCAAATCCTTTATATTAATAATGGAAGAAAATCCTCAGCAGCTTTTATGTTAGATGGTTATTACCTTAATAAAATATATCAATTTAAATGCCTTGGAGGCTTTGTAAGTAGAAAGATAGAATAAGGTGTTGAGGTGGAATCCAGACTCCAATGAATTGTTGCTTTTAGCAAATCAAAAAATAGGGTACTTCATTTCAGTGAAATAATTAGAGCCACTAAAATTAGTTGTATACTTATGTAGTTTGCCTGCCAGAAAACTTGCCACCTGTTTTATTTTAAATTATCCATTTTCAAGGGCTTCCAACACATGATATAAACAATATGGCTGACTCTAAGTTATCGTATTCAATATTTATGTTGTTTTTATTTATTAAAATGTTAAAGAAACACAAAAATTCCAAAGGATTGTATTAAAAACTTTGTTAATGTAAATGCAGTAAAGAAAATAAAACATGATTAAACAAACTAAAACAAAGATGTGAACAGACATCAGCACTATCCCATAATTTTGAAAATATTCCATTGAAACACATAATAATCTAAATGGTTGTAATTAAAAAATTTTTTAATGTAAATTCAGTACACCAGTTCTACATGCACTCACAAATAATATTTTGGAGACTTCTAACTATGTTCCTTTCCAAACAGATAGGCACTTAGAACATGTTCGTACATGATAACACTTTATGTCTCTGTTCACACATAAAGTGTAATATCAGCCCTTATCAGATGGGCACTATCCCATAATTTTGAAAATATTCCACTGCATCTCATTCTGTCGATGAAAGATTCCAAATTTCACCCATATTTCCAAAAAATTATATGGCAAAAAAATTATTAAAAATCGTGTGTTAATGAATGTCAACAAAAAAATAACTTTAATTTTAACCGTGTGTTATCTGTTCACCCTGCGTTAATATTTGGTTGTTATTTATTAAAACATCTATTCAATTTTTTTTAAATTAACATTCAATTTAGAGTACATTTGTTAATATTTTTTTAAAGTTAACAAGCTATATGTGTTTGAGAAAATAATTTTGAGAAAAAAAAATGTCGATCCTGAAAACTGTTTACATTTTTTTTTCCTCGAACATGTATGTAATCTAAATTGAATGTTAATTTTAAAAAATTTGAATACATTCTTTAATAAGTTCCATTCACAATATAATATCCAAATGTTACCATGAGGTGAACAGATAATACATGGTTAAAATTAACATTATTTTTTTTGTTGACATTCGTTAATGCATGGTGATTTTTTTAACATTTCTCTTTTTTTTTTTTTGTCTTATCACTTTTTTGAAATATGATTAAAATTTGGAATCTTTCATTGACAGAATAATATGTAGTGGAATATTTTCCAAATTTCAAGATAGTGTATACCTGAAGAGTATATAATAAGGGGCTGATATTATACTTTATGTGCACAGATGCAGTAGTGGGGTCATGTGCGAACATATTCTAAAGGCCCATCTGTTTGGAAAGGAACTGGTTAGACGGCTCCAAACAACATTTGTGAAGATTAGTTTACAGTTGGTGTAATGAATTTACATTTTTAAAAAATCACAACATTTGGGGAAAATTTTAAATGGCTCTTGCCTTGTAAAAGTCTGCCCTTTCCTGATTTACCAGAAAAACAAAAATTACAATTAGCCAACAACTACTTGTAAGGAGCAGTCAAGATTGTTGAAACTTATTTGATAAAGCCCAAATCTATAATCATAGAGAAGTGATGTTAAATATTTTTAGAGCAGAGTTGCAAGATGACTTAAAATCCTAAAGAGTCACAGAAAAAATATAAGTTTGAAATGGAAAAAAACTATACTTAATTTTTCTAATGGAAGGTACTTAGATTAAGAATGCTGGCCTTAAGTGTACACCTGGGTCTCTTTTTACACGGACTTATTTAACACAATTTTGAAGTTACGCAATTCATGTTTCACCGGAAGTCAAACTCCGATAATCATGATTTCCACATTTTATGTATACACACATTAAATTTTACAAGATTATAATGTAAATTTGTTCAAACATTGTGCGTGTTAATTTTGCATTTTAAATCACATTCTGTTTTTGCTTTTTAAAAAAGAACGTTTAATCAATTATTAATCATTTAGAGTCTGCAAGTTTATTTTTAAAAGGTGAGTAATAGCAGTGAAACGAAATTTTGATTTTTAAACGGGATTGAAAATTAAAAAATTAAAGACA
Source organism: Epiperipatus broadwayi (assembly GCA_028023455.1). Taxonomy (NCBI): domain Eukaryota; kingdom Metazoa; phylum Onychophora; class Udeonychophora; order Euonychophora; family Peripatidae; genus Epiperipatus; species Epiperipatus broadwayi. The sequence goes on along the minus strand of JAQFVV010012661.1, from coordinate 757,964 downwards.
AAAATAAGAATTTAATTTTTAGTTGTTAGTTTTAATTAAATTTTCCCCAGCAGTGGTGAATAAATGTCTTTTTATTATCATGAGTCTAAGTTCATAAACAATTAATAAAATCATCATCTCAAAGATTAATTATTAATTACTAATTACATTGTCAACAGAAAACCAACATGAGAGTGCAAACGAACGTGTTTTTCGGCAAATACCGATAATAATTAAAACATGTATAAAAAAATGTAAATTACTGTACTATAAATTATGCATAAAAATATATTATTTTCAATAAAATTAAATATTATAGTTAAAAAAAGTTTGTCTTGTATCAATTTTTTTAAATTTGAAATTTTTTATTAGTCATATTTTATTTCCTTATTTTTTTTTTTGCGCGAATTTTAAAGTAATTTTACGTTGGTGCTTTGCTTTTACGCAAATTTTGAAAAATCACAGACCGCATCCCCCCTTTTTCAATGTAAGTTGCGTCTATTTTTGCGCGATTTTGTTTGCGCGTGTTTTCTGAGGAACCTATTTATCGCGTAAAATGAGACCCGAGTGTATATCAAAACTATATATGATATGCAAAAGGCAATTTATTTATCCAGTACAATTAATCAAATGGTGATAGCAGAAGTCTGATAATCAATAGAACAGATTACTTGCTATCATCAAAAAGGAACCAGTATAAATAATATATCCATCATGACATCAAAAATCAATCCTGGAATTGGCAACAAAGAGAATATAGGAAATGAGAAAAAATTCAAGAATAATCAAACACAAAAAAGAAAAGTAGTCTCACTCACAGAGATGTCAGGCGAATGGTATTTAAAACAACCCCTTTCAAATACTTTCATAATCTATCAAAGCAAAGATTGTAAGGAGGATTACAAGGTTCTAAATTCTCAATAACAGTGATTAAAAAAATGTTCATCTCATAAGTCTATAACATCCTGCGAAAATACATCAGTATAGCAGACAAGAAGATATCTTGAATAAATTGATTGATCTTGAGCAAAAAACAAAAACAACTAAAACATATCCAACAACTATTTAACTCTCTCTTGGATGGATCTTTAAAAACCACCAAACCATAAGCTCTACATCATCAACTTCCAAACATTTTATTAATGATTAAAAACTACAATATGATTTTCATTTTCAATATTTCTTGTCATTACAAAGTCCTTAAAAAAGGATTTTAAAATTATAGCATTGTATGTACACTTAATTCCTTCTTCATCTTTAGTAAGAAAACACTCTTTTACATATTGCTTATTTAATTTTCATAATTATTCTCTTATTTTTTATTCCATTTTTATGGGGAACTCTGAAATCTATCAAAAATGATTGCTCCAGTGACTCATGTGAGAAGCTTTAATGACAATCTAAATCCATATATTGAATATAAGACAGTTTTGTTTCAATTTTTTTTGCTTGAGGTAGCCCAGTTCACTCAAGCTGTTTCCCCATCTTCTACATCAGAAATGGGGAACCTTTTTCCTGCCAAGAGCCATTTGGATATTTAAAATATCATTTGAAGGCCATACTTTAATGATTGACTTAAAAATTACCCAAACAATTAATTTATAACTAATCAATGGGGATGGACAATTATTCAGTCAGTAGACCACTGTCAATTTGGCCCTTTTAAATGAGTCATAATTTTTTTGAAAATTAAAAAAAAAGTAACATTGTTATTATTAATGACTGTTCCATATTTAATGACAATTTTTCAAATTTGCCTTGTAACTATTCCTCATGACATATTGATATTCTCAAATTTCTTTTGTTCTGGACAGATTAATTCTACAGCAGCTAGGATACAGTCATTTATAAACTCCTCTTTAAAAAATGTTTTCAAAGTTTCTGCTTTTACAAAAATATATATATAATTTGCCATCACAGAAAATTTTTGACTTGTTTGGACATTTTACAAGACATGTCATCCACTTGATAAATTCTTTTCATGTTTTCTATTGTAATATGTTTTTACCCAACAATTTTGTTGGAATCAGAATGTTTTGATAGTTTTATTCTTTCGTGCTACAAAAAAAATATATATTGATTCATTTCTACTCAGTGTAGCCATCTTAATAAAAAAAAAAAGCTAAATAATAATAATAAAGTAAAATTCTAATTTTATTTTATGAATATACAATTAGTCTGCAAAAATCACTGTAAAAACAGCAAAATGCCTTTAGCATTATAGATTAAATCTGTAATCATACAGACCGCACAGAACAATTTCTTGGATACTTCTGACAGAATGAACTAGAACTATTGTAAAGATTGGATATAGTTAAGAAAATATTTTATTTTATTTAACTCTTAATTCAATATCTGAATTAAGCATGTGTTTAAAAAGTTTTATACAGGTCCATTTTATATATGTTTTTTAAAATGACTGGGATCTGTATTGAGAGTTTTCAAAGGCTAGAGTTGGTACTAGGACTGGAGCTTCCTTTCCACTTTTCTAAATAGATGTTTTAATAACCTTCTATCAAAAACACTAGGGCAGTATTTGCCCTACAATGAGCTATTTAAAAAAATGATAATATTTGTTGCATGACAAAAACTCTGCAATTTTCTACTTTTATAGAAAACTAATTAATACAGTAGAGTTACTGAATTCACTATTTAAACATTCATTGTTTCAATTATAGGCAAACCAAAATATGTAAATAAGCAAAAAATAAAAACATTAGAATTTATAAATTAAAAAAATGTAAATTTTACACTTATACAGATCATTTTCTGATAAGTAGCAGTCATTTTTTGTGTCTTGTAGTCTTATCATTCTCAGTGAGTCAACGACGATTTGTCAGATTAAATTTTTTCATTTTTATTTTCCAAAAATTTAAAATTTTATTTCAAAAAGCTTCAAAACATAAAGCTAGTGATCATAGCAATTCAATCAAGTTTTAAAAAAAAGTATTCTTTTTTTTTTTCAAATATTAAAATGCAAATTATAAACTTAACTGTAAAAAAAAAAAAGAATTGTACCTTATTATATTTTAAAATCTTATGTTTGTATTAATAAGGAATTATTCATTTGAAGAAATTTGTCAGAATTTAAAAAATAATTATGGAAGATAAAAAATGCAGTAAGTTTTATTCTTTTGTTTTTGAGATATGAGACCACACACAACAATCCTTATATATATATATATATGAATACATTATGTGCTCTCAATTTATTATTCTCCTCATACATGCAAATTATATTTTTTAATTATTTTTGCTGATAATTTGTATAAATATTTTAATTTTTTAATGAAATTGTATTATAACTATGTGTAAAAATGTTTGACTCTGCTTACGGTTCTTAAACAGCAAGCAACGTGAACAATAGCTCTCTTCAAAAACTGAAATCGGCAAGAAAGGGGATGCTAAACCCAATTCCAAACCCCTAAATACAAGGTAAGAGAAGTTCTATATATTTAAAAATGGAATGTGACAATGATATAGATAATATACACAGCAATTCAAACTTAAAATATGACACTCAGTCATTCAACAGAAACGATGGCCTAAATCTTCCTAGCTATAATAACAAATCTCAGGCTCCATCTGGGATCAAAACCCTTCCCATTAGTAATACTAAGCACCAAATAATTACTAACAACACTAAAATGCAAGAAATTATACAAACTTCATCAGTTATAAGCAATAGCATTGGTCTCCCATCGGGTGAAATAACAGCTAATTTTAATAATATATACGAAAACAGTAACAACACTCACTGTATTTTCCAAACTCCTTTAGCAGATATAAATAATCACAATTCATCCTCAAACACATCTGTGAAACTCTCTCAGAATAATTCGGAATGAAAAAAATATCGGCAAAATCTATCTGAAGAAAGTTCAAAAAAATCTTTTAAATCACCAGAGGTCACCAAATTCATTGCTGTAACATCAGAGATAACAGTATTTCAGGGGGGGGGGGATGAAACAATAGATAAAAAAATAATCAACAAAATCCATTCACAAACAAATGAAAATATCAAACTATATGATCCTCTAATATCTACATCATTCGAACATTTCGAAACAGCCTCACAAATCCCACCCATCCAAAAAAAATCTATATCCTACGCTAATGGTCTAAAATATCAACAAAGACATTAAAACCGTGGACACTAACTCAGTCAGAAATATCAATGAAATACTTATAGACATATCGGAATATGAAGTAGAAATCACAACAGAAGATAATCAATCCCCTCAATCAATTAAGGTATTAGACTATAATAATATTACCGACGAAATACATCAAAACATAAATGATAATTTCAACAAAACTATCCCAAACATGCTCTATAAATCTCTCCAAAATTATTACAATGACAAAACTCTAATCCTAGCAGTAACGAATGAAAACTTTTCATTATACAAATTCCCCATGGAGCATTTATACTCTGTAATTAAACAATATGGTTCAGAGTTGGGAATTTATCAAATACTAACTCACCCTAATGACAGATATGTGGCAATAGAATTTAAGATCTGGGTGGACAGGCTCCAATTTAAAAACAACAATAAAACACTGGGAAACAAAATACTTTGCACTATAGAAATGAACAGACCTATGGTACTACAAGGAAAAATCAACAACTGCCTAACAAGATTTACTGAACAAGAGCTTCAAAATACCCTCAATCCCTATGGCAGTTTCAAAATTTAAATTCCTCCTGGACCCCATCTTGGGTGGAAACATAATATCAAACACAGCAATCTTCTCACTATCCACAAAAAAAAATGTTTCTCTCCCTAACATCCCTACTGCAGTTAATGCAAGAGGTTCACGAATAGTCCTAACATTCAAGGGGTGCATCCTCAGTGTTTTACTGCTTACAAAGGACACTCTTTATAAAAGACTGTTTGACATGTATCTGCACTACCTGCAATCAAAAGAAAGGCAAGTTCCATCACTGCAGTAGAAAGAATATAGAAACAACAACAATTACAGACACCAAACAATCACCTAAAATGGACAATAATATTGAAAACCACACTGATAAACACAGGTCTACAACATCAAAACACACTAAATCTATAGATATAACTCTCACAGATGTAACACCAGATCACATAATTTCTAGGGATAAGGATCAAGATAATCTTTCCCAACAATTCTAGATGGAATTCCACAACAATACAACCAAAAATAGAAATGATAAACAAACAACTACATCAAGAACCCCTCATCCCATTTCAAGCCAATACACAGATAATATTCAGCCAATAAACAGTACAACATCAAAAAAAGGTTATGATTCAATGCTTGGCAAACCTTCAGATTTGAAGCCATTTCCAATAGAAGAAACAGACACCAGAATCAAAATAGACAAAAATAACACCCAAACACCTAGGAAATCACAAACTAAACAAAATACAATAACTCCTCATCCTCAAAAAGAAAGTAGCAAAACCAATAAACCAAAGACAAAACTCAACACATCACACACCAAAACTTCAAACCTGGGGGAAAAGGATGGTTTGCCTAGACATTGGAATCAGGATCTTTCACAAGAAGTAGAGCTAACACAATAAACTATACCAAATATTAATAAATGGAAAACAAATGTCCCAGATAAATCAAGCTCAGATGACGATATGAATTCTGGGTTTATACCACAACTACTCACATTAAAATCAGATTCACAAGAACCACAAAGTAAACATAGAGTGTCATGGGAAAAAAAGGAAAGGAGTGTCAAGGGAAAAAAAGGAAAGGAAAACCTCTGAGCACTCTGATACTGATTCAGCACCAATGGAAGATGATCACTACTTGGAATTACTGGATTCTATGGAGAATGAGGACCTTCCAGTACTCATGAAATCAAATCAACTTCAACTCTCATTGGAAGAAGCATCAGATCAAGAAATCAATTATAGTCATTTACTTTCAGATTCCCTGTGAGATCATGGGCCAGCTGAGGGGGCAGAGACACTATTATGAACTATAAAATCGCTGGGATTAATGTTCGTGGCCTCAACTCGTTGGCCCGTGCTCATGCAATAAGAAATTGGATAAGCATTAACTCTCCCCACATCCTACTAATGGGGGAAACAAAATTCATAATAACACTGATATTAAAATAGAAACATTAATTGACACCATGGGCTTTACTAAATTTTCAGTTGGACATTCAGCAGCTGGTTGGGGTATTAATTAACAAAAAATTTCCCCCGAACAAATTCTGTATACTCTATTTGGATAACAACTTAATCATATTAGAAATAAACTATTGGGGCTACAGCATAAATCTAGCTCATATATATACTTCAAACAATCCTACTATCTATCACAAAATCATTCAGACTATAAATGCTATCCTCAGCAACAAATCAGGCTCTTTACTTATATTGGGAGATTGAAACACCACATATGGTCACTTTAACTTAAAATGTCTTCCACTGATAAACAGAAACTTGATGTGTGGGAAAGAATTCCTTCCTCCCGGATCCTACTCCTTTTACACCAAATCCTACCAAACCCTAATAGACCTATTATATTATTCACCAGATTTACACTTTCATCTAAATGCAGCACTTTTACCAGTTTCGTTTTTGGACCACATGGCCCTTGTAGTTACTCTTCAAACCATGGCTGGCCTACCAACCCTAGAGGCCCTTCACAAAACCATGTGAATGGTAACAAAATCAAACATGACAGAGGCCATAGTGTCTGAAGCTTATATATATTTTCACAAAATCAACCTCCTATCAAGACCAGCTGAAGAAGCCTGGTTTTTCATTTGTAGGCATCCTACAGACAATACTAAAACACCAACCATGAAAGCCAAAGGCCCTAATGGCCTCTTCAGAGATCTTCTACAAATAGAAAATCAGCTTCAGATGCTCCAAGGTCAACCTATTAAAACACAAGATATATACAGTCTTAAAAACCTATACCTATCAAGACAAAAATCCCTGGCTGAATACCTATCCATCAGGAGAGCCAAATGCTATTTATCTCAACAACACCACTGGACAAAAGACTACTTGAGATGGGAACTTGGTGGGAAAAACAACAAAACCACCCCTAAACCACCCCTACCTCCATCATCGCAGATGGGAAAACCTTGCTGGGAACACCTATGATGAACATAATAAAAGAATATTTCTGCCAAAGGATGCAAACCACAACCTTCAATTGCAAACAAGTCTGAAGTTGATCTACAGGGGCCACATGGGATCACAGAAAACCTATTCCAACAGAAAATATCATCCCTTCCAGATGGTGAGCTCCTGGATTACATGGGATTCCCGGATTCCTAATCGTACACCTCAATCAATTTGTAATTCCCATAATGAAGAAGATGGTGGACTACCTAGCAACTGGTAATAGAGTTATACCTAATCTTTACCCAGTGGTGCTGGTTCCATTTATTAAAAAAAAATCAGGTTATGGATCAGACCTCTCAATCATCGGACCTATTTCCATGACACCCCTTCTAATTAAAATTGTAGAGTCCATGATCAAAGACCTCATCCAGCTGATTGTCTTAAAGCACATATCTAACAACCAATATGCCAAGAAGGGATCCTCTACTGCACATGCAATGGGCAACATAATCTTTGTCATTGATTATGTCAGAATCCACTAGAGGTAAAAGCCGATAGCTGTCCAACTGGATATCGTCGCAGCCTTTGACTCGGTACATATAGATACACTTTTAAATATTTTGGCTGAGTATGATGTTCCTGCAGCTGCTATCCAGATCATAAGCAATTTACTATACAACAGGGAAATTTTTATCACTATGGATGGTAACATCACCTCTGGATTTAAACTGACACAAGCTCTCCCCAGGGTTCCCCCTTCAGTGCCTTATGCTTTATCACATACATAAATCCTCTCCTGATGGATTTGGAAAAAAATCTACCAGGTCTCTTTATACCCAATTTAAGCAGAGAATTCAACACGTTTGCTTACATGGATAATGTAATGATCATCCTACCATCAAGAAAAAATATTCCTCTGCTACAAACAATATTAAACTGCTATACAGATAAATACAGGCTGCAATTCAACCCCAACAAGTCTGCCTCCTGGAAAATTGGTTCAGGAAGGAAAATCAACACCCTCTTCTCTGTCAAGCCACAGATATCTTGGGTTTTCCATCTTCAAATCTACCACAGCAATGTCCAAAGAGGTTCAGGATAACATCCTGGAAACAACAAATAAATTCATCGCTTCCTTGTCACAAGTCTACCTTTCCCTCCCTGGCAAGGTAGCACTAATTAACATGAATGTGATGCCAAAAATATCATACTTTCTTCCATTTATCAAATTCAACAAGAGCTTCATAAGTAAAATAAATGGATTGTGCTCCAGGCTTTCTCTAGAGAAGCAAAATGGTCATGATCATCCTCAAAGGCACTCAGCAACCAAGAAAGCTAAATGGTCTTTCTTTTCACTCCATTCACGCATTGATTTACCAAAAAACCCTTGCCATACACAACTTGGTAACATCATACGGTTTTAACACAATTCTCCAAAAAGCTCTGCTTCAAAAGGTAACACCCACCGACCGACCCCCACCAGGCAGACAAACATGGATCACTAGACGCACAAGTCTTATCAAACAGCACTGCCCAATAACAGACTCCACATTCAATTCTAAAATCTCATGATGGCAAGCATACACAATCCTCCATCCAATCTTACATCCTATAATCAAAAGCCACAGAGATATCTTGGGTTTTCCATCTTTAAATCTACTACAGCAATGTCCAAAGAGATTCAGGATAACATCCTGGAAACAAAAAATAAATTCATCGCTTCCTCATCACAAGTCTACCTTTCCCTCCCTGGCAAGGTAGCACTAATTAACATGAATGTGATTCCAAAAATATCATACTTTCTTCCATTTATCAAATTCAACAAGAGCTTCATAAATAAAATAAATAGATTGTGCTCCAGGCTTTTCTAGAGAGGCAAAATGGTTGCAATCAGTCTCAAAGACACTCAGCAACCAAGAAAGCTAAATGGTCTTTTTTTTCACTCCATTCAGGCATTGATTTACCAAAAACCCACAACATCATACACAATTTGGTAGCATCATATGGTTTTAACACAATTCTCCAAAAAGCTCTGCTTCAAAAGGTAACACCCACCGACCGATCCCCACCAAGCAGACAAACATGGATCACTAGACTCACAAATCTTATCAAACAGCACTGGCCAATAACAGACTCCACATTCAATTCTAAAATCTCATAATGGCAAGCATACACAATCCTCCGTCTAATCTTACATCCTATAATCAACACACTTTATTACAATAATCAGAAACTGGTATCCAACTTTAAAAGATGGAGTCTAGAGGCCAAATACCTAGATTTCCTCATTAAATACAACATTAACAGACTACCTACAAATCACTTCCTCTTTTACAAACAAGGTTACAACAACATAGACCCTACTTGCACCATTTGCATAAATGGCAATGAGACATCGGATCACCTCACAATGTACAGGACTCAGAGTGATCCGAGAAATCATACTCTCCAACACCAAGATAGAGTTCCAACTGATCTCATCACTGAAGGATAGTATCAATACTAAAACCTACCCAATAATATGTCTCTCAATATTTTTGAACTATGCCATATGGGTTACATGCTGTAAACCCATCATGGAACACCCACAACCTTTTATAATACAGCTTTTTTCTAAAACAATGATTAAAATCCAGAAGAGAGACCAACTCGTGGCATCATCAAAAGCATTTGAGGACACTTGGACATTATACAATATGCCAAACTAACAACAAGGAAAAAAAGGGGGGTAACAATCAGATAACAAATATGTGAAAGATTTAATGTTCACACTATCTTGCACAACATAGACTCAACAGAACTTCAAATGGAAATAACAAGATAGTTAGAACAACAATGTAAACCTCATATGTTGGTTAGACATCACTGTATACATTAGAAATAATAAAATGCACAACATAGACTCAACAGAACTTCAAATGGAAATAACAAGATAGTTAGAACAACAATGTAAACCTCATATGTTGGTTAGACATCACTGTATATATTAGAAATAATAAATTATTATTGAAACTAACATGTTTGTATATACATGTGCATTAAAAAGTATTATACATATGCATAGTAAACATTAAAAGCCTAAAGCTAAACTAGTCAATAAAAATAATCAAACTTACCCCAAACTCACAACTAACCCAGACTAGCCAAATAAAATAAACTCTAAAATACAACCAATGGTTTCACTACTACAAATAGACTTCTCAAGTGTAAAGTTTAGTATAAATTTGTTATCTTTTAGTCCTTTACACTTGAGAAGTCTGATTGTAGCAGTGAAATCATTGGTTATGTTTTAGAGTTTATTTTCTTTGGCTAGTCTAGATCAGTAGTGAATATGGTGTATGTTTGATATGCATAGTAGTAGTAAAAATTGTCTATTGTAAACAAAACAATGTATTTTCTGCTAATTTATTCCATCTGTTAATGGGATTTTTTGAATATAGCTGACACAGCAAGCCCACTATGATCAATCTGACATTAGAAAACTATCAGATTTTTGATTATCAGTTAACAAAAGAAGCAGAAAAGAACAAGTTTCTTTTCTATATAAACTGGTTAAGAGAAAGACTCCTTTACACTAAATTTTCTGACCATAAGAAAATACCCCTTCATAGATTTATTATGATTTTATATTTATCCATTTGCATTTAAAAATTTAGAATTCATTCAACAAAGATATTGTTAATTTTCTTTTTACAATAGCATTATGACAAAGACCGTTTAAAATGCCTTCAATTATTGACTCAAAAATTGTCACTAGGGGTAAGTGAAAAAACATTGAAATGTGAACAAGTTAAAGAAAAGATAAATAAAATAAATTCTGAAAAAATGAACACAAAAATTAGTCTGATGCAGACTAAATGAGAAAAAGACAAGAAAACTTTGGACATATTATGAAAATAAATACTTTATCTTACAATTAATGATCCAAGGTAAAATTATTAACAATTTGCAGAAAAAGTAACATCTTGAGTGGGAAGGGAAAGGAAGAGAAGAGGGTAGCAATAGATGTAATGATAATGGTTATCATAAAAAATAGAAATAAAAGATATATAAGGCAATTTAAAACTATATATTTCTAAATGAATATGCATACCTTAATTCCCTACATATATATGCATATATTAAACAATAAGGGTATTCATTCACATATAATCAATATTTTACAATATTTTGCAAAGGCACTTTTAGGCTCAAGTTGTTTTAACAAAATAAAAGTTTTAGAATCATGGAAAAGGATAGATAATTATTGGTCTATTAAATTTTGAAAAATTACTGCACCCATTATTATGCAATCACAAGGACCTTTAAAAAATCTTATAGAAAATTTAGCATACAAAATGAATTTTTAGATTCAATATTCTCAAACCAAAAAAAAAAAAAAGACATAGCTAACATTATGTCAAAAAGAACATGCTTTCCAACAATTGGACAGATTCAGTCTTTCTGCAAATTTTCAAACACAACTGTATAATTTTCTAAATTTTACTTTATTTATTTTCTCTAAAACATATGATATTCTTTTCTATACTTTTTATTATGTAATGACCATAAAAACAACTCACTAGCGCACCCAAGAGGAAAAATTTGAAAATTACAATTAAAAAATGCAATTATTATTTTTATATCATTTGTAAATTATGCAGTTATAAAAATAATTATTGCTATTTAAAATGACACCGGTGTATTATCGGGCATAGTTATTTACGTGACTTATTTCTTTTTAAGTGTACTATTCAATATAGATACGCACTTAGACATTTAACAGACGTATTTTTTTTCCTACTAAATCATCGACAGACATTGCATTCATAACTATAATTGTCCAAACCAGATCTAATAAAAGATAATATAAGTAAAAAAAAAAAAACAAACCCAGAGGGAAGAGACAGCGAGGAAAAGAAAAAAAATATGCACACATACCACAATGATGGATAAATTAATTTATACAAGGCCCTGACACAATTCTAGATCTCAGTGACCTCCAGTGAAAAAGATAGAAACTAATAATGACATTTTCTATATCCTTTTATTCATATTCAAAAGTTTAATCCAATCACATGACAACAGTCATCAAATATTTCAGAAAACTTTTGTTTGCATTTCTGCTATCTTATTAAAATGCAGTAATAGATATTAGATGTCATATTTAAATTTCTTTCCTATCTCAGTTCTCTAAAACTTTCCTCTCGAATCAATTACATTAGTATTTCTTTCTTTTTTTTTTTAAAAAAAAAAAGTACCTTCAAAAAGATGCCAGGTATTGAATTATGAACACCTGCAGTCTACAACTTCATCCTCCTTATACTCCATTTTAACTTCATTTCTTATTCTGATTTTAATCTTTGTCTAGTTTTAAATAAAAAGTATTCCACCCCCACCCCCTTTTCCTTCTTCTCTAATCAGCTTTTTTATAGCTTTTTTTTTACTCCCCTTCATAGTCTTAACATAACAGCAAAGCTATTTTCTTAATAATCTTGCTCCCTTATATATTCAAAGCCTTTTTTCCCTTACAAGAATTCCTTTACCTGTAAGGTACTTTTGTTCTTATTTTTTGTATTTAACTTTTATCACCCTCTATATGACATATTTTCACTTTGTTTAAAAAAATAAAAAAACTTTTTATCTGCCTAATTTGCATATCACTTAACTCCCCATATTATGTTTCCATTTGATTCAAACTTGCTTGCTTGTCAAAGAATATATCTATATTACATTTTTCCTTTATTCAAACTTTGTGTGGGTGGATGTTTGTGTGTAAATGTGTATATGCAAATATATCTACATTATTGTTATAAGAAAAGTTTAAATCTTAAAAAAATCATATAAATGATTTATTGTAATTACATTTCTTTTCCAGGTAAAATATTATTATATATATTATTGAGAAAATTTTTGTCAGAATTTAAATATATAAATATGTATAATCAATTAAAAAAATTATTATCTTAAAGAGCTTTAACTTAAGAACAAAAGCGCCCTCTATTCTATGTTTATAAATGAAGTATTGCGAATAAATGTATGTAAATTAAATGGAAGTAAAATACATTTCTAAAACTATGAGTAAACAGAACTATACATTAATAAATGTAAAAAATGGTGTTATTTATCCAGAGCTTTAGAAGTAAAGTTTACTTTTGTTTAAATTAAATGCTATCATATATATATATTATCAACATTTTATATAAGAGTGAATTCTGTAGGGTTCTTTATAGCTTTATTTCTTTAAGCATGTGCGCTTGAAAATACGAAGGTAGGGACCTCTACAGGTCTTAACCACAAGCTTACTCTTTGGAATAAAAGAGGGGAACCCTTCTTTACTTCAACCTACTTTCTATATAAATAGGTGAAGCTGAAGTAAAGAAGGGTTCCCCTCTTTTCTTCCAAAGAGTAAGCTTGTGGTTAAGACCTGTAGAGGTCCCTACCTTCATATTTTCAAGCGCACATGCTTAAAGGTTTATTGCCTTAATAAATACTATTTATGTAATCAATGTGCATTAAATAAATTTATAATTACAGCTTTATTTCATATAGATGCGCATGCATGTATGTGAGTATATTATTATTTACATACTCCATTACATACTACATATCAGTAGCAGTGATTAATTTTGACTAATGTGCAGGCTAATTTTATCAACTTTTATGATCTACCCCCTCCCCCTAATAAAAATCAAATAATATAATGTAAAAATAATATTCTTTTTATGACAAGAATGATACAATTGCTAGAATAAACATCCATTTCATTGATAGGTAAAAGACAAAAGACTTCAACAGACTACTACATTAAAAGATCTCTCTCATGTTTCCTCCCCTTCTCCAAAGAAAAAGTAACCAAGATCTTTCTCACCAGACTAATAAACTATTAGTTGATAAAAGGATAAAAGATAGCTAGAAACCCATTAAATCAGAAGGATATCTAAGTTAGCTATAGTTTAGTTATCTGGGGAAACTTTGCGATTACTTGGAAACTCTCAGCTGCCTAAAAAGAAATGTCAAGTCCCATTTTGGATTGATATCTAAGTTGTATGCATGGGAGGTAGATGGTCTTACTACTATTCCACATAATCCATAACATATCATTACTAGTTTCAACCATTATGGATCCATTGTGTGATGATGGTCTCTCCAACTTTAATTCAATTTCACTTATCCATAGTTTTTATTTTCTACATCACATCAGCAAACTTTCTTATTCCAGTCATTCAGTTTATAAGTTATTTCTTTCTACATCTTTTACTACCTCTTGAGGTCTAATTTAGGACTTCAACTATCCTACCTACTATCATCTCTTTTAGCAATGTGTTTAGGCAGTTCTATTTCAGTTTTCTAATTCTTTCAATAATATCAATGACATCTATTTGTTTCCTTGCTCACATATTTTGTACTCAATCTCTTCTTATTTCTTCCACACTCCGTACTTTGTTGTAATATGAAGTCTCCACTTTACTCTTCTCTGCAGTACCCAAGTCTCAAGTCCTCATATAAGAACTGGAATAAAACATCTATTAAAAAATTTCCTTTTCAAAGACATATGCATACACAAAGATATAATCATCATCATCAAAATCATCTTCAAACATTATAGATCCATGGTAGGCTGAAGATTTCTCCAAGTTTAATCTGATTTCTCCTATCTCTAGCTTCTCTTCTCCATATAACACAAGCAAACGCTCTTATATCATCCATCCATCTGACATAGTGTCTCTTTTTAGGACTTTTGTGATAATGAAAAAAATTCCTATTGTTCTTTATCTTTATTTATATATATACATCGTTTTATGTACCAAACCAAAACTGCTTTATATACATTCTAATATTATTCAAATAATTTTCTCACATATATCATTAATAAATGCTAGAGAAAAAAAAATTATTTACATATAAAAAAAGACTTTCTTCTTCATTAATATTTTTTTAAATTATAACTAAAAGTAATAATTTTAACTTTTGATAACTTTCCAAAATTTATTTTTTCAATATTCTTTTTAAGTTTTTTTATATTGGATTTTTTTTTTTTTTAGAAAAAAAAACAAACTGTCACGTGACTTTTTAAACCAAAGAAGTAGCTATACTTCAAGTGTTTTATTGATGAGGTAATAAGCGTAAACTTAGGACAAAATCAAAAGATTTTTGTTTTGACTAATAGATTTGTTTTTCAAAAACAACTTTTAAAAAGAAATTTCATATCCTATTTCTTAGCTATTCCTATTCTACCATTTAACTGAAAATTTGAAAGATCAATAGGTGATGGATGAGTAGCGCTTATAAAATCCCGTTCTAGTGCTGCCTTATTCAGAACCTAAATTAGTTTCTGGTTAGCATTAGATAGGAATTCAATAAACACTAACATGTACAGACTACTCAAGATTACAATTGGCGCTGGAATTAAGTATAATAGTATATATATCAAATATGCTCCTATATTGTGGGCTATATGCATTCATGTACGCGCACACACATATATCAAATGATTTAGTATTTCCCACAATACACTCTTCTTTCTTTTTAAAACCATAAAAAAAAAAAAAAAGATCTTTAAACGAATACTTTAAATTTAAAGAAATTAAAACATGCAAATAATATTTCATGCGTATGAATTAGATTTCTCTCTTTTCTCATTTCAATGTAGATTCTGCTCAATCGTGTAAGATGGGCACACACACAGAAAGAGAAAAAAATCATGTTATTTCATACAAGATTAAGCAATTAATGATCATAAAAATGACATAAAATGAATTAAAAACTAACTTTTAAATAAGACTCCACTCATAAAAAAGATTAATCAAAATGAAATATACAGATTAATTAAAAAGTAATAATAATTAGATATCTTTATTGCTCGAAATTGGTAAGAAGTTTGTGCACAAGAAGTGATGACCTAGTTATGACCTGCTGACCTTAAGCCCCAAAATCTGACGTTTTATCATTATACCAAACCATGCTGAGTATTAGATTAACAATGCTCTTAAAATGCTACAAAATCGATAAAAATTAATAATTATTAAAATTTGTTGCTCAGAAGGTCATATGATACTGAATACCCAAGTGGTAGATAAAAGCTTTTGCTTAGATCATATGATACTCGAATATCCAAGTGGTAGGCTGAGCACAACCAATAACTGATCAAAGTGAGATTTATTAATATTTAATACACAGCATGAAAGGATAATCCTACATATTTCCAGAGTTACCATCTGCAGTTTCATTTAGCTCATGCTTGCGTGTTTATGCGGTGCCATAAATTATTTCCTGCTCATCCACTTTACTGTCTCTCAAAACAGCTAATGTAAAAATCTCGCAGAATCACTGCCTGTTCATCATCAGCGACAATTATCATCTCTCCTTTTGTTACATGAAATTCAGGCTACATGTAGCTGTGTTTGTACAGAAATCTAAAGGAGCAAAGATAAAAGATTACTTAAGTCATCTAGACTTTGCAGATGCTGTGGTTATTTTTGCAAGTAATGCTTCAGTTATCAGATGAAATTAAGAATGTAGGACTAATAAATGTTAAAAAGACCAAAGTAATGTTGAACAGATTTTGTAAGAAAAAGAAAATAAAGATTGTTAATCATGAATTCTTCCTGAATAAGTTTAACAATTATAAATACCGCAGACAGATTATTAATACAGATGGAAACATAATGGATGAAATTAATCATAGATTGAACATGGATGAAATGCTTTTGTTGGAAATAACTTAAAAATAAATATGGCAATGTATTTGAAAAGAAAGGTTTTTAAATGTATAAGTTTTACCAATACATGTTTCTGGGTCTGAAACTTAAACGTCAAAAGTGTGCTGTTAAAAATTTCAGACTAATAGAGATGTAAGCTGAGAATAACAGGAAGAGATTGAAAATGAAATACATATGTGAGAGAATGAATACTTATCATTGACATTAGTTATGATATTGAATTGGAAGTGGATTAACTGTATTGCTAGAGGAGCTGATAATAGATATTTTAAATTGGATTACAAGAGATAGTAAGAGATCATATGTGAGATTGATGAATGAAATAAGAAAGGTTACCAATGTAATGTGGGGGGGGGGGAATGCTAGAGATCAGACAAACTGGATTATACTTGGAGAGAGATCATTATATTGTACTGGATTGATACTGTGATATATTGATGAAAAGACTGATAATCATTTCTCTTCTTTATTCCACTGGTACTCCATTATAATATGCAATTCTATAATTTTACAAAGATTATAGTTTTTCATCTATGTATATATCTTTCTTAAGAGATTATACTATATAAAAAAAATATTTTATAATGTGTTATTATTTATTGTGGACTAAAAAGTAGAAAAAAAAAACAACAGTTTCTTCAAGCACAAATGAAGTTGTTAAATTTAACTTGAAATAAAAGCATAGGTGATCAGAATATTTATCTTAAAATAAAAATGTGGATGTTCAGAAACCGCTTGGTGTAAAAGTGAAATTGAATTAATTAATTTCTGGACACTTTGGGTATTTTATTTCAAGTTAAATATAAATATCCAAATTGTAAAATGGAGATTAAAACTACATTGTAGTTTGCTTAATTCTTGAAATGAAAATTGCCTGCATCAAAGATGATGGCCATTTAAATATTACTGAATAAATTTGCATACATTACTGTGGCGTTCACTAACTACTAGTGAAAAGAGCTATGAATATGGGATCATAGAATTCCCGAAAGTGCTTAGCTTATCAATTTGTTAACTATAGCTTTGTTAATTGTGTATAAAATGCAAGCATAGTATCATATACAATATTGTTTTGTTTATAAAGAAAGCACTTTAAATTTTTAAAAAAATCAACTTTTACAATCGAAAGATTTCACACTGTATGTTTATAATTTGAACTCAGTGAATTAAGTGTGATGATATTTAAGATTCACACTTTCAAATATAAGTACTTTGGACTGGCTTGGATATATAGAAAACCAGTAAAGAAGAGAGTGGAACCGCTCTTTTCCAGTGCTTAAGATTTGATTGGCTGTTGGTTGTCATAAGCGCTTGAGAAATTTGCACTCTCTCAATTTAATTTCAATATCGACTGCACTTTATAAAATAATATTATTTACATATATTGCTGCAAAGTTATAACATCGAAAAACTACTGCATAATAAATCGAAAGATTTCATGCTGTATGTTTATAATTTGAACTCAGTGAATTAAGTGTGATGATATTTACGATTCATGCTTTCAAATATAAGTACTTTGGACTGGCTTGGATATATAGAAAGACAAGTAAAGAAGAGAGTGGAACCGCTCTTTTCTTGTTAAATTCTCTGTCCCAGTGCTTAAGATTTGATTGGCTGTTGGTTGTCATAAGCGCTTGAGAAATTTGCACTCTCTCAATTTAATTTCAATATTGACTGTGCTTTATAAAATAATATTATTTACATATATTGCTGCAAAGTTATAACATCGAAAAACTATTGCGTAGTAAATCGAAAGATTTCACGCTGTATCACACTGTATGTTTATAATTTGAACTCAGTGAATTAAGTGTGATGATATTTAAGATTCACGCTTTCAAATATAAGTACTTTGGACTGGATTGGATATATAGAAAGACAAGTAAAGAAGAGAGTGAAACCGCTCTTTTCTTGTTAAATTCTCTGTCCCAGTGCGCTTGAGAAATTTGCACTCTCTCAATTTAACTCTTTTCCCGCCTCTTATGAAGCTCCTCATAGACATCTGACATCACTCTAACTCTGCCAGTTCTTATGCTAAAAAATTTGTTTGATAGGTTTTGAATAGGTTTTTAAAAGTTCTGTAAGATGGTGCCCTCTTCCGAATTATTTTACAAGTAAAAAATAAAAAAAAACGCATTTAAACCTAAACAAAGAAAGAACATCGTTTGTAATTGGTTGTTAGTGAGCTCTCAGCTGAAAAAGACATTCTGATTGGCTGGAAAGAACAAAGAAACCGCCTGATCAAAGAAAATAAAGAAAAACGCTGAGATTTTCATTTCGAATGCAATTTTAAGTATTAAAAAAATATAATTTCAGAAATTAAACTAGTTTTTTAAAAAATATACTAAAAAAACAAAATTATTTTCGAAAAATATTGAAGATTTTAGTAAAAATATTAAAGAAATATTTAAAAGAAATATTTACTTTTCTATAACGTAAAAGTCGACCTTTTTGTTTATATTATAGCTTTTATGTTGCCGAAATTGAATATTTTAGAATAAATAAATAGCAATTTATTTTTAAAAGAACTTTCGTTCTCTTCATAACCTGAAAAATTAGTAATATACTTTTTATAAACGTATCTGAGTTGAATTTAATATTATAGGCGAATATGTTTTAACAATAGGCTTTGTCTTCAGTTTGTGAGTTGGCCAATTAAAAGATTTGATTTTTACCTCATACAACCAATAATATAATTAGCGGTTAAAAGGTCAATTTAATCAAAAGAAAATAAAATTTCATACATTTTTTAAAAAAAGAAACTTTTACAATCAAGAGAAATCAACATTTGTTTTTATTAATATTTTAAATGATCACTAAACACTTTTTAGATCAATTTTTTTAAATATATATATATTTCCCTCTTATGTGCATTACTGATAACCTTACTGAACAGATATTAAGAGCTACTGCCCTCATGTGCATCACTGAAAACCTTACTGATGTGTTGCAATGCAGTATGGCTTCTTGTTTCTCAGAATCAGAATCCTCAGCCACTATGCCCAGAGAAACCTGTTAGCCACCTTACCTTTCCATTCCCCATTCTAAGCTATTCCCACATTCTTCTCTATCCTGCTCCATTTATTTCCACAACATTAACTTTGTCCACTTTGTGACCTTTATATCTAAATTCCCCTTATTTTTTCCCAAACCCAGCATAAAAACCAAGGATCCACTCCCTATATAATAACTTTGTTTATATTTAATCTCCCACAACTTCATTATTTGTACCCTTTCTGTTAGTAAACATTTACATTCAATGAACAAATGTTGAATACTTTTCATGCCTTCCTTACATAACTGGCAAGCTAAATCATCCACATTTCTCCATTTATGTGTATATCCCCTTGTTGCTAACGATCCTATTCGAGCCTTAAACAGTAAACTACTTTCCTTTCAATTATCATTAATTAACTCACACCCAATATTCTGTTCACTTCTATATATATTTAAACTCTTTTTACTCTCCATACTAGTTCTCCATTTCTTCAATTCCCTATTTTTTATTAATGCTATCAATTATTCTATCCCATTCCTTGCCACTATAACACTCAACAATTCTCCTAACACAATCATCCCAATCTTTTGTATAAGTATACTGACATAAATTCTTTATCCAAGTCTTCTTCATACCATACTACATTTCTCATTCGCCTTGTTTCCTATCCTTTACTCATAACCCAATTAAATACTATTTTGGCTATTCTCTTATTATCCATAAATTGCTATCTACCGAACATTTTCATTTTGCTTTTTGTGTCTCTCATAGAAAAACTTGACCATCCCATTTCTCTTTAAATTGCCTCCTTAGCCATCCATATATCTGCATCTAATGCATGTCTTCCTACTTCTCTTTGTAATTTTTCTAAGTAATCTAACATCCCTTTATTAACACATAACATATCATTATCATAAGTTAACCCTGAAATTGCTACTGCCACTCTCTTCCATACAATTATTTCTACATCATATTTATTATATGAAAAGATTGTTAATTCTTTATCAGTCCCTTTCTTTTCTTCACTTCATTTATCAATTTTTTTCTCCCATTCATCCAAGCAATTTCTCTAATTACTTAAGATGATTCCCAAATAATTGTACCTATTCACCACATTTAACTTTATATCCCCAGTAAAAAATTCTTTCTCCTATTTTTTCCCAGCATTTATTACCATTACTTTTGATTTTACTTTACTAAATTTAATCCCCATTTCTTAACCCACCCTTGCACACATCTTCAGCATAACTTCCATATCTTCCCTATTTTCTGTGAATAAGAACATCTCATCAGTAAACAAAAGATCTGCTAATATATACACTTCCTTGCCATCTATTAATGGTATCTATACACCCCCCTCCTAGTTATTCTCATGCTCTCTCCTTTTCTCTCAAATATAATAAAAACAAAATAGGTGACATAAGGCATCATTGTCTAAATCTCACCCTACTTTTAACTCTAACTAATTCTATATTTCCTAATTGATACATATAGTAATTATTTTCATACAATCTCTTAATAAGATACACTAAAGCTCCAATCATTTCCCAAATTTATTAAACTTACCTATAATCTATTTACTTTATCATATGCCTTTTCTATATCTACGAAGACTAAAATTACAAAAAATCAAGTCAGATGTCATATGACCTAATTTAATAAGCTTGTATTTACAAATGGGACATATAGAGCTCGCAAAACAACCTCTTAACAAGCTTTGTAGAATATCTCCAACCCTCAGACTGGTTTCTGCTATTGGCATCCTCAGTGAGGTGCTAGAATATTCAATCATTTTTTTTTGTAGTAGAAACCAGTCTGAGGTTCGGGATATTTTACAAAGAATTTGGTCATATGACATCTGACTTGATTTTTTTGTAATTTTATTTTTTGATATGATAGCTTTGGCAATTTTATATTGCTAAAGCTATTAATATATGGTGTATCTGAACTTAGTTCAGTGCCATATGGCTATTTAAGTTAGATAGCTAGATTGGAAGACATATGAATGTCTGAAAATTTGAGATTTTCTACTCAATAGTTATACATTAAATAAAGTGCTGGGCTTGTCCTGGTATTTTTAGTCTAATGATTGAATATCCTAGCACCTCACTGAGAAATATCTATGGACTCGTCATCCCTGATTAGCAATATTTACATGGAAGAACTTGAAACTACAGCCATAAAGACTACACCTTATGCACCTAAATTTGGCTTCACTATGTTGATACATTTGTCACATGACCACATAATCGAGCACTACTACAAACTTTCTGGAAACACATCAACAATATATCGCCTTCAATTAAATTTACAATAGAGTCAAAATAAGAATAAAAATTGGCATTCTTAGATATTCTTGTAACAAGATATCCTCATGGCAAAATCAAAACTACAGTTTATCAAAAACCCACACATACAGAAAAATACTTAGAATATACATCCAATCACACTAGAATGACAAAACAAAGCAAAGGAAGTTTACTCCAAAACCAGTGATTTGAAAAAAATAAAAGATCTATATAGAACAAACTCTTATTAAAAATGATTATCAGTTATTAAGAAAAGCATAATAGATAACGAAAAAAGCATCAAAAGAAAAAACAATTATCAGTACTATAGTGTATCCATACTGTACAAAATCCAAAATTCAGTGACCTCTGCTCTGGTAATTCATTCATTAGAATATGTCAGGTATTCTCATGAATGCAATTATTTTTCCTCATCACACAACCCATCTTAACCCCATTTTTTCTAATAGTTGAGGAGAGAACCAGTTTTTAATTTGTTTATCAGATGCCAGGATTCTATATGTGAATCCACTAGCACAGCCCCACCTATCTTTATTAGTCACTATTGAATAATTAATTGTTACCTCTGGAGGATTATACTTTTTAATATCGCAATTTATTGGCAAAACAATAATAGTAGAATTTAAATAATATTACTCCAATAATAATAAATTTAACTAGACAACAACAAAAATTATATTCATAAGATTTATTAATTCATAATTAAAATATTAATAACATTAATAAGAAAATAAAAGTAAAAAATCAAACTTAAATGGTTATTAAAAGTTAATGCTCTTAAGATTCAGATTTTCAGTAGTCTGACTCAACACAACATTTGATAGCATTATAGTTCACGAAAGTGATCACTTCCAATTTAAGAAATATAGTGTCTTACCAGTAAATTAAATTGTTCAAGTATAGCACTGTGTGGATTACCATGCATGGATTTTTCCTGGGAGGGATCCATTGTACATTCCTATTACAGCTTTAAATAGTCCAGGGTTCAAAGGTTCAAGTAGGCGATGGCTTCACTCATGGCATTACTATGACTTCAGGTAGGAAGAAAACATCGGCAAATGAACTCTTCTCTACTTACACATATTGCAACAATTCAGTCCATTGGCGAGAGTAGCTTGGTGCACTTTCATATGACTTCACAGGGAAAATTAATTTTGATCAAATGGCTATTACAGGTCACACCTGTCAAAAGAAGACAAAGATCTAAGATGAAAGATGCAAGATGTATTTGCTTTTTAATACCCCCTCCTTGATTTTTAGTTTGCCAAACACATCCTGTTTATACCTTTTAACTTTGACAAAATTTAGATGTCATTTTGTTTCTGAAAGTCATCTTTTCCTCCTTTCATAGCCATCTTTAATTTGTGAAAGAATTCTGCCATTTTAACTTTTAAGTAATGATAATTCTTTTATAATAATTCTTACCTTAACAAAAATCAAAAGGGACATTTTGTTATTCTCTTTTTTATTACTTTATTTCATCAACAACAAAAAAAATATATAACCCACATTGTATGAAAATAAATCAGATGGTATTGATAAAAAAAAACAAAAAACTATTCTTTCTTTTCAGGAATTTAATAATTCTAAATTCTAAATTGCCAATGCCAACACTCTTGTACCTAAAATATGGTATAATACTTTTGCAGTTGATGTAAAGAATAAAATAGGGTGTTTAACCTCTTTTATTCTCAATAACTTTTAACTTCTCACTTAATTTCCCTTTTCTTTGATTCTTCCCCCACTGATCTGTCTGCTGAATGTTCCATGCAGTATGTGGATATGAAGCTCACATTTTAGAGGTTTAATATGGTGCATCAAACAAGGAATATTTCCATGTTCGTGGTATGCATACAATATTCCTATAAGTGTACAATAAAGAGCCCAAGTCTGACCATATTAGAGTGTTGCTCATCTATTTTGAGGCTTATATGCTCATGGTGATTTGGCCCACCCCCTTTTCTCCAGGACCCTGCTATTAAACTGATAGGCATTTAAGGATGGTCCTACCATACTTAATAAGATATATGAATTTCTGGGTTATGATTTTCTCTTACTTTTGTTTGCAACTCCCCACTTACCACTGACACTCAGATTACTATCAGTCGCCTCTTGCCAACTCAATAAAATTGTTACCTAATTACAATCCAATCTCAGTTACCATTAATGCATTTCCATCCATCTATCTACTGCTATTTCTTTGGATATGCCAAAGATGATCAAGGTGATGGTGATTGAATTGTTTCTCTATGCTGCCTGCACCTGTCTTTCCACTTTACATCAATACCTTCTTCCTTGTATTTATTTTGGCTTCTAAATCTTTCCCCTGGGATGGAGATCTTGTACAAATTCCCTTCCCTTTATTTTTAGCTGGGAATACCTTATCCTTTCTTTGATTTTTAGAAATATCTGTAAACACCATAGTGTTCAGATGTGGTTAACTCTTTTGGTTCGGTATTTTAATATATTTAGGGCTTGACTCGCTTTGTTACTCTTGAAAGCACTAAGTAAAATTCTGTCATCTGTTCTACTATTTCACATCTGGTGCTTATCAACAATGTCCTACTGGATTAGGAAAATTTTTCTATATAATCTTAATAATCTGTTTCTCTGTCAACCGGCATTCTGTCAGCACTCGTAGTTGCATTACTTGTTTCCAAAAAAATGGCACATAGCACTCTTCCACTCTACATTTCTCTTGCATGATATTCTTAACTCTCTTTTGGTTGCCCTCATTCCAATAACACTTAATTAATGTTTGTCTGTATTGAGTGAAGTTATCTCATTTCTTAAACAACGACTCCTACCAAGTTTGTGCCATCCCTTATAAATGACTAATTGCCACTGTTAACTTAACATCTTCCAACATCGGGTTTATTGTAAAGTACCTCTCACAGTCTATTTAAATGTTCCATTGGTGATTCTCTGACCTGCACATGGAAAAAATTTTAATTTCAAAAAGCGATTTACCACACTAGGCATGCTTTCTCTATTTTCTAAAAGTTTTATCTCCTGACTTTCCTGCTTAATAAATTCTAATTCTATCAACTCTGCATTCTGTTTCCCTTTCTCTATTTTCTCATCTACATCCTTTATTAACTCTTCTTTCATATTTTTAATGTCTACCCTTATCTCTTCTCTTTTTTTACTTTTCTAATCATTTCTGCCATTTCATTTTTTATTTCTTCCTTGAACTCTCTTATTTCTTTCTTTATATCCTCTTTGAATTCAGTTATTAATTCATATAATAACTTCTTTACTAAGGGTTCCATGTCTTCTTTTAATACTTTTTCACCCTCTGCCATGGTTTGAGTATCTTTATCACTTTCTCAATTTCATACAATTCTATTTTCTATTAATTTTATCTTTCTTTCTAACTTGTATAACTGGCTTGATTTTTATTTTTTTATTACTTTTATTTCACTAACACAATTGCTGATATCCTTCCTCCTGTTGTCACTTTTTCTTCAACCTATTTTATTTCCCATCAGTTTGCCTACTCTTTTACTCTACCTACATATAGTTTCTTTTTTATGAAACAACTTTATATTTATATATAAAAATAAATGCTTATTTACTTATAATTAAGTTTCACTTAGAGTGACATTTAGTAAATTCTAGACAATTTCACCGACATCATTCATTCCAACATCGTAGATAGTAATTTAAAGTGAGAATTCTACTCTCACGCTTTACTCAACAGTACTTTAGATTTGCTCATATAAAAGAATTTGAGTCGTAGGAATAAGAGGATTCCTTTTATTCCTGCATAAATACTATATCTTGTATTGTAGAGTGAAGTATTCATTTATTATTTAACACTCACAGAAGATGCATGCACAATTAGCTTGAAAGGCTGATCTTTGAATGTATTTTATTCTTTTATAATTTCATACTCCTATCTCATGTTCTGGGTCACTATTATGGCTTATAAGCACCCATGTTGGACAACATTATACCACTTAATGGTATCTTAGGGTTTATATGTTTTAAATTCCAGTATTCAGTGATCTCTTCTCGGATAATTCATTCCTTAGAATATGTCAGGTATTTTCATGAATGCAATTATTTTTCCTGGTCACACAACCCAGATTAATGTAACTAAATTTTTCTAATAGTTGAGAACAGAACCAGTTTTTAATTTGTTTGTCAGATCCCAGGATTCTATATGTGAATCCACTGGCTCACCCCCACCTATCTTTATTTAGTCACTATTAAATAATTAATTGTTACCCCTGGAGGATTATACTTTTTAATATGGTATTGGCAATTTACTGGAAAAACAATAATAGTAGAATTTAAATAATATTACTCTAGTAATAATAAATTTAACTAGGCAACAATGTAAATTATATTCATAAGGTTTATTAATTCATAATTAAAATATTTCTAACATTAATAGGAAAATAAAAGTAAAAAAATCAAACTTAAATGGTTATTAAAAATCACTGTTCTTAAGATTCAGATTTTCACTAATCTGACTCAACACAACATTTGATAGCATTATGGTTTATGAAGGTGATCACTTCCAATTTATGAAATAAAGTTTCTTACCAGAAATTCAATTGTTCAAATATAGCATGATATGGATTACCATGCATGCATTTGTTTGTCCTGGAAGGGATCGGTTGCATATAGCTATTATAGCTTGTAGGTAGTGTGAGTTCACAGATTCTGTCAAGTGATGGCTTCACTCATGGCATTACCACAATTTCAGGAAGGAAGAAAACATCAGCAAATGATCTACTCACACATACTACGATTCAGTCCGTTCATGAGAGTAGCTTGGCACATTTTTAGATGACCTCACAGAGAAAATTAATTTATATCAAATAGCTATTTCAGGTCACACCAGGCAAAAGAAGATGAAGATCTAAGATGTAAGCTGTATTTGCATTTTATATCCCCTCCCTGATTTTTAATCTGCCATGCACATTCTGCTTACACCTTTTAACTTTGCCAATATTTATTGTCATTTTGTTTCCAAAGTCATCTTTTGCCTCTTTGGTAGATATCTTTAACTTGTGAAAGAGTGCTGCGATTTTAACATTTAAATAATGCTAATTGTTTTACGATAAGAATTTATATTTTTATCTTAGCAAAAATCAAAAGTAACATTTTTGTTATTTTTTTATCATTTCTTTAACAATAATAACAAAAAATAACCCACATTGTCTGAAAATCAATCGGATAGTATTGGAAAAAAATATAATTCTTTCTTTTTGGGAATTTAATAACTTTAAATTCTAAATTGGCAGCACCAACACTCTTGTACCAAAAATACGATGCAATACATACCAAAAATAGACAAATTAAGGAAAATCTGCAATCAGTATAAACATCAGAACAACTTTTTTCAGAACCATATCATACTATGATGAATTCTAATATTTACAAATCCTAAACTTGAAATGCTGAAAAGCAAAAACAGCATTTACGAAATTCCATGTAAATGTGAAAGAATGTATATTGATGAGATCACTTGCACCATTGAGAAACGATTGTAAGAGCACAAACTGACAATAAGAAAACAGATACATCTAAGATAGCAGATCATGTTTGTACCAATGAACATATGTTCAATTGTAAATAGGGAGGAAAATTTTTAAAAAAGAAAATTCAAAGAAGCTGCTTATATGACAATGGAAAATAATCCCATAAATCAACATAATGTGACTATACATAATGTATACAAATCACTAATCATCTTTGCTCTTAGGAAAAAGAAGAGAAATCAGAAGAAACCTCACACATAAATATACGAAATTTCTAATGATTGTTGCCTTTGGCAGGTTAGAGTGTTACCTTAAGATTCAATATTCAAAAATATATGAATCCAGATTAGATTCCATGCTAGTACTATCACTGGTCAGGATATAAATACATGAAAAAAGAGTAGAATAATACCTCTCAAAAGATTGTGCATATATTAACCTGTATGCTATTCCTAATAGTTGAATGTACTTTGAAAATTTAAATAAAGTTAAATTTTTCTCAAGATATTCAATACTATATCTTAAATAATGGAAATAGTCCAATGTATAAACACAACTAAAATACCATCATCACAACCCTTCATGGAAACATGTAGTTAGATATAGCTTAGTTTCCAGCTCCACTATACTTGAGACTTAGTATATATTTATAAATAGCAGTTATAATAAAACAGTCAAAGGGTCACCAATTGTAATTTCACAAATAAATGAATAGTCAAATGATGCAAAAACATTACTAGATTATGAAATATAATTCAAAAATTATTTAGTAGATATTGTAAATGATATATGTTATTGCTTCTGTATGAATAAAATGATACAATGATAATGTGGCAGACTACGGAGATCAAGATTTTCAGACCAGTTGCTCAAACTTCTTATGAACTCCCGAAAAACAAACCATATGGACATTATTAGTAATAATAATACTTTAATTTAAACATGCTAGATTCAAAAATATATATGTATCACCATTAATCAAACAATAAGACATTTACTATATTGACAAATCTAATAACCTCCATCCCACCACACCATCTTGAAATATATAAACAAAGACACCTTAAAAGATAACTTCCATAATGCATTTTGTTCTGAACCAGCCCTCATCAACTGGCCCAGGTCACAATTTCCACATATATCTTGATCATATATTCAGTAGTTGTAAATAGTAAATTGTTACATTTTGATTTAAAAAGTATCATACATTTCCCATTCTCAACCTTAACATTAACCACTCTCGATAAATACATTGACGATTATAGCAAATCATTTATTAAACTAGAGATTATCCCTAGTTCACATATAAATGTTAACCCTCAGTTAAAGTTTAATATATATGTTTTCTTAATTAAACACACACACATTTCTTTCTTTTCATATATAATATTTTAACCCTCCCTCTACTAAACATTCTTAAAGCATATAAACAAAAAATCTAAAAAGACAAATGATCTCTCAAGACATATTTGTCCTGAGCCAGCACTCATCAGCCAGCCTAAGTCACAATCTCCACATATTTCCAATCATATGTTCAGTATTTATAAAGAGTCATTTGTTACATTTTGATTTGCAATTATCAAACATAATCCACCCATAACTTTGACATGATCCAACCTAGATAAATGCATTAATGATTATAACAAATCATTTATTACACTAGAGATTATTCCCAAGTTCAGATATAAATGTTAATCCTCCATTAAGGATTAATGTTTTCTTAATTAAACACATGCATGTAAAATAATTCAACTTCATTTCTCTTTAGCCATGTGTAATATCTTTTATAAATGTATCTAATAACCTCAACTCCACCATACACGCATGATATTTTTTAATATAATAGTTTCTACTAATGTCATTAATTTATTAATCATAAGGGTGGATAATTAAACTATATATTAACAGAATTTATTCACCATACTTTATACAAACAGAAAAATGTAGAAAGACACAGAAGTATAGAAAAAAACGCAAAATACAGTATACTCACATTTCAATAGAAACTCAATGATTTTGATTCAGCATTAGAATAAAAACCAAATGATAACTAATGTAATGTTTTCTTTCTTGGGATAAGTTTAAATGATTAAAAAAACAGATGTTATGACTCAGAATTGTTCTGACTGAAGGTAGTTGTAATCCCTTATAAAGCATAAAGAAGATATTATCCTGGGATATTCTTAGATGCGTAATAATGCAATGATAGGCGATGAAAATTTTAACTGAGGATGCTGCAAATACAAAATTAGAAAATAATTCTTTTTTTTTAAAATAGTAAACCA
The DNA here is from genome assembly GCA_028023455.1 of Epiperipatus broadwayi. NCBI lineage: Eukaryota > Metazoa > Onychophora > Udeonychophora > Euonychophora > Peripatidae > Epiperipatus > Epiperipatus broadwayi. The sequence goes on along the minus strand of JAQFVV010012661.1, from coordinate 728,112 downwards.
ATTTATTAATAAGTAAAGTTATAAAAAAAATTGTTTTATAAATACATTATTTAATACAAAATATACATATAACCGCAATTAGAGAAAAACTTTATATTATATAATTAGCAAGATATGCCTAGCATGACAACTTAATAGTAGTAGTCACAATTATGGCACAGACCATGAGAAGAAATTGTGGCATTTATCAGGGAATAAATCACAATATAAACCTTGCATATTTGAATGCTAAATAAATTGTTTATATTGGCTATTTTTTAAAAGGGGGGTGCAGAAATCTTTTTTGTTAATTGAATGTTCATCTCAGGTAATGTGTCAGGCATATTTCACTTGTTTGGCATTATTACATTTGAAGCAGATGATGATGGCAGAGATAGATTCAAAAGTGTGGCCTAGGTTAGGTTCATGCTTGTAGAAAATTGATTTTGCATCAGTATGTGCTTCGACTTGATATTATATAAATATCTGTATCGTGCAATATGAGTGGATAAATTGGCACATGATTCCCCATAATAGACAGCAAGGCAGTTAGTATAGCTGCATGCAGTTTTGAAAATGATTTGAGATTTCAGCTCTAAAGGCAGTCTATCTTTGGTGTTATTAATTAGCCAATTCAGAAATAGGAGGGTGCAAAGGTCAACTTGATCAGTTGCAGCACAGACTTTGTTGATATGATGGCTGGCTCCAAGAATATAAGCCAGCGATATCCAGGATTTGTCATTGGTTTTGATGGACTGTTGTCTAATTTTAGAATAAAAGTTTTTTTACAGTTTGGATGAGAGCTATATGTTTATACTCCATATTGCATAAATCTGGGATATAAATTGTAACATTGTTCTGTCAGATTCAAGTTTACACGGATTATAATTCCTATACAAAAATGCCTTGAAACTGGTTAATTTATGAGATTTTGTATAGTAGACTCAGGATATATAACACCTCGAATGTAAGTGGTTTTCACAAGCATTTTTTCATTTAAATCACAATGAATATAAAAGTCTAGGAACTTGATGCCTTTTAAATTGTCTTCATTTTCTGTTGTCTATTTTAATGAAGAAGCATTTGAAAAGTCCTGTTGTATTTCTTTGATTTGCAGGCACACATAAGGATCCATGTACCATATATATAACAAAGAAGAAATTAGACTGAAGTATTTGGGTAAGACTTCTTCAAATTTATTAAGCACAATACTTGAAATTATGCTGCTTATAGAAAGGTCCATTGTCCATTCATTTATTCATTTTGTAATAAATGTTGTTAGATAAGGCAATAATATCATTGTTGATCCAATTTAGACATTCAATGATGAATTTCATCCAATGTACCTTAAACTCAGATATTTCCAACACCTCTTTAATGATTTGGAAGGATAATTTTGGTAGAATGGAATTGTATAACTCAATGATGCCAGATGATTTTGCTTATCGAGTCAAATATTTTTAATTATATTCACATATTCGAATGAAAATTTGATAGTAAATCTGCCATAACTGAATTGATCCACTAGTCATAAGCCAATCATTTTAAAAGCCTTGTAATAATAGGTGCTCCTGAAGTTTATCATCAAGCATAGGGAGTGTTCAATTTTATGTAATTTTATATTAGCAAATGGTCTGGGTGAGATTGCAGCAGACAGGTAGCTGTTAAAATATTCATGTTTTGAGAATGCCTTATTACAAAACTTGCATAAAGCCAAAGATGTAAATTTATTTATTTTTATATTGTAGGAATCTATTGGTTTAAAGTTTACTTCATTAATTTGTGTGACATTTTAGCAGTAAAGTCCTGTTGGACAATAATATGAACGGATTTCCCTTATCCTCCTTCATAAAAATGTCATTTTCCTGAAAATATCACTCCTTAACATGCCCCTTGACCTGTTTACAAGCAGCTGTCTGCACCATTTGATCAGTTTCTCTTTTCTGATTATTCAATGTCAGCAACAAGCTCTCTCCTCATTGGATACTTCCAAATTTCACTGATAAATTATTGTCCATAATCTAGAATTTTCTTAATGTATGGCTTTTCAATCGGAAGTAAATATGAGTTCTAAGACATATTTAGCTTAAAGAAACTAACTCTGGCAAAGATTTCACATAGACCATGCAGACTCAATTAATGAAAAAATATTTCTTGTACTCATAGATGCATATTCTAAATGCATGTAGGATCACATCATAAAGAATACAAGTGTTGGAAAAATAATACAACACTTAAATGAAATATTTTCATGTCACATATTACTGAAAGTAATTGTTTCTGATAATGGGACAGGGTTTTCTGCACAAGCAATTGAAGACTACTTCAAGAACAAAGACATTAAACACATCTGTATACCTGCTTACCATTCAGAATCAAGCAGTTTGACTGAAAATAACATTCAACAAGTAAAAAAGTCTCTTAAGAAAACTACTAATTTGAACATGCAGACAGCCTTATATGCAACCATGTTATACCAACATCCTATGCCATAGATAATTATAGGTAAATCTCTGGTGGAATTATTGATGGGTAGAAAATGGCAAATTAAACTAATAGTGTGCTAATTACAAAACTGAATGAAGATGCATTAAAGAAGAAAAATATTTAAAAGGTAAAAAACTTTGGGCACATGATTTTCTTAAAAAGAAATAAATAGATGATAATTATGGGGAAAATACCTATATATATACAGTAAGCATCCAAGTAAGAGAATGGAGCAGAATATCAGACATTTAAATAATGTTCACCAATAGCATATAGAAAAAAGAGTGTCCATAAATAAAAATAACAACTAAGGATGAAACAAATAATTCTTGTGAAAAACAAGAAATAGTGTAATTATTATCAGACAAAGTACTCGCTCAAGATGAAAACGAAACTGAACCAGAATACATGCAATTTGATGGCCTGAAGAATGAACAGAACCAAAGAAAGTGCATAGCTCACCTAGACCCCAATGTCAAAGACAAAAACTGAAGAAATTGCAAGATTACATGTAGTAACTTGTTTTTTTCTGGAATAAGGGAGAGATAAAATATAGGTACTAAATTAATTAAATAAATAATAAATTTTGGAGATTAAAATTAAAGTAAGAGAAATAGACTTGAATAAATTATTTAGTTAAAATGCTTTGTAAAAGTATATTTCAAAATAGAAAGAAATGGTTATTGAAATGAAAAATATTTCTGATAATGAAAGAAACTTAATGAGTACAAACTAAAGATACTAATTAAATTTACAAAGTTGGATCTGGACTAATTGAACTGATTGGCTGAAATACTCCAGGAAAAACAAACGAATGAAAAAGGGATTTAAACCATAGCAGAAAAGAAAATGCTTTCTTCTTTGTCTTTGAGGTCAACTTAGGAAACAGATGACATGAAGCCGTGTAAAAAAATCAAGAGGGGATATTTTTTTCCTAGGATCTCCACTCCTAAACGTTACCAAGTCAACTAAGGTCTTAAACAGATCCCCTCAACCTCATGATTTTAAAAAACTTTAAAGGCTCCATAGGCTAAAGTAAAGAACTTTAAGATAATATAAAGTTAATTACTATCATACTTACTTTAGTTAATAGACTTTTAATAGTATGGAGGATAATACTACTCAGAAATTAATTGCTGTGTTTTACTGTAAATTGGAATAGTATTCATTATATATATATATGTGTGTGTGTAAATATTAAATTATTATATTTACAAAGCATTTTGAGTCACTGTTTTATTGTGTCTTCTACTGATATTACAAAATATTATTTGTTATTCTTATTCCTGGAAGATTAAGAATTTTCTTATTAGGGAGTTAGTATCTAAGACATAGCAATGTTATTTTAATAGATTTACAAAAAATATTGCACCCTTACCATGAACATATGCCAGTAAAAAAAGATTTGTTTCTCATAGAAAATGTGAACATACAATTTATGTATAGCAACAGTGCTGAACGAGGAGTGTTGAATTCATTTGTTACATGTGATCACAAGTGGGAATGAATATAGATGATTCCAGCCATAATTCATAAAAAAGGATAATTTCAATGCTGCATTAGATCTCAATATATTTGTTTCATAATTTAAAATGCTAATCAAACAATTCCAAGTATTAATAATTAAATCAATGTCAAAACGTAAGTTGTAATCTTTAACATGTATTGCATTTACATAATACTGTAAACACCGTTATTATTTATAAACAAAATTAATTTTTTTTTTCTCCTTCAGAATGATGTTATTGCTTATATGCTGGCTGTCACTGTAATAATTTTAAAACACTGCAGATATTAGGATAGGAAATCATGAAATAAATATCTGGAAGACTTTGGAATAAAACCTTAGAACAAAAAATGAACGATGATAGCTTGTAAGTTACCTTTTTAAAGTTAATTTTAGATATGTAGGCAAATAACATGTATTGCATTTACATAATACTGTAAACACCGTTATTATTTATAAACAAAATTAATTTTTTTTTTCTCCTTCAGAATGATGTTATTGCTTATATGCTGGCTGTCACTGTAATAATTTTAAAACACTGCAGATATTAGGATAGGAAATCATGAAATAAATATCTGGAAGACTTTGGAATTAAACCTTAGAACAAAAAATGAACGATGATAGCTTGTAAGTTACCTTTTTAAAGTTAATTTTAGATATGTAGGCAAATAAGTACTATGACCAAGCTATCACATGATGGGGGAAAGATAGTCAATGCTGACTTTATTCTTAAAATTTTTTGTTCCATTGTAAATTGTAATTCATCATCATCATCATCAACCATTATCAATCCACTGCAGGATGAAGGTCTCTCCAAGTTTAATCCATCTTCTCCGATCTTTAGCTTCTCTTTTCCACAACACCCCTGCACATTTTCTTATTTCATCCATCCATCTCACATGTGGTCTCTTTCTGGGTCTTTTACAAATGATGTAATTACACTATTACTGCCATCACAGTTCCTTATGGCCTTTTACGAAGTGACTATTCTATATATAATTGTCTTGTTCCCTTTAAATAATTTAAAATCAAATTTAATCCTCTCCAATATCCATTGATTAAGATTTTGACATCGAACTTCTGGGTTGATAATTAAAAAAAAACAATAAAAGCTGTTTTATCACAGCATTAAGATGTATATGGATATCAAGATACATTGCAATTTTCCAAAACAAACACAATTATATTATTCAACAATATTGTCTCTTAAGATACCTGCCAAAAAAAAAAAAAAATATTTGTAATGTTTAACTGTAAAAATAGCTTATTTCAATAATGTTCTATTGTTATCCTTAGGATAACATATATACAGAGTGTACAAATGAAACAATGACTGGTTCTCTCTTCAAACTTCCTGCATTGACATTTCTGAATTGATTCATAATATTTTTAAGATGCTAGCATGTAAATGTAAAGAGTTATGACATGAAATGTGACAATGTGTTTAATAATTTAACAAATAGTGGAACACATTACATTTTGTTTAAAATTGGACAAAACTGTTACTGAAATATTTGAAATGGTTCAAACTATGTATAGCAATGAAACCATGAGTCATATATATATATATCATACAGACTATTATACTTAAGAGACTTCTAGATTTATTTATTTTTGCTTTTTTAAGTATAACTCATTTCCCCTGGCTTTTTTTTTACATCATCAAATATAAAAAGTATATACATGACATAGCAATGAAATATATGTTAGTCTGAACTTATAACTATTTTGTAATATTTTTTTGTATTATCTATTAATAAATAATAATATAAAGTTTAAATGAACAAAATCAACACGATTTTTAATTATCTAAGCATAATTTTTTTTTTCATTACTCTATGTTACATATATATAATAGTTATATGAAAATAGAACAAAAGAAAAGAGATTTGTGATTAGAAGAAAGAAAAAAATGTATTAAACAAGGCAAAACTCTCCATACAGTAGTGCCACCCTGTGCCAACCAGAGTAATCAATGGATGCCAGAAGGCTTGTGCATAAAATCCCTATCTAGTGCCTACTCATCCAATATCCCCAGACTAGTTTCTGGCTTGTGGCACAGGGTGGCACTACTGTATGGAGAGTTTTGCCTTGTTTAATAACAATTATGTGCTAATATAAGAGATAGTGATCATGTGAAGAAAAAATGTATTAAATATCCCTATGATAATGATCTGTAAAAAATTCACAATAATAATTTTTAATGAACTCAAGATTACACTAATAAAAATGTAATACTGAGAATGTAAATTTATTTACAGAAAACTAAATCTGAATATGTTACTACACTAATTCATAAATCATTTCCCCAAAAATTCATTTTTAAACAAACTTGCGAACAATATCCACTTTCTTATCTCAACGTCAAATTGAACTCAAATTGAACATTGTTTGCAAATTTCTTAAAATATTCTTGGACAAATTGATTTGTGAATTAATGTAATCTTTTTTTTAATTTACTTGTTCTGTAAACAAGTTCATAAAATATATACATTGCAGAAGCAAATTCTTTTTTTCTTACATCACATTTTTGCCAACTAATATAAAATGCTTATTAAATCCCTATGCAATGCTATCCAACCGATACCTCCATATTAGTTTCTAGCTTATAGCTTTTATCAATGCGCTTTTGAATCTGGTATACACCTGGATTTTTTAGATCTAATGTGCTTTTCCTCCAGCAGCTATCTTTTACTTTTTTGTTTTACTATCAAGTTTCTAGCTCAAATTGAAAAACATGTTAATGTTTCAATCCAAGTCACTTTGTTTGTATAGTTATATAGATCTGAAACCAGTTCAGTTTCTATATATTATGATGAGCTTATAATTTTAATAACTATAGTCATTTTTAATCATTGGCCAGGATTGATATATGACCAATAAGACATCACATGATCCCTGCTTACCAACATGCTGTTCTGCATGAATTTTTTTTTTTTCACTAGGTTTTTGCCACATAGTATAAGCTTGAATAATCAATATATGCCAACAGATCCAGGTGCACTTCTCTCAGATCCAGAACATTATTGATGAAATCCATAAGTAAGAAACTAGTCCAAGGGTATTGGACAGAACAGCAGTGAATAGGTATTTAATAAACATTACCATCTAGAAGCTATTTATTACTAATACTTATACTATGTGAAAAAAATGTGAAAAGCAAAGCAATTTGCTGTTGAAAAGAATATAATCAGAAGTCATGTGATACTCTTATTAGTTACATATATTAAGCTGAAGATGGCACTGAATGTTGCTGAAATAAGTTTATATATATATTAAATAATGTAATATTTGTTATTGCATAATCTTCTTTTGGTTTTATTTACTTATAAGCTAAAAACAACATGAATTTTAAACCATATAGCAACAATTGTACTATATCTATGCGACAATATAAATTTTTATTACAAAAAAAAAATAGAAAATCAAATCTTGACTATTTCTGACTTTCTTTAATGCTCTCCATCTTAACTGCATGCACTTATAATATAAAAATCTTATATTGATCTTTTCAAGCCCTTATCTGATAGCTCAGTGATCAGAGTGACAGGCTTAAGAGCAAGAGTTTTTTTTTTAATTGTTTCTGAGATAACATAAAATCTCCATTTTCATCAACTGAATTCTATGATTCACTCTACCTCATACTCAAACATCACATAATCTCTATTACAATAATTTAATATTCTGGACAACATCTTAACTTTAATAAACCCTGATTTATATTATAGAATTGTAAAACTCTTTATAAGATTGGCATGCATAAGGTACATACATTAAAATTTAATAAATAATTTACTGGAAAATATGTTTACATTTCCAAGGAGGCATTGGGATTCAATAATAAGAAATGATTGCCATTTCTTTTATTAGCTCTTAAAATAATTAATAAAGTCCATGTTCATAATAAAGCAATGATACCTGTGCATGTGTGTTAAATTCTCTTTCTGGAGAGAATTGAGCACCTAGGCAGTAGCAGCATTGATAAGTTTCCCATTGTCTGCTGCTCTCTCCTGGCCCACAAAATCTATCATTCCTAATTTGGAACTTTATAAGACTATTAAATTAAATAAATATCGTCCTGCACAATTTGATGCAGTGGTGAAAAGTATAATTGAAAAATTAAAAGTTCTGGATTAATTATAAACTGAGCAAATTTAAAAATCTTACATTAGCCAATTAAATGAAGATATTGTGCAAAGCTTGTACTTGTCCAAATGTCAATTGACCTACTAAACAATTGACCATGTGATTTATTTTTTGAACTATGTCATAAGTATTTCGATCATTACTGAAGAGAGTAATCTATGATGAGCCCTATTTATGTTATAAAGATTATCTGAGAAAATACAAGGTTGACTGCTTTCATAGAGAAAATATGACTGATGATAGAATACAATGGAGGGCTACAAATACAGAACTGGTTAAAATATTTCTGAAAGAAATTTTACTGCAGAATGGATTAAAAGATAGTGTTTTTACTCAGAAACCAGCAATTTGAAAAAAGAAAGGATCTATATAGAACAATTTATAAAAATGGTTATCCATCATCTATTATTAAGAAAACCTTAAATAGACAACAAAAAGAATTATCAAAAGAAAAAAACAATTATTGATACTGTAGTGTACCTATACATACCAAAAATAGAGACAAATTAAGGAAAATCTGCAATCTGTATAATATCAGTACAGCTTTCCAGAAACATACCATACCATACTATAAGGAATTCTAACATCTACAAAGCCTAAACTTGAAATGCTGAAAAGGAAAAACTGTATCTATGAAATACCATATAAATGTGGAAGAAAGTATATTGATGAGAAGTTATCCCACTGAAAAATGCTTGCAAGAGAGCAAACAGATGTGTCTAAGATAGCAAACCATGTATCTACCAATGAACATATGTTCAATTGGGAAAATAGAAAAATATTGGATAAACAAAAGGTACAAAGAAGAAAATTTAAAGAAGCTACTCACATGACAATGGCAAACAATCCCATAAATCAACCTAGTATGACTATACATAATGCATTGAAACTACTAATCAACAGTGATCTTGGGGAAAAAAATTGAGAAATCAGGAGGAACCTCACAGATGAGTATATGAAATTTCTACTGACTGTTGACTTTGGCAGGATGGCTCACTTGGTTAGAGTATTACCTTAAAATTCAACACTCAAGAATCTAAGTGTACAGGTTTGATTCCCATGCTAATACTGTTACTGGTTAGGCCAGCAACACCTGAAGAGGGGAGAATAATACTACTCAAAACATTGTGCATATACTAACCTCTGTGTTATTACTAACAGTTGAATGTATTTGGAATATTTAATTAAAGTTCAATTTTTCTAAAGACATTCAATACTCATATTAGATTATGGAAATAGTCCAATATATAAATATGATTAAAAGATAGAATTTCAAAATATCAAATAAACAGAATAATGGATCAACATGTCCTACATGGTATATTTAATCAATCCTTTTACATTCCACTCAATGTCTCCACAGTGTTTCTATAATTTTATTTCATTTCTTACAGTTTCAATTACCCGGTGATCTTCATCAGAGCTATAAAATATTTAAAAGAAATAAAATTATTTGTAGAAACAACACGATTGCATTGAATGAAATTGTAAAAAAGAGAGGTATTAATTATGTTCTATATGGTATTTGTGTTTCATGGATTGGTTTATAATCAATGCAATACTCATCTTTAATGTATTCTATTATTATTCTGGGTTTTTTTATCTTCTTTTTTTATTTACTATCAGAAAGATACAATATAAACAAATTATTTTTTTTTTACATATAAAATCACAGATAAACAATACGTACATTTGTTTACATATTAGTTATTATAGAATACATATCTTTTGTTGGCTGTTGGACCTGGAATAAAAAAGGATGCTGAAATCATGATTGAATATTACATAGAATTATTCTATTGAATACAATCTTGGCTGCAAAGAATATATGTACTATATTACTGAACAGCTATTAAAGATTTTAGACTTCTATATTTTTCCATGATGTTCATGAAAAAGAATTTAACATTGTATAAACAATATTGACTTCATTAAAAAAAATTAAGAGATTGAAGTGGAGTTGAGCTGGACACATTGCTAGGAGAGGTAATAATAGATAGACAATTGAAATCTTAAACTGGATTCCAAGAGATTGTAAAAGACCCAGAAAGAGACCACGTGTGAGATGGATGGATGAAATAAGAAAGTGTGCAGGGGTAATGTGGAGAAGAGAAGCTAAAGATCAAAGATGGTTTAAACTTGAAGAGACCTTCATCCTGCAGAATGGTTGATGATGATGATGATGAAACAATATTGATTTATTATTTGCTATTTCTTTTAAGTATGTTGTATTTTATACTATCAAATGCAAGAGGACATCATATAAGTCATATGATTCTAAGATTATGAATGATTACCGATGCAGTGAATATTTGAAAGTTTTTTAGACTTAATAACCTCTTCATATTGATTTATAATTATAAAATACAAAGCATATTAATGAATCAAAATATATTCATGTTTGGAAGATGTGTAACATATCTTCAAGACATCTTTTGCATAAAACATATGTAGATTGAGAGGTCCTGGCAAAGAATAAGTTTATCTATAATGATTTTAAGTGAAAATATTTTCTTCACATTCTTGTAAGAGAATCCAACTTGGAATTTAAAGTTATACTGCTCAAAGGTATGATTTGTGAAGGACTTAAAGCATACGATACTGCTTTAAATACTGAAATTGGAGCTAGAATTGCATTAAGAAATGGATTGTATGAGGTTGTTAACATTCATATTGGCTCTTATATATGACACAAAAGATTTGGGACATTTCACGCTTTAGCGTTTTCTGCAAAGAGTCAACTGAGAATGGATATTACAGTAAGTCTCAGTTGTGTGATTTATAAATGAAATAAGCTTATTAATGGAAATGATGTTAAACAGACAGTCTGCAGATTGCAGTATGTTAATATACCATCAAATATAGCATTGATTATGCAAATTTTTTCAATGGAGTTAAGCAGTTTGGATGAAATATATTAATTGTGACCTTAAAATATCAACAATTATAGCTCCATATGGTGGGGAAAATTGGTTTTCGACAAATACCTAAGAATTTTGATGCATATTTTTTAAACAACACTGCCAGCCAAAAACCTTGGAAATTTTTAAGATGGATAATTTGCATACTTTAATTGTAGATCTCTTTATTTTCTGAAACTGATTAAGGATGTGTAATATTAGAAGAATTTTACTGCTCCTTCCAAAAATTATAGCAATGTCATCAACAATAAAAGTAATGTGAACACTGATAGCAAAATTAACTAAAAAAAACTTTCTGTGTTTTGTTTACAATTGAATAATTACTGGGTCAATGCAAATAACTAATAAGAAGATGATGAATAGGAATCCCTGTGGGTTGTCTTGACTTGATCTGAATGATGAAGAAATGCACATGTACTATTTTTTAAAAATTGGATTATTCCGTAGGTGAAGCAATTATGCATAACTCTTATGAGGTAAGGATTTTCTGATAGCAGCAAATATAGTATCTTAAATAGGTGCTGCCAGTTCACTAGATCAAATGCAGTTTTAAAATTAATTTGACAAGCCACACAGTCACTGAATTTGTTCATTCCTGCATTAGAAAAATAAATTTGAGAAGCATGATGTCTTTACAGCACAGTCTATGGTAGACATTTTAAAAATAATAAGTTCATGTAGCTTTTTAAGGATAATCCTTGCAAAATAAGCCATATACCATTAGTAGAGGGATTTCAAATGTTTGGATTCTTTTTTCTTCTTGAGTTGGAATGGTCGTTCAATTCCCATTTCTTCTTAAGAGTTAAAAAGCCATATTGATTTCTAAGTGGCTGCTACAGATATTATTACAAATAATGACTAGCTGTTTTATTATTGGGGGTGGAGGATTGACGTATGAGAAGTGTTCGGTAATATCAGTCTGAGATCTAGCTGACTTAAATATATACATTTAGCACGTAGAAAAGTTAAACAGACAATTATTATTTCCTAATCTAAAACATTTATTTCTTTAAAATAACTTTTTTCAAACAGACTATTTAATAACTTTTCATAATATTATTTAAAAAAATAATCGTTAAAACTTCCATTTTCACAGAAATCAAAATAAATCAGCCACTGATTACATGCAATATTTTAAAACATTTTTCGAAATCTCTAGATTAGAATTTAGCAACATTATTTCCAAGTTTAATTTCACTCTAGAGAATAGCTGTGACATCATAAATGACATCAATCGTCTGGCGGATGACATCAGCGGAATGCTTATAAACAAAAACTGAATCACCGCTGACATCAGCAGCGCAAGAAAGACTTAATGTTTCTGCTGATGTCATCAGAAATGAGAAAATAATCTCTTCGCCAATTCAGTAGGAGAAAAAGTTGAAGAAAACAAAGTTATAAAATGATATCATTGAGGAAATATTTCCAGATTTAAAAGAATATGCAAATGAAGAGAATAAAGAAATTTTGACTGGATGAGAAAATAAAATAAAATGCATTTGACTTTATAATTTGGATTTCATTAAAAATAGAAACTGTTCTTAAATACATTAAATCTAATTAATCGGAATATTATTTTAATGTTTTACTGATTTAAAGAAAACAAGTTTCATGCTGGAGATCAATTTACTGACTTTCAGAATCTGAAAAATAGAGGTAAAAGAATCATAAAAACAAATTTTAACTCAGTCTTATAATATTAAGAGGAATCCTGCGAATAGATAAGGTAAAACAATAATGGATTTGCAAGAAAAGGCCTTTCAATGATATAGTTATCATTTTTGTTTTACATATTAAAATAAATTATTAAGATATTGTTAAAAATATTAACAGACTTTTTTGAAATTTTGCATAGGGCATTACTGATCAAGTAAACTACCAATGGGTGAGAATTCATTTTTCCATCTCATTTTAAGTACGATACATCCTTAAGTTTTCTATCTGAAAGCAAGTTGAGTAATTTGTAAATTGCAAACTGCAACCAGGTGGAAGCATTAAATCATATTTATTAAAGTTATTGTAACTAAATAACCATTCCAGGGTGATTAGGTGATGTGAATATTGTCATACGTGTGTATATAACTGAGTGTATATATATGTTAAAATATATACACATATAAAAGATTTTATGAGTTCTAATTTGCAAAAAGATTAACTTTAAAAAAAGCAATATTAATTAGATTCTTTAAATAGCAAGAAAGAAATCAAGGTGAATTGAATTCCAAAAACACCTAACAAGAACTAATTAATCGAAAATAATAACTGAAAGTTGAGAATTTGATCATAGCCAGATCCTCAACAGATAAGAAAACTGTTAACTGATATGAGCTGAGATGAATTGGCTAATTGGAATTCAAATAACTAATTGATAATATAAATTAGCTAAAGTTCTGGAACCAAGAAACACTTGCTCATGTAAGATATGTGAGTGAAGATGGACTTTCAATGTCACAATGCTGGATGGCATTATTTGTTGCCTTAGGGTATGCTTCAACTGCAAAAACTTTTCTCCAAACATCTCAAAGCAAATCTAAGCATTTTTAGAAGTCATACCAATATATATTATGATTTCTTTATGTCTTTGGGCTTTTGTATATAGTTCAAGTTTACATTATGTATAGAATTAAGGACTGCATTGAAATGGTTATGTGTCTCATGGCATACAACATAGTAATGTGTGTGTATATATAATGTTGACAGGAAAAATAGAAATAAACACAAAAAAATTTTGTAAATATTTTCTATATTATACTGGAATAACAGTTAAGAAATAAATAATTTAAAAAAAAATTATAAACATTTAAAATTCTGATTTTGAAATTAAAACAAGCATGTTTGGCAATTATAAAATTCTATTTTGATTAAATTAAATTTTTTTAAACTAAAGCTTACATAATATATTTTGATAAAAATCCTACAAAGTTGTTTTCAAAAAAATTAAAGTAAATTGAAAAAAGTCATTAACTTTTTTCAATCAAGATACAGAAAACTTAATCTTAATTACTGTTTTTTCCCCACCTTGACTATAAAAGGGTTTAAAAAAAGATTAGAGGGGAGTTTTTAGTTTTTACAGATTATGACAGCATGAGAACTATGAAGTTATAACTGAATGCAAGAGACAGACTATCCAGCCATTGCTAGTTTACAACAGTAAAGTTTGGGTTCATATGGAAGCAAGGCCCAGTTTTTCTGTAGTTCATTAGTTTGTATATATTGTGTACTAGCTGGTATGCCTGAGTGCAGGGGTGGGCAATTGTTTTGGCTCGAGGGCCACAGAGGTTGGCGGAGGGCCACATCAATGGCCATTTTGTGGAAAGGAAGGTTAGCGGAAGACTGCACCTTTTTTCATGACACAATAAACACGCTGCTTTATTCCCTGTAATACCAAAGAAATATATGTTTGTCCATTCTTCATTAAACACATGACATTCATCACCGATTTTACATTTTTTCAGAGGGCTCATGGTTTCACTAAAGTTGGAAATGTATATATTTGCTAATGCAAAGACAAAATTGAAATTAACCAGATCAACTGGAAAAGCGCTGCACATTGTATCTGTACTGTGCATGTGTATTGATGTGGCCATCCTAGTGGAAAATAAAAGATGAATCTTCAGTCATGCACGGGAAGGAAATCTTAGTTCAAGGTGGATTTTTCTGATTGTCTTGGCGGGCTACATGTCCCCCTCAAGCTGCTATTTGCCCACCCCTGCCTGAGTGTATCAAATTCTAAACTAAATGGAGCTAGGTGTATGTATGGCAACAGTTACTGTCTCAAAGATGACAATAAGCCAGTTTATAGTTTTAGAAGGGACTAGCTTACCAAGAGATTATCCCGCTATATTCATAGTTTTATCAATATGCAAAGCATGGATAAATGTACTGTTATCTATATAAAGTACTTACAGGTATCAGCTGGTTTTAAAGCTATATAATTTTTTGACTAAGTTTCAACTAAAACTAGAATAATTAAAAAATAATAATAAAAGACCATTCCAGTTTTATTTATTAAAAGTAAAACTTTAGTAAAAATGATGATTGATAAAATATCTAATTTAAAAGTAAAACAAGTAAATAATTTTTGCTTGAATTATAAATCTAAAAACAAAGGATTGATTTATAAGTGATTTTATTTTAAATTTTTTAAAAAAAGTAATCTTCAAAAATCTCTCTATATTGGAAAACAAAAGAACTTGCTGGAGTATTTTTAAAGAAGTTTGCAATTAAAAAAAAAACTTTTCAGGACTATCAAAGTAATATATTTTTTAAAAAAGTAAGATAATTTTTTTTTTACCATTAGAAATAATAAATTAATTAATGACTTTGATTCATATGTTTTTGTGCATTTATGTAATATTAAAAATGAATAGAATGTTTTATACAGTATGTCTGTGCTTAGTCATGTAAACATCTAAAAATCTCTGCAAATGATTAAATTAATTATTATATATTGTAAAAAATAATTTCATTTATAGGTTTTTGACAATTCAAATATGCTCATGAATTATTATACTGTATATCTGTGTGCTTATATTTAGGTAAGCCTAGAGATATTGGTAAATCACAATGTGATAGCTTATTTCTTTTTGTATTAATAAAAATTAGAATGCTGATGTTATATTTATAGGATATTCAGAAGACCTTAATTTCATTGTCATTGTTATTAATAAATTGATATTTCATTATTAAAATTGTTTCAGTGAATTTATTTAATCCTAAAATATTATAAATTATTATATGTTGTATTATATATCTTGAACATAGTAACAGTTCGCTCACTGAGCTGGATTTATGCATAAGTGTTATATAAAAGGGATTTGTTTAGTGTTATGTATATCCAAATGATGATGATCCTGGTTGGCATAAAAGGGAATATTCTTTAAAGTCCATGCATTACATTTCATTATAATTACTTATTTAGAAATTACGTTTATAGTTGACGGGTACATTAATGGTATTAAGTGGCCTGAGCATTGATGATGATAGGCATGTTTTAGTATCTCAGTATTTTTTGATTGTTATATTCTTATGGATTAGCACTTGAATTTGTGCAACCAAATTATTGTTGTATTGCTGCCCTACACTTTGGCAAGGGCTAAATTATTAGCCTGTTCTATAGGAGACCCATTTCAAATCCAGTCACAAGATTGATTATTGATTCATTTTATTGTTGATCATCTAGTTGATGATGAGTGATTATTGCTTTTGTGTAATGCTGGTAAATTTATAGTTACTTATAATTATTCTGTGTGATCTCTCATACTCATCAATTGTATTTAATTTTATATTTAAATTTGATATTTTGACTTGGGATTGATAATGATGAGTGCCATCATCCCAGTTTCATCCCTGTTTCTTCATACCATTACAATATATATATTAAATAACTTACAGGTTGAGTTAGTTTTAGTTCTTAACAAAAGTCCTGGAATATAGAAATCACATGGCAGATATGTATCAGTCATGAGAGCTTGCTTAGAGGCCATCACTTTCCTAAAAAACTTGCAAATTCTACCTAAGTTTGAATCTAAGTCATCAGCATAGCAGATATGAATAGGTATTTTTTCCTTTTGCTCCAACTAAAAAAAATCTATATAGTCCTTTTTTAATAGTCCTCAGTTTCAATAGTGTCAAAATATTCTTAGAAGACATGGCTTGTTAATGCCTGTATTGAAGCCATTTATTTTGATTTGTAACTCTCATTTTTTTTTAGGTAGACAGTTACAACTAAGATTTACCTAGTGAAAGAACAATGTACTATCCATATTTATCACAAATAATCAGAGAAGCAAAAGAAAAAATATAGATACCATTTGAGATGAAACAATTAAAGGATAACACAAAAATCCTTAACATCTTTAAAACAGCACATATCTGTGGCACAAAGACAGTGAATTTTTAGTTGATATTATTTTTCTACATTTAGCAGGGAGAAATCAGAAATAATTTTGCATTTATATTTTTTCATTTGTATATGTTTTTATTTATATTTTTTATATTTATATGCTTTTTATTTAACTTAAAATTGTTATTTATTTTAATCAAATGTTATGTAACTGATTTTTAGCATTGATTTTCTTCAAATTTTGTATAAGTATTTAATTTCAAAGACAATGCAATATTTTAGAGTTATCCAGCTGAACAAAATGTTGGCAGGCCACATTTCAAATTGCATTCAAATTTGTTCAGTAAATTTTGAATCGTGGGCAATAGGTGACATATTTTTTAATTAACTGATTATTCCAATGAAAGTTTTTGCTTGGAAAAATAATATTTGATATACTCTTAACATCATGCATTTAAAATAATCTGTAATAATATTTCACTGATTTTTAAAAAGTAAAATTGTGAAGTAATGAATACTGATTCATTAAGTCAAAAAAAATCTATAAAAATAGTATTTTCCAACAGATAGAAAAGCCAAAGTAATTTAGATTAGTCTCCATACGATTAATGGCTTTAATTCTTTGTAGTCCGGTTACAAGATCATTTGGATTACTTTGAGAAGTATTTTGGAAAAGGATAAAAGTTAACTTTTTGCTTAGTTTATTAAAAAATTCTGATTATTTTTAGATAATAATTGTATAATAATTAATAAAAAAACAATAGTATACATATTTACACTTTTATATGTATATGTTTTATTTTTAAAAATAGAAATTAACAAATTTTAGAAAATGACAACTGAAACAATAAGCATGCCATATAAAATTGACCACTAATGCTTTTACCAACACCATGGTAGGTATTCTGAGACATTCTACAAACTATAATGCAATTTTAAATTTTAAAGCAGAATTTTAGATTTATCAATTTCACATTTTTCATTTCCATTTTAAAGATAAATTTCAATCAATGAAGATTTTGTTAATTTTCTGGAGTCACTCATTTGGATGTTTTCCTTTATATCATCCAATAAAAAAAAACATTGTTCTCATTATATATTCACTTTATTTTTGTTTTTTCAATATTTGCAAAGTTCAATAATATTTTTTTAATATTTTTTTATTTGTAAACTTATATTTCTAACAAATCAAGTCTAATTTATTGAATACCAAAATCAAATATTGAATAATTACAAAAGTGCCATCAGGGAAAATAATACAAATGTTATCCTGTTGAAGGATTGAGCAAAATCTATCATTTGAGGGGGAAAATTAGGGGTATTTACAGATAATTAAGCCAACAACAACAAAAAAAGAAAGAATAAATTAATAATTTTTATTTATTAGAATAGATCATTCACTTTATGAATATTTCTTTGTGTAATTTTCACTACACCACTTTTACGCAAGGTAGGGAGTGGTTTCTATTTACTTTTAACACCTGTGGAGGGATGTAATCATAAACATATGACCAAAGACATAAAAAAGATGTATATTTCTGAACTAGCACTTAACAGTTGGCCGAGATCACGTTCTCTTACACATCTTTATCATTATTCAGAATATATATAGATAGAGAATTATTACAGTTACAGTTTAATTGATGTATCAAACTTACTGCCCTCACAACTTTGACACAAACCACTTGATGGAAGTATGTTAATAGTTTTTATTAGATATTCATTAGACTAGAGATTAACCACTTAATGAATAATATTTCTATAGAGTAATTTTCATTAAACCACTCTCACACAAGCTAGAAACTGGTTTCTATCCCTTGTGTGAAGTAGTGTATTGAAAATTACACTACAGAAATATTCATGGAGAATAAAATCATAATTTTCCTTTGGATTGTTTACATTAAAGTTATTTTATTACATTGCCACTTTAATAAAAACAAAATTCTTGTAACTGATTTTTCAACATTTTCATTTAATTTAAAGAAGACATTTTAGAGCTGTTTACGTTTAATTAAAATATAAGGAAAATAATTAAAATAGAAAAAGGAAGGAAAGAAAAAATTTGGTATTAGTTGGTTAGGTACAGCTAACCAACTAGTACCCAAAATTTTAATTTCTCTTTGAATTGTTTATATAAAATTTCTTTTTTTAAATCACTGTCATCATAATCAATTTTAAACAATTTTATTATATTTATATCCAAACAATAAATAATATTATACCGGTATATAAAAAATATTTAAAAAAAAAACATTTAATTTGAAGACTGATGCACTAAAAAGCAAAAAATAATAATTTTGTTTTGAACAACAATTTTGGTTATTATATGTAATTTAAAATAAAACTGTGGAGTATCTGTAAATTAATTAATTCAAGCAATGCTTAAATTAATTAATTTATGGATGTCTCACACTTTTATTTAAAGTTATATATAAAAACCCAAATTGCGGTTCAAATGTTTATTTTTACTTTTTAATGCATTATCCTCAAATTAAATAAAAGCACGTTTAAAAAAATACTTTTCATATGTATTATTTATTTGCAACTTAGTAAAAAAATAAATGTGTCAGAACTTTTATGCCAGCCTAATCAGAAGATACCACCTTAAAAAACTTACTGCTTTCATTGTAACAGTAATTTATGCCCTGCATGGTATAATGCAATAGCATTAGAATCTGGTAGTGTCAGATCCTCGAATCAATTCCAGTGCTGAAACATCCATCACTTGAACTTCTTATGAATCCTTGAGCAATAAAGTCATTTGATTAATTTTATTGTTCCATTTATGTATATTGGCAATTTAAATCCATTTTATAACCTTTCTCGCTCTAAATTACATGATTTCTCTGAATTTTGCATAATCACTGATAAAAACTCATTAAATTTAATGATGAAACTAAATATTGAGACTAAGCTGTATTTTAAAACAGTGGCAAAGAATATCAAATTAGTGCTAACAATGATAATCTGTTTATTGTCACCGCACTGTTCACTCTACCTAACTTTAGGCAGGCAACTTATTTACATATATCTGAATTATATATTTTTTCACCTTTAATATTAAAACTACAATTAAATCTTTCTAACCTATATTTTTATTTTTATTTATTTGCCAATCTTTATATTTACTTTTCATCTAAAGTATAATCTTTCTTTTTATTTATTATATATCTCAGAAGGAGTAGATAAAAGAAAGTTTAAATATTTTTATTTAACTATTAAAACATCACATGATCACCATTTCTTGTGATTACATAATCTGTTAAAACAATAGCAATCACTGGTTATTGTAGCCTGCACTAGATGGCACTAATGTATGGAAAGAGTTGCTACTATTTTTTATTTAACACTACTTTTTCTTTTTAAATATTAAGAAAGATTAAAAAAATTAATTATTAAATAATTTAAATGTTATAATAGATGCACATATTTTGTTATATTATCTATTTTAAAAAGTTTAATAATAAATATAATATTTAAAAGTAATATTTTTCAAATAATAATCTACCTATTATTTTTGTAATGTTTTTTCAACGGCAACTTGTAGACATGTGCTCTGAAACATCAATTGTAAGCATGTATTTGGAAATAAATATGAAGTTGTTTAAAACCAGAGAAATTTAAAACTTAGTATACGACTTTTATGAATTATTATCATGTCCTAATTTACAAAACATAGAAGTAGAAATTATGTAAGATATAGACCATGAAGTGGACCGCATTGTGTGTTAATTGAAAACTTTATAAAATAAAGGTGAAATTACACTGCTACCAAAAATGCCAAAAATATTTAGCACAATATAGATGAGTACTTACTTTATGTTTACAGAAATGCTTTTATAAAGATGGACTGAACTATTATAATTTTCAATTAAATTAAATAGTTAAATTATTTAAAGCCAAGTAAAAAAATCTTGCTACTTGTAAATCTACAATAATAAAAAATACTACACAGAGGTCCCTAGTTATAATTAATATAATAATATAAACATTCAAAGCATAGAGATTATATGTGAAGCATTCAAAGTTATTTTTAAAATTAAATAAAAATAAAATTTGGTATTTAGTCACATTTAATTTGATATACCTTATAAAATATCAGATTGAATTAAAATAAACTTTTTTATAGTTTTATTATTTAGAAAAAAAAATGTTTATTATAATTATTTCTAATATATATTGTATATATTACAGCACTGAGGAAGACTGTTGGACAGTTAAAACTATCTGAAAATGTGGTATAATAAAATATTGCATACATAAAGTGCATGGAAGTAGGATTATCATTGTTTATGTATTTTAGTGATTATATATTTCCTCATTCTTATTTATCATTAATTAATCTCTGTCTCTATTTTGATTTTTTTGTTGTTTTAATAAATTTATTTCAATTTTAGATTATGTAACACACATATTTAAAAATATTATTTTGTCCTTATTTAATCATATGGAATCTACATTGAATTCTAAGTTTCATGTCTCTTAATATCTCCTTTAAAAAAAAACTTGCTTTATAAATGCTGTCTTTTTTATCTCATAATTAGATCTAAACAAATTGGAATGTATTTCAATTCTCAAAATGTTAGTGATGTTCATATAGGGGGAAATTCTAAATCAAAGACTGCACTGACATTTAATGTATTCTTTTGCTTAGGGAAGATGCTTTGATAACGGATTGAAAATTCACTGCTTAGATAAGCTTGCGGCTATTATCATTTGATTTCTGTATCTTAAATAATCACAATAGATGATTATTTGGCCAGACATACTGAAAGATCACATTATGTTCAAACATCTAATTAATGATTGAATACCATGATTCTATTAATAATAATCAAACAGATTTGCTGCTTGGGAGTTCAAAAAGCTTCAGCACTGAGAAATGGCAATGCTAAGCCATAGTTCATGGTTCTGTGAGCTCCACAAAACCTATCACTCTATAACAGCATTATACCATACAGGGCAATATATATATTTGTCCAAATTTGATATTTGGATTTTATTTTTCTGAGAACTAAGTCAAAGATCTTTTTAGTTTATAGAAAGGATCATTCGGCTACTGTGCTTCCTCCATTATTCAGGGCTTTGTACCTCAATATCCTTACCCAAGCTTTATAACTGTATATGAATGTTATTACATTCATGTGAAAAGTAGACTGTCATTATCAAAAGCTAGATCACATATCAAAACACAGCTCAAAATATCTACATATACAAGATGTGGATGCAGGTAAAGATGGGTATACTGTAGTAACATTGTTCAGTGTTTATTTTAATCTGCACATATTCACTTTCTTCACAACAGAATTGAATATCAAGTTCATTCTAGATTAAAATAATTGCTGGAAAGTGAAACATAAGATAGTAAAGCTTAGAGAGAAATATTTAAGAAGAAAAAAAGGGTGGAAACGATTAGGTATATTCTTATTTGTAAATAATATGGCAATATTTGTAGATATCAATAAATATGGCAAAAAAAAGGTTTATGGAACTTATAGTAAGTTTTTTTTTTCTCATGTGTCATAGCATTGTCCAGGAAGCGAACCCGCTAACCTGGGACAACTGCTTGTAAAGCAGCTGTGCTGACCTATCAACCACCAATGCTTGACAACTTATAGTAAGTTTGATATAAAAATAATACGATTGTAATTTTTTTTTTTAATTTTTATTATTGCTTACCTCAACTCCACCAAAATCGTTCCCAAATGCACAAATTCAGACCATGTTCTTTCACTATAGACATGCATTTTGCAAACCAACATTTATCAGATGAGTCAGAGGTATGAAATTAATGTGATAAAAATGGCTGATGATAGAAGTTATCATAATCTCAATTTATGAACATTGAAAGAAGGCCTGCATCCATATTTCAAAATTTTGGTTAGTATGTAACATTTCATAGAACTTATTGGCCATGATTTGTCTAATCTGATCTACCCATTGCAATGGAAAGTACTCGTGGGTAATGTTCTAATTTTCCTACAATGTTTTTTTAAAGTGTTTAGTTTCCTTACCATGTTTCTGAAATATGCCACTATCCATATTCTTATTACAACTAACAATCTCTCATTGAGTTTTTTTCCCAAATAGATATATTAGTCACATAAGTAGTATAGAAAATGAAGAGCACTCTCTAATAGAACCATATCCCAAAGGCATCTATTTCCAGTCTGATTTGTTTTAATTTTAGCAGCATAATTAACAATTAGAAAAAATAAAATAATGGATTGATTTTAATTTAGCAACTCTTAAAATACTTTGACAATTTCATATTTTAGTAATTAAAAAATAAAAATTATAATTACGATAGCCAAATATAAAGAAGAGCTGTGCAGTGTATCTCAGTAAAAGTATTATTTCTCTAAAATGCCTACATCATCTCTGAGCATGATTGGATTATGGGTTATAACATGCAATGTGACAATATGCTTCATACTTTTACTCCATGATGGATGAAAAAACTAATATTACATTTTGTTGTAAATAGGGGAAAACTGTTAATGAAATATTAGAAATGGTTCAAGTTGTGCATGATAATAAAGCCATGAATTTCAAAAATATTTTCAAATGGTGTGCAAGATTTTGTGATGGCAGAGACAGCACTGAAAATGATCCACATGAGTACAAAACATACAAAGGGAATCCAAAAATAACTGGAATCATTCTTTGGCAAATGTGCTTGTTGTTGTACATGTTTCTGCTGATACATATGTCTTGTGGGGACTCTTCTGCATCAATCTGCCAAAATACATTACCATGTGAAATCGTGGTGTCATTCATGTATTTGTTGATTTTTGTAATGGCGGAAAAGTTGGAATAATATGGCATTCTATTTTCTTTTAGGAAAAATGGCAGAGAAAACAAGCTGTTTTGGGAAAAACATAATCTTACAAATGGTTTAACTATCAAATTCCCAATGTCCTTAAAAAATGTGGTGAGTGAAGTCTAATGTTAAGCCAATGCTGTTTTTTTTTAGACCAATGGCATTTGTAATGGTCAGATATTATCTACAAGCTCTGAAATATTAATGATGCAATAAAATGTAAACATCCTGTTTGTGACAAAGTGAGGAATGTTAGCTTCACCATAGGAATGTCTTGGCACAAAGTCTCGAGTTTGAAACAAATTTTTAATTAAATTTAGCATGAACCAGTTTATCTATTAGTCATATTCGCTTCATATCTAACCATGTAACTTCTTTATTTGTAACTTCTTTATTCCCTCGAATGAAAAAATGCCTTTTTTTTTTTTTTTTGCACGCTTAGAAGTGAAGAAAAAATTGATGCAGGCATTAAAATGCTTCATTTTACATTTCCAGACTATTTTTGAAAGTGAAAAATACATTTAGACTGGTGTATCAAATTAAATGGACAATACTTTGATGGAGATTAAATTTATAACATTTGAAGATAAATAAACAATTTTTTATTATAAAATTCCACTTTCTTTTGGGTACCTCCTTATGCATTTCTTGTTGTAACTCATAATTCAGATAAACTATCCTCTTAAAATTTTTGTAGTGAATATCTAATCTATGACACTATTTAAAATATATATAACTTATAGATGGCACTGCAGGCACCTTGGAGATTTCACTGGGACACACTGTAGTTTGTAAAAGTGAAATAGGCATTGAAAGATTTAATATTTTGTGAAACTTTGCTAAATATATACAAAAAAAAGAGCTAAGAGAAGTTGTATATTATATTATTTGCCTGAAGGCAAATATAGTAACAAAAATAATAGAAAACTACACCATAACATTAACATTTGATCATAAGTAGGTGATTTACCATTTCTTTATCAGCTTTATTCAATTTATTATAACATATAAATATTAGAACTATAACATATCTTTAATAAATCAGCATTAAGCATAAAAAAGAAATAATGAATGAATATTAGGAGAAAAACTAATTTTTACCTACTACTATGTTAATCTGTTTACTGAGCCACCTATTTATCAGAAGTCTACCTTTGAACTAACTAATTACTATTATAGGTTATTATCCAGATCTAAATATCATGCTCTGCACAAGGTCTTCCTTTAAAACTACCATATTCATAAAAAAAATCATAGTAATCCCAACAGTCGCTGGCATTTCACAGCAGAGGGCGAAACTTTTCAGCTTCTGCTGCTTATATTCTGCCACAAAAGCTGAAAATTTTCATCTTCTACTGCGACTTAAAATTTTCATCTCTGAAATCATTGAGTAAATTCAAGATGAATTGGTTAGTTCCATTTTTGGTTTATTCTGTTGTCCTACTTCTGGTTCATAAATTTCATATCTCCTATAATGTTTTCCATTTACTTTTATTCTATAACACACTATCTTCTCTTAAAACTTTTACAATCCCTTTATCAATAGATCATTCATAAACCTGTTCATAAAATTTATCAGTCTCATTTTATTTTTATAAATTAATATCTATCTAGCCATAAGCCAAAAAGATAAATCCTACTTCCACCAATTTCTAAAGTTTTTTTACCACTTGTTTTGCTTTTAAACAGTATGCCAATGTCATTCCTTAGAGTTATCATCTATTTATCTTTTTATTTACCTCCCTTCTTTCACCCATCCTTATCACTGTATCTCAAAAATGACCTTAATAATTTTTTGCCTTTAAGTATATACTCCATTTAATTCTCATTATTAATTTATCCAATGAATTTTTTTTTTTTCATTTACTCCTTTCATTTCTATGTTTCTGACTCAAATTTCCATTCATAGTTTCCATTCTCCTTTAGGTTTCACCTCTACAGATTGCTACCTTTTCTTCTCCTATTTCTGTTTCATACAAAGCAATACTCCAATAAAACAATTCACAGGCCTTTTTTTAAACTTTAACTTTAGAGAAGCACAGAAAAGCCTCACAACTATTGCATTCTCAAAGCAATTATTCTATTATATTATTAGTAAAATCATTTTTTTGTCCAATTTTTCTATTCTATCTATCTATTTCTGCTGCTTTAGTTTTATCTACATTTTTCCATTATTTTATTTAGTATATAATATGTGAATATTGCCATATTTTAGTAAATTTGATATAATGAATTTCCTTTCCCTGATGCTACTTTTATCTTCAGCATAGAGTGTCCATTAAGCAATTCATATAACCATTAAAACAATAAAAAAAACATCTGTGATTTAATGCAGTAACTAGTCATGGGCTTGAGAGTTAAAGGTCTTTGTTTTGCAGATTAACTCTGGCATTTGTTGTGTTCAATCACTATAGAATCTCCTAAGCTTCAAATCATTTGATTGCTTTTTTAAGTGAAAAAATACATGTTTTATATTTCTTATATCCATTTCTCATTAAATACAATAGTAGTAGTAGTAGTAGTAATAGAAGTAGTAGTAATAATAATTAAAATAATTTTATATATCTTTACTTCTAAAATTCTCTTATTAATTGTTGATTAACTTCAGAATTTACTGCAACACTAATCACATGACTTAACTCCAATAAAAATGTAATTGTGTGTTCAACACCAATAGTTTTATATGTCATAATAACAATTCTATTTTAACAGTCAGAGCTTTGACACATCTAAACAATCAAGACTTACTTGGTATTTACTAATAGCAAAATACCTTAATTACTACAGTTTAAGTGCACGTTTGACACTTATCAATTAAACTGTAGATCTATTTATGTACTAAGCAATGGTAAATATATAAGAGATTGCGATCTGGGCCTGATGAGTGCTGGTTCAGCATGAAATGTACATTTTGGGAATGATAATCTTTTTCATATTTTTGGTCATATGTTTATGCTTGCATCCCTCCACAAGGTGTTAAAGTTTGATAGAATCCAGTCAATACCTTGCATGAGTGGTGTAGTAAAAATTACATTACAGAAATATTATTCATTATTGGATAATCTCTAATCTAATGGACTAATAAAATTTAACAAGATGCTTGTTTACTGACCATTACTGAATGGCTTTATGTGCTGACTATGGGTTCTGCCCCAAAACCCTCTTAAACCTATATTTCTGATGTGAAAGAATTTTCAAAGTTTCCCAGTTTGGATGTAACCCTGAGATCATAAGCTTTCGATATAGATGCATTAGCTTTATGTCATGAAGTAATTACTGTATAAAGAAGTATCAAACAAGAAACATGGTGAACAAAGATATTATCTTTGTATACTTATGAATCAATCAATTATTACCAAGTAAACAACTTACTCAATTGTATATTGAGTGAATATAAAATTAAGACTTTTATTACATTTAGAGCATTTGACTATTCAATTCTCAGCTAAAAAAAAAAAATTCAGACTGAGCATTTGTGACAGAACTTCTATTGTTCAATTAATTACGGCAAGAATTATGTGACCACAGACTTTCACACCACCCACCACTCCATCCCATATCAATGATACACATGAACACATATATGTAAAAAAAAAAAAATCACCAATATACATATTTCATGCTAAACCAGCAATCATCAGTTGGTCCAGATTATCATCTCCACACATATATGCAATAAGTGCTCAGATATATATTACAATAGCCTTTCTTCATACTTTAATGGACAGGCTTAAATCCACTCCACACTCCAACTCTTCAACCATCCATCCAATTGAAAATTCTGATGATGAAATGCTCAAAGGCCACCCTGAGACCGAGATTCTTGTCACACCCATGTTGACCTAAAGTCAATCTGACCCCTCATGTACAGGACATAATCTATTTAATACATATACAAGGGATGGGCGGACTTCTCTACTATGTAATAACTGAAATACAGACTTATTATATACCTCTATCAATATATATAGATAAGGTATATGAGCACAGACTTTCACACCACCCACTACTCCATCCCATATCACTGATACACTTGAACATATATATGTCGAAAAGATAAATACTATAATTACCAATATATTGATACAGGTATATAATAAGCCTGTATTTCAGTTATTGCAAGAATTATAATTGTAAATTTGACTTGATTATCTACTTACTTCGTTACATAATTATATATACGAAGTAAAGGCCTGATTGCGGTTTGGTATTATAATGCACTGTCTGAAGCCTTATTTTTACTCTTGCTGTATTATACCAAACTTCAAGTTGGGCAAAAAGAAAACATCGTAGTTACAAGAAAGAATTTTGTGCTACCATTCCATTTTTAGTAGAAAGCATTAATTTTTAATTTTACATTAAGAGACAAAAAACTGTTTAACTGAATCAGCTTTTAGATATAATTAAAACTTCCATTCCAATCGCACATTCTTACAACACAAAAATAAAACATCTGAAAAAATAAATAATTCCCAAGCTGCATTGGATACTCAACCAGCATTCTTCAGTTGACGTAAGCCATTATCATGTGAATGTATATTGTAATTAAAAAATGAACATATATTAGATTTTAAACTGAGTTTAAATTTTAAATCGGTGCTAAGAATAATATAATCTCTAATAAAGGATTGGTAATAATCATTAATATATTTATCTAAAGAAAACAGTGTCAAAATTGTGGGTGGAGAAAATTTGAAACTTTTAATACAAACTGTA
Organism: Epiperipatus broadwayi; assembly: GCA_028023455.1. Classification (NCBI taxonomy): domain Eukaryota; kingdom Metazoa; phylum Onychophora; class Udeonychophora; order Euonychophora; family Peripatidae; genus Epiperipatus; species Epiperipatus broadwayi. Next base: position 699,688 of record JAQFVV010012661.1, on the reverse strand, counting down.
GTAATATAATCACTTTATCATATTTGGAGATTGGCTGCAATATACTGAATGCAAAATGAGCAAATCGTGATGCTTTTACTAATGAATTTCCACTACTTTGAATTTAACAGAATGTAGATTTTTAATGAAGTAATATTTAGAGAATTAGAATTTAATGGGGAAAAGAGTATTCTAACATGATAGAATTGAATTAATAATTCTTTTTTTTTTTTTAGAAGGGCTAATTTGTCAGAGCCAACGCTTTTAAAATATTATTCAGCCGATGCCCTAACATCATACAGCAATTTATATTCGAGCCTGGCTATAAAATCAAACTAGATTAATAATTGGAAAGTTTTAATTTTTTATCTATTTTAAAAAGTTTTAAACTGCCTCATTAGTAGAGATCATATTAGTAGACTAATATCTTTTAAACAGGTGTAGAGGAAATTGATGTTTAGTTTTCTTAGCAACTTTCCTTCTTATTTCTTTTTATTTCCTGTTACTTTCACTACTTCTGAATAGGTTTGTCTCACAGTATTTTGCGATAAATTAATTTCATTTGCGAGAATATGAGAAATCTAATATAGATAAGGATTTATTTTAAAATGTCACTACTGACACCTAGTGGTTAAGACCCTAAATTAAATCATTACTTATTTTTTAAAAAAAAGCTCGGACTAAAAACTCATTTATCTCCAACTATTACCAATAATGAGAACAATCACAAATTTACAGCATGAAAAATCATGGTAACATTCATACACTTTAATGGCAAACTGCATTTAATAGTTCCATTCAGTTAATGAAAACCAATTTCTTTATTGTTTTTATGTTACTCGATGAAAATCAATTCTGGACACATTAACTCAAATGGCATTGGCTTCATATGATGCTCAAACAAACATTACACGATCTTTTGAGAAATGGACCAATGGCAAAAAAGCATTACATTACAATCAAGTTCTTTCTTTAAAGTCAGTACACTGAAATTAATTAAATAAAACCAGATTTCCTGGATTTTCCTTTATCTCCCATTGTTCATGTCTATTATTGGTCAGGTAAAAGACCAAATAACCTAATTCATTAAAAAAACTACATAATGCTTGGAAAGATTGATGGTCACAGAAGAAGAGACTAACCATCTGTTAGATGGGTGAATACAAAAGCATCCCCAAAACCTAATAAATGGTAGATCATTTGGGAGCAATGGTTAATGCATGCCTTATGTAGCAACACACTTCAGCTATTTACCACAAGAATTTTAAGATACTAGCATGTCTGGTGTAAGATGATAACATGAAAAGTGACTGGGTTTTGTGTCTTAAACCATGATGGAAGATTTAAATTGGGTAAAACTGTTACTGAAACATTTCAAATGATTCAAATGTGTGGTTGCAAAGCCATAAATTTATTAGAACAATATTTTCAAGTGGTTAGCAAGATTTCATGATGATAGGTAGAGTATTCAAGATAATTTACAAAGATATAAAACAAGGTCACATTTCACATTGTATCTTGAGATCCAGACATATTAGCAACTTAAAATTTTTTGTGATAAAATACAGGACACATGCATGAATTCAGAGATGATGATGCTGGCAACTTGGAGAGGAAAATTGCCATATATTTGCATAAATTTGCATTAACATTATAGTTCTTAACCAAATACAAGTCGCCATAATATGGGACTATAAACTGTCCTGAAAGCGCTTGGCGGTAACTTTTGATAATTTTACTTACGTTTAATAGCTTCATTATCTGTGTACACAGCACATATATATATTAATTGATTTCAAATGCTAATGAAGTAAAACCTTAACTAGGACACTACGTATGATTGTCAGAAATCATAATCAACCAGATGATCCTAACAATAGTAGCAACTAAATGATTATATAGGTTCTTTCTGAATTTGCTATCTAACAAAAATCTGAACATATTTAGGAAATCTCCAACTATTGAAAAACTTTTTATAAGTTTCAATCTAAATTTGAACCCACTTCATGAATAAAATAGTTTATATATCCAGATCCATTTCTTATAATACACATATATACATGACACTCACATATTAGCATATTGATGTGTAGTTCATTAAAGATTCTGATTTTAAAAGCAATCAAATATCTTTATTGTTCAGGTTATAAGAAGCTTAAGCACAAGACAAGACAGAACTGGACCACAATCCATGAACCTTGATGTCCTGATCCAAATCATGCAGAGCAAATTATGATAGTCTAAAATTGGATGCTAGAATCATTTGTACTAAGAGAATGAGTAACAATAGTAAACTGCAGCAGATGGTGATAAAGTATTGTTGATTAGTTGTGATAGTCTACTATCCAATTATACAAACTATCTTCAAAAGAGTATATATGTGGAATCAGTAATGATAATAATAAACAACAATTCATGAACAAAAATGATCATTCCATCTCCAAAAGAAAAAAAAAAAACTACTCTAGAAATGTGAATCACAAATACATACACATATATAACATGCTGATCCGCTTTTCTCTTTATTTGATATTGTGCTATGGAGCCTTTTAATTTCTCCTGCAGATAAGTTTTCTTTCTGAAATACTTCAACACTATGTCCAATTGTAGTTCTCCAATACATTCTATTTTCTGTCTTATCTTCCCAATGGAAACAGTGGATTCATTAGTATTACATCCAGAAAGATTAAGAATGTAGTGATTGGTTTTATGGTCATACCATTGTACTTTTAAAACTTTACAGAGCATCCTTAAATGAAGCATTTCTGGTGCCTTTATTTTAGACTGATAAAGTGACCAAGTTTCACTTCCATGCAATAAATTAGGTAAAATAATAGCTTTATATACAGCTAATGTATTTGCAGTACTTGTTTCCTGATGATGAAATACTCTACCTTTTCATTGGAAGCTTTGTTGGATCTTAACATTGAAGTCCACCTTTCTTCTTATAAAACTACCAAGATACATTCTCATGTTGATAACCATCCAAGCTGAAAGTTGCTGAAGATTTTTCTTCTGTTACTTGTTGATAAAGAAGTTGAGTTTTTTGAACATTAATTATTAGACCAATGGAAAAAATTTGGAAGAGGGACCAGAATTTGGCTCCCTCATACATCTATGATGCCACATGGAAGCTAATTGATTTGCCTCCCTAAAGATGATCCCTTTCATACCTGAATAGAAATCACCTATCCTGAAAATGATTAGGGGCTGATTTGCATGCATTCCTTTGGGATTGATTATGATTCCCCCCCCTCCTCAAGTTTATTGCCCAGACCCTGAGTTTTTGACATTGACTTCCATTCTGAAGAGTCGGTTTACCTATACAAAGCTGTGGTTTTGCATGGACAAAAATTTAGAACTATCTTTATACATTTTGAGAGATGCAAGCTTAATCACCTGCCACCAAAACACGAAATCCCAGGCTCATTCCTTTGCCTCTATGCATCATATTAGTCCTTATAGGCTGTGCCATGCAAGATGTGTCAATATTGAACTTCTACCTCTCTGAATATCATTTAATGTATCCTATGCTGTAACCAAATTTTAGAATAAAATATTCTATATTTTTATAATAAAAAAAACCATTAAGAATAAATGTCTTTTGAATTGATAAAAACAGTACAATCATCGACATACCATAAACCCATACTCCAAGAAGAAAGAAAACATTCCTGTTTTCACTTTCAATTTATTCAACGTAAAAATTCCATGATCAAAGCTATATTGTATCTTGATCCCTGTTTGGATTAAATCACCTAAAAAAAAATTTCAAAGTCCACTGTCATAAAAATTGAAAACAATGTTGGAACTAGTATATAAACTCATTTAATACCAGTTTCATTTCAAATGCATCAGATTTTTCATCTGTAAAAGCTGTACAATATGAATAGATTTTGGTGGATGATCAACTAATTTCAAATAATATCCTAAACATTTCCTATTAGCTGAATTAAATGCTCGGACCACATAAAAAAAACTATATATAAACTGCTCCTTTTTCCTGACTTTTTTCTTATATTTGCCTGGGAACAAAGATCATGTCTATATTGCTTCTTGTTTCTCTAAAATCACATTAAGAGTCTCTTGTAATCATTCATATACAATTGGGAGAAATCTGTTCAATAAAATTCTTGAAAGTACCTTTTCTATACATGATAATAATGATATTCCATAATTATTGCAATTTTCCAATTTCCTTTGCTTTTAAAAATTTAGACCAATAAAAGGCATCCTTAAGACTCCGGTGGCACAATTTCATGGGTCCATATATTGTTTTAAAAATGCCAATATTGTTGAAGCTAACATACCACCACAATATTTTAAAACTTCCCCAGTTATTTTATCAGAATCTGTAGCCTTTCCATTTTTAAAATTACAAAGTGTTGTTTTGCCTTCCTGAATGAATATCTTTGTCCAAATGTAAATGAGTGGATAAAATGAATATATCGTTAAAAAAGTCATCATGTCGATTCTTATATCATTGTTCAAAATATGATCACAATACTCTTTCCATCTATAAAAATATCACTGTCATCATATAATAAAATGCCATTATAAGACGTAATAGAATTGTAATACTATTTCTCAGGTCCATATGTTGCTTTCAACATATCAAAAACAGATCCAGAATGACTACAATCAGGAAATATCTGTATGTGTTTTCAGTTTTAATCTACCAATTATTTTCACACCTTCTTATCAGTCATTGAACTTCCACATTCAATACACATTTATTCTATTATTCTGCCAAGCAGAAAATGTCATGTTTCCTTTTAACCAAACCCCTAATAATAAGATCATTTCAGAAAACAAATCATGATTCTTTTTCTTAGCGAAACTGAAAACAGATTTACTTACATCCCTAATACACACTTTAAGAGAATTCCAGGCTACGGTAATATGACAGTCATGAAAATCCAAATTAGTAATTTGGGTGTTTAATAGCTGTTGGAATTTAGTATGTATAGTAATTATTTTTTAAAAATAGATAAAATTACAACTATCAAAGTCAATAGTTGAGAGAATTTGTTTTCATTATATTTAAAACTCTGAAGAACTTTGAATTATTGATAATTTAAAGTAACTAATTTGTTTGTAAAATCAGTTTAAGCAAAAAAAAAATTAAAGAAACCTACTGTTATATTTAAACTTTCACTATCACCTTACCAACTCTTTTCATTGTTAAATTATTATCAGAAATGTTAAAATCTTGAAAATTTAAATAACCAAAGTAGAGTCATCATAAATCAACTTTATAATATGTATTATAGAATAACATGACAAAGGTGATGTATTAATTGAATAATTTATTTTTTAGCAGTTTTTTAGAAGACTGAGGACCCGAAGTGACAGAGCTAAGATAAAACCCTCATGGATCTCGAGTTCCAAAGTCAGCCAATCTATTACAGCATCAAAGCATTTTAGACATTAGTAGTCTTTAATAAGCATCAGCAGTATGGCCACACCCTCTCCAATGGAAAAAAGAGACAAAATAATGAACTGCAGATGAATTTTGCAAGGACAATACAAACTAATCCATGATCTATAAATATATTCACATGCAGAATATGGTGATTCATTCTTCTGTTTATTTGATATTTTGCAACAATGTCTCTTTTAAATTCTGCAGCTAAGAAATTTCTTTCCCAACACCTTATCTAACTGTAGTCTCCAATGTTCTGTATCTTCAATCATATCCTCCCAATAAAAGCTATCAATGTTGCATTTCTTTAGAGGTCTTTGGTATAATTCAGCTCTATAAACAATGTAGTTCAGTTGTAATTGTTATATCATTGTGGTGAAATACCTTATCTTTAAACTCATTAAAAGCAGCAGCAACCCAATAGAGTATGAGCTGCACTACAGTATCTAGGTTCATGTTTCTACCTAAAAAGATTAACCATAATACTTATAAAAGTTCTTCACATTCTTATGTTGATAACCACCCAAACTAAAAGTGCTGAAGATATTTCTTCAACCACTGGCTATAAAGTATTTTTGAATACTAATTATTAAAGCAATCTTTACACATAGCATTCAAACTATTAAGTATTTTCTGTAGACTGCTTTTTTAACTGGCAAATAAATGGTATAACCTTGTACTATAACTATCAATTGTATGAGTAGAAAAATAAAAAAGACTAAAAAAAATTATATATTTACAACCCTTTGAGAAAGACATGCAATAATAAAGCAAAATAGGAATTAAACAACAGACGCAGAAAGATGTTTTTAACAAAAATACATTCATAAACATTGATTTACTGACATTCATTTTATTTTATGCAAACACACACACACACACACACATATATATATATGTGTGTGTGTGTGTGTGTGTAACTAATTAATATATTACAGAACTCTATCATATATTATTGAGAGATTTAAGCATTATTTTAACTCAAAAAAAAAATGCTCACATTTATAACAAATATATATACAAGATTTGACTTCAAATTCTTCATTTACAAGGGCTTTAAAAATTTACGAGAAATGAACTCTATCATATGAGTCAGTGCTAAGCCATATTAAAACAGGCAAAACTTTCCATATAGTAGTACCACTCAGTGCAAGCCAGATGCCAGGCTTGTGCATAAAATCCCTATCTAATGCCTACTCATCCAATATCCCCAGACTAGTTTCTGGCTTGAGGCTTTCGTCAATGAGGAGCCTTGGATCAATGATCTCAGATCCAAGGCTCCTTACTGATGAAGGCCACAAGCTAGAAACTAGTCTAGGGATATTATAGTTAGATACTAGTAGGGATTTTATGCACAAGCCTTCTGGCATCCATTGATCACTCTAGCTTGCACTGAGTAGCACTACTGTATGGAGAGTTTTGCCTGTTTAAATAACAGTTATGAGCAAGCATAAGAAATGGTGATCATGTGATGTTTAGTGGTTTAATACTAAGCCATATATAAATGAAGCTGTGATTGTCAATGGATTGTGATGGGTTTTTCTCATGGGTCGATTTACTGTACTAATTAATCCTCATATCCGTCTAGGTCAACTAATGCAAATAGTTATTTTGCATAGCTGAAAAATCTAATAAGTGAAGTTATACTAAAAATGTAAAACATAGACTGTTCCTTGAAAGATAGCACTAGGCTGTATATAAATAAAGCAATGGATAAATGTGAATAGTAATGGGTTTCATCCTTAATTTGAAAATTTACTAGATATGTTAAGCCATAGATACATCCAGGAGAGCTAATGCAAATGTTCATATAGCATTTTTTTGGACAATCTACTATAATAAAGGGGAGATGAAATGTTGATTAATAGTATTTGGGTCACTGTTCAAGACTACAATTTACGCATAATGTTGAAAAAATGCTATATATATATAAGATCAAGGTGCCCAAAAGATGGAGATTTGTAATGTATTTATGCAAAACTAATATAGTATATAAGGGATTCAAACTCCTTTCACACAACCCTCAACTCTCCATGCCATCTCATATTTCTGACCCACCTAATCACACATATGTTGAAAAGATAAATAATCAACTTGTGTTATCAGGTGGGTCAGCAATATGAGATGGCATGGAGAGTTGAGGGTCGTGTGAAAGTCTGAATTCGAATCCCTTATATATTACATTATATATGTGCAAGTGTGTGTTAGCCTGTACAGTTTATTAAAAGTAATATAGATATATTTGAATTTTTGTAAATCTAAAGTCTATGCCTAAGTTAAATAAATGCAGTTTTCTATCCAGATCATCACGTGACTTTCCTAATTTAAAATGATTAATAATGATTCATGTATTATCATGAACAATTGCTTGCTAAAAATATGTTAAAATCAATCAATAAATGAAAATAATAGTATATGCATTTAAAAAGCTGCATGGGGAGATCTAGGTAAGTCAAAATGTATCTTAAAAATCATTAACATATTTTGCCAATGTCTACAACCATGTGCTTAAAACATAAGCGTATTAGTGTAATTTCTAAAAATACATGAGTATGTGGGTGTTTGTATATAATTACATTTTTCAAAAAAAAAAAAAGCTATATAGTGTATAAATTGTATCTGAAATTTCTAAGTTATATATATATAGCCTGTTAAATATTCTATTTAAAAAAAGCTTTTTTTTTAGCTGATGTAAAAATTCAATATAATTAATTCTGCTTAAAATGTTTTTATTTTAATAGTATCTTGAAATAAAGATATTGATTATAAAGTAGATAAATAGTATTTTTAAAAAAAGGAAAAACTATTTAATTAACTAACTTTATTTTTCTTTAAGTAATTTATATAGAGATATATTAAAGATTTGTGAATTTCTGAAACTCTTTCTAGTATGGCAAACTACTACTTAGAGTTAAAAATGTAATTAAACAGCTTTATTTCTCAAGAGTTCTTATACCAGAAGTGCCAATATTGGAATCGATTTGAGAACTTTACACCTCAGAATTTGCCTCTTTACCATTATACTAAACTATATAGGGTAATACAAACTGATATAATTAATAAATTGAAGATGCTTTGAATTTGTCTCAGTAAAATATTTAAATTACTACAACACGATTATTGTAGTTAAAGATTACTCTTTCACTTATTGACAATTTACTATAACATTAACATTTTAATATTATCTAACTGATTTTTCACCTTAATGGCAATATATATATATTATTTTTAAAGCATATTTATTATTAAGAATATCTTTACAAATAAAGAAAATATCTTCAAAAGTTTTAATATTACTTTTATAAAATACATTTCTACCCTGAACAGAAAATGCAATTGGTTCCCCAAAATTTCTCAAAAACCAAAATTTCACTTAAAAAGTAAGCAATTGACAGTAAAAAATTTAATTTATTACCCTAAATTCAAAATATGTAAAAATCCAATTAAAAAATAAAGCTTGAAATTGCAAAAATGTTAATTAATGAGTACACATTTTATTAATCATATTACTTTAAAATAAAGTACTAACTAGTGGTTAAATATATTGTATAAAATATTTCAGTAGCTATAATTAAACATATTGATGGACCACCATTTTGTTTCTTACATTGACAGAGAATATTTTCTAGATCACAATTGTTAAATTAATATAAAGCATACAATGCATATCTTAAAATGTATTCTTGATTTAATTTACATTCTATTAACAAAATTTGTTTTTTCTTTGTAATACCTAACCATTAAAACTATATATTATTTTTCTTTTTGCAGCAATAGTTATACTTTTTTAAAAAACTTTGTATATTTATTTATTTTACATAAATGTAATCAAAATTAAATAAGAATTAATTAATGAATGACAATGTGCAGTTGATTGATAGAGTTTTAATAATGTAAACAATTAGATCTTTTTTGGACAATATTTTATTTTTTTGTATTTATGATAAAAACTGACATTATTTTGAATATTTTAAATTTATGTTTAATCTTTAATCATATAAAAATGAATATTAACTGCATAGTACATGAAATCATTTCCCCCCTTTTTTTTATTCAAAATAGTTTACAATTATGATAACCATATTTTACTGCAACTTGAATTAACATTCCAAAGAATTATAATACAAAGTTGAATAAGTAAATTTATTTTAGCTAATGTACACATTTTTATATTTAATATTAATATGCTTTATTGTTGTATACTACCAGAATTTTATTTTTAGCTTTGTACTGAATAAAATTTATTCTTTTTTTACATTTGTGATATCAGAAACAAATTACAAGAACAATGATTTAAAATTGAACAAAAATATTTTTAATTTATGTTTAATAACCTTTGATCATATAAACTTGATTTATTTACTGCATAAAGTCATTTTTCTATTTTTCTTTTTTTTTCTAAAAATAATTTACAATTATAATGACTATATTTTTTCTTATAAGCGAAATTAACATTCACAAAAATTTTAATCTAAAACTTATTGAATGAATATATTTTAGCTAATATGCATATTTTAAAATTTATTATGAATGCACTTTGTTATTATGTGATCAAATCATGTTTTTGATTATGTACTGAATGAAACATGCATTTTTTTGCTTTTGTAGAAATTAATGATAAAAATCTCCTTTACTTTGCATATATCATAAATGAAAATTCTGTTTTTCAAAGATACTGAATGAAATTTAGGCAAGTAATTAATATTACTTTTAATTCTATAATCAAAATATAATATTATATACTGTATAATGAATAAACACTGTACTGTACTGAACTTTTTTAATCCCTTAATATCATCATATTATCTTGGATGGTAGCTTTGCAGAAGTCATTCCTCTACAACAATACCATTTTTATAGAATGGCTGATAGTTACAAAAATGGTGTATATTTTTTAAAAAGTTTCAAAATTTTTATAAAAATCATTGAAGCAAATAATTAAATGTAAGTCAAAATAGTGGTTAAAAAATAATAATAATCAATGTGGTGAACCCTTGAATAAAAGTCTGTTAGGTTCCAGGGTAAAGATGCATTTACATTTACCATTAGATACATTTACATTTCCATAACCATAATATACTTATAAAATAAAATATATATTTAAAGTATATACAAGCATTACATAATTAGTACTTTATAGATATTAAACATTGAAATAGAAAATTTAGTTCAATACATAATAGTAATATATGCACCTGAAAAAACGATAGTAGGGACCTCTGCAAATCTTTAACACAAGATTTCTTTAAAAGATAATGTAAAAAACAAGAATTAACATTATAACTCTAACACTTTCACACTAGAAAATTGTTTGCCTGATTACAGCTGTCATCTAAAAATAAAACCTAAAACTAAAATACAAAATATTATACACTAGTTTATAATTTTCAGTAACAAAACTAAAAATTGCAATTAAGAGAAACTAAAATCTTAATTCAATATCACTATTGTCATAATATAAAACAGCCACCAATATTTTATTTCTAATACTTGAATGTCAGAAATATTTTTTCTCTTATTACAGTTGACATCTAAGAGCAATAGTTAAAACTAAAATATAAAATGCCACACATTAGATTATAACCAATCACTATTACAAACAGGAACTAAAATTAAGAGAAACCAAAAATGACTACATTAAACTATGGAAAACTTATAAAATTTGATTCAGTATATTTTTATGGCTGTTTATAATTTCTTTTTTAAGTTAGACACTTTTTTACTATGAATTATTTTCGATTTTTCGCTCAAACTTGACTGATTTTAAAACAAATCCTGAATAAATATTCATTTAAATAAAATGAATAATAAAAAATATATGATAACTTTATATCTATTTTTATTTTAATAAAAAACACTTGGAAGTTATCAGATTCACAGGTAACTCAAATAATAGTCTCATTCATACAATAATATATTTATTGTTTATTATAACTACTAAAATAATGAAAATGTATTATCCAAATAATTTTAATACACAAATAATTTTATTTTAATTTATATCATTTATAGAAATTTTATAAGTTTTTGAATGGCAATATTTGATGAAAAAAAATCAATCAATATCCATTGAAGGTATGTTTTTATCAAAACCAATGTCATCAGCTGCCTAGAAACCAGTTGATATTCCACCAAACTTAGCATGCATATTCTGTTTACATACTATGGCAATATTCACTTTGAGATGAAAGTTAAAATAAAATTTACCAATAATTTAACTAAAATATTCTTTGTATTGTCTTACTGATAATAGACACGGCAGAGCTCTTGAACTCATTTTAATAAAAAAGGTAAAGCACTTGAATTCATTTTAAAATAAACTTGCTTTGAAAATATAACCATGGTGATTAATGTTAATATAACTTATGCACTCTACTGAAATTCTACTATGTTTTAATCAGAAATGTTTGATGGAAAAAATCAATCTCTGCAGGAAAAAGTCAAAAAATCATTACTGTATACATGTTTCTATTATAATGTATGTCCAGCAGAGATTGGTTGGGTTTTTTTCATCAGATCTTAATCTTTAAAAGATTGTAAAATTTCTGTAGATATTTTAAATTAACATTGATTAATATTGTTACATAGTTACAAGGTGTTTAATTGGTTACCTATATGCATATGTTCTTTAAATGAAACATAAGAGGACTTATAATTCATTAATATCTTGAGACTACTTTGTGTTTGAGTCCTGAGTTTACAACCAGAGAGGAACTAAAGAACTTCCAATAGAGACCCTCAATCAGAATATTAACCATGTATCTAAAGATTTTCCAAAAACAAATAAAAATTAAAATAAAATAATTCAAAAATAAAATTGTTCTTTATGACAAATAAAAGTTTTCAGTAACAATAATAATAACTAAGTAGTTTATTTCTCACAAATTCAAAGGAATATCTGAAATAACTGAAGTGGCTGGAATCAAACTATATTTCACGGACTTTGAGCTTTACTACTTTAGGGACTACACTAAATCACACACAGCAACATTTTTAGTAATATTCTGTAATATTGTAATATTTTGTAGCTAAAGTTGTGCATTTTAAAAGTTAATACACTTATGAATTTGAAAATTGAGCTTTTTAGAATTTAGTTTATAATTCTATATTATGTTCTTTTTACTTTTCTTAAAACGCTATATATATATATATTAAGTGCTTATCTTGTGTCAGCCTAGCAACAAGACTTTCCCAACACACCAATACTTGTATAAAAAAGCCAAAAGCAATCCAGACCACAAATCCATATTTCCAGAGCATGAAAACAAACTTGGTCATACATTTGAACCCACATCATCCAGCATTGTATGTCTAAAAAAGAACAATGCTAAATGTAAGATAAAGAAAGCCCGACACATTGCCAATACTCATAATGCTATAAATAAAAAAGAATCCTGCTTCCCCTTTTCTAAAAAGTGAGTCATGTAAGCATATTTGCATACAATTTAAATACAATTTATATGATACTTATATCCCAATATTCGCCAACAATTTCACTCAATTCTTTGCTATGATTATATCAGTAAAAAGATATTGAAAGCATGCATAGCATATTAAAAGTTATCATTCTTAAGCTCTTCTTACTTTGTGACACCAAATGCTTAATATATCTATTACAATTTAGTGTATATTATCACATGATAGTAGCCCAAACTTATCAATATCAGGAATCTTCAATCTGTTGTCCAGGCAACCTATATAAATAAATATCCTTGGTATTAATAAAGTGGGCTATTATGATGTCATTTATATTTGTGAACCATCTAGCTTTATGGAAAATCAAGTTCATTATATATAATGAAATTATATGACTACAGTCACTAGAAAAAAATATGCATGTAGAAATATTGATATCTTTAATGTAAATTTAAGATATAGTTGTTTTTGCAAATAATGCTTCAGAGCTGCAGGAAATGTTGCAGGAGTTATCAGATGAAAGTAGGACTAAAGATAAATGTTAAAAAGACTAAAGTAATGTTTAATAGATTTTCTCAAAATATGAAAATAAAGATTGATTATGATGAATTAGAAGAAGTTAGCAGTTACAAATATCTTGGTCAGATTATTAATACAGATGGAAACATAATGGATGAAATTAATCATAGAATTAAACATGGTTGGAGTGCTTTTGGTAGAAATAACTTGATACTAAAAGGAAATATGCCTATGTGTTTGAAAAGGAAGGTTTTTAACAAATGTGTTTTACCAGTTCTTACTTATGGATCTGAGACTTGGACACTTAATAGAAGAGCAATACAGACTCCAGACCACTCAAAGAAGTATGGAGAGATGCATGTTGGGAGTAACAAGAAGAGACCGAAAACAATGTATGGGTAAGAGAACAAACAGGTGTTTCTGACCTCATTGAAAAAATTAAAAGATTGAAGTGGAGTTGGGCTGGACAAATTTCTAAAAGAGATGATAATAGATGGACAATTGAAATCTTAAACTGGATTTCAAGAGATTGTAAAAGACCCAGAAAGATACCACATGTGAGATGGATGGATGAAATAAGAAAGTATGCAGGGGTGATGTGGAGAAGAGAAGCTAAAGATTAAAAAAGATGGATTAAACTTGGAGAGACCCTCATCCTGCAGTGGATTGATAATGGTTGATGATGATATATTTACACATATATTTAAAAAATCTATGTAAAGATTTTTTACATCTGAGCAATAACTATAAAAATATTCATCTGCAAGCCATTTTTTAAATTTGATTATAATAAGGTCCTTTTAAAAAAATAAAAATGATGTTTTGATTTCGTAAAATATTCATTTCAGTTTTAGTGTTTTACCATTGCTTATATCTTTAATAAAACATTAAATCATTATAAATCTTGCAATTTATAACAAAATATTTTAAAGATACACTTTTATGCGATGATTTGTATTGTTTATGAATAAAAAAATTAAAATATATAAAACAATTTTAATTTGCAGCTTTGAAGAAAACTGTTACATGCTTGAAACTTTTATACATAAATATTTCAATAAAAAGCATTGTTAAAAGAAGTAAAAAAGTTTATTGAACAAATGTTTTCTTAAACATTTAAAAACAAGATAAAATTATATATAAAACTATACCAAAAGACAGTCTATCAATATCCCCAACGACTTTAAAGATAGGTTTGTGCATAACTGGATCTTCTAATCAAAAGTCTCAAACACATTTATGTGTAGGTCATATCACACAATTTTCTAACAAGTGCAGACCAAATAAATAAAACATGGGACTTTCACTGTTCTGATTTAGTGCTGAAAACAACCCTACAAAGGCATTAGTGCACTTAACTATTACCGAGAAGTTTTACAGAATATATTGAAGCAATGGATCTGAAGTCCGATCCATGCTTCACAGCCTTCTATAGACTTGGTTAGTATTATAGAGCTGAATTAAGTTTATAGTCCAATATCAGCAGGGTTTTGCATTAAAGCTAAAATTAATTACATTTATATAATTTGTATTGCATTTAAATATTTTGTTAAATAAATTCCATTTCAAGATTAAATTTCTGTTAATAAAAATTACTTGTAAAACCTATTAGTCAAACATATATATACATCAAGCGTATATATATGAGTTAATGCAAAATTCTGCTGAAATAAAATGCTTATATTATTAAAAGAAATAATATATTTTTTTGTTAAAATCTTGTTAAAATATGGCGTATGATTTCATTTTGAGATAAGCCCACCAACATTTTCTAAAGGAATGTATGTTTTAATTAGTGAGCCCATTCAAGTCAAATTAAAGATGGTTTTCTATTTCTTTTTTAATTAATAAAATTCAAATTTTAAAGAAAAAAATTTAGAATAAAAAAGTAAAAGTTATTTTTAGAAAATGTTACCTTGAAACAAATGAGCATGTGGGTGGGTTTATCAATATCTAAGATCATACAAACAATAGAAGGTAGCTGACAAAGAGAGTATAAATAAAAGTGAGCTACAAAAGACTTGGTTATTCAGAGTTTTCTTGCTGGCATTCAGATTTCTCTTTGGAGAACCCTTTCAGATTTTGCTTGTGGAGATTTTATTCCAAAAAGTTAGACAACTGTCGTCTTCAAAATCATGGAGAAGTTTGAATATGCTCAAGTTAAAAGTCATATAAATTTGATGGATTCTACTATGCTTGGCTAGGCAAATAAATAACTTTGCCTATCGCCGAGGTTCCTAAATACCAACCAAAATGCCGTAGTATCCACCTAATAGTGATCTGAACTCTGTGCCATGTCTGCAGGACTTTTCGCGAAACCATGCTACATATTTCCATTTTTCTTGTCCGGACAAATACCTATCGACGGTCGGATCAAGCCACGACGATGCCCAACAGGAGCAAGGAACTAGGACGGTAATCATATCTCTCCTCCATTGAACTATTTACTTTCTAGCTTTTTTGTACATACCTTTTTTAAGCGCTTATTTGAATTATATTTCTGAAATGTATTTAATTATATTTGTTATGTAATCATTTTTATTAGATTAATATTAGATATATATTGTGTGATCATCTATATATATATTTAACCCTTTTTCCTTCGCTATTCTTCATTACTAACATGTGTAAATATTTTGTATTCCATTGCAGTTAAGTTTAAAAGTTAATTTTTTTCATTTAAAATCTCTTCCCAATTTTATTTATGTTTCTAAATTCCACACGAGTAGGTTTCCTTTGTTTGCCAACTTGATCTCCTCGATAACGCCTCTTTTGTCCGCCAGTAGCTTATTATGTATTATGTACATCTGATTTAGCTATATACGTCTTAAATAATTTTTAAATTGTCTGTTTTTAGTGCAAAGCAATTAGAAAATGCTTTGCGAAAGATTTCTATTATTGTACTTTATCGAGGAGATTCGGGTTGACAATTTTAATAAAATTGGGAAGAAAAGATTTAGACCGCAAACATATTAATCTGTTTTTATTGTCTAATTAGTTTTCATTAATTTAGAGGAATAGCGGAGGCCATTAAGTCATTATTCATATTTTAAAGTTGTTAATTAAACATATTATTTAACTAAAATAGCTTGAGTTTTCTAATTTTATTGTAATGCTTTATTTTACTTTTCTAATGATCCAGGCATGCAAAACACATGTTTCTTAGTACTTTTATTGCACATTTAACTATTTAGCTCTGTAGGTGTTCCTGTCCATGTCTCTACCTCTGTTGCTAAGCTTTGTGGCCGGTGAGAAAATAATTTGTGTGTGTCTCAGATAATGTTGTTTGTTCGTAATTAGCCTCGAGAATAGGCAAATAGGGCAGAGGTCATAGTATTCTTGATTTAATATCTCGCATATGGATGGCCTCGAGGTACTTTCGCCTAGTATTCAAACTGGGTTAAACCAACATACATCATCTGACTGTCACAATATATATATCAAAATATTTAAAAATTAAACATAAATCATGATAAAGTAATAGAAAACTAGACATTTTATACACATTGCAGTAGACAATGAAAAACTTGTAGTCCAACAATTATTCAATGTTTATTCAAAACAGTCATTATTTAATTTAAAAAGTTATATAATAGACAATGTCTAATTTATAAATTGTCTCAGTTAAATAATGAACTAATAGTGGGTAGTTAAATGCACTAATATATAATATTATAAGATATAGTTATGCAATGTATTAATTACATAAATGGTTATTATATTTATGAAAAATCGAAAGCTCTAGAGGATTTAAAATTATTCAAATTGATAAGAGGTAACTACTATAGTAATAATTAAAAAATAAATGTAAACAGTAATCAAAAAACTTTGATTTCATCTTTGAAACAAATGGATCCTTTAATATCCAGGTGAAACAAAACATATCTAAGGAAATGTGACATGTTGGAATATTTCTATCATCTATGAGTAAATGTTGAATATACAGAAAATTTTAAGCTTTATTTAAACTTTCCAAATACCAACAACTTGTTAGTAATAATACACAAACAGACAACACAGGTTAGTATTTACACAACATTTCGAGTAGTATTATTCTCCACTCTTCTTCGGGTGTTGCTGGTCTATATGCACAGTGACAATATTCACTTAGAAGTTGAACTCGCACCTTAGATTCTTAAATATTGAATTTAAGACAAACACTCTATATATTGTCACTGTGCATATAGGCCAGCAACACCTGAAGAAGAGTGGAGAATAATACTACTCGAAATGTTGTGTAAATATTAATCTGTGTTGTCTATTTGTGTGTTATTACTAACAAGTTATTTGTATTTGGAAAGTTTAAATAAAGTTTAAAATTTTCTATACATTCAACATTCCCTTATAGATTATGGAAATAGTCCAACATATCACATCTAATAATATACCATCATATCTAAGGAAAGTTATTGGCAAAATAAGTATAAATCAAAAACTGGTTTCTAACAAGATAAAATTATTCATTTCAACAAAAATTTTATTAACAATAAATAGTGATTACATACTAATAAAGGATAGATAAATGAATAAATTGTACAATAATATGATTGTATAATGTTCTATTTGTTATCTGGCTAGATTTTGTTATGAGAGTACAATTGTTATACTCTTATGTGATTAGGTATAGTGATGAGATTCTAATAAATTGATTAATGGAATAAGCATTTTTTATATAAACATGAATATTTTCTTTTAGAATTTCCTATTCTATAATGCTGGGTAGGTGGGAGTTGATAATCAGGAAAAGGAAAGTGCAGTTAAAGACCAGGTGTCATCAAAGACTTTACTGGAGGCCAGGAGCTGGTCACGTTTCTTGATTTTTTTGAGTGTTTGATAAAATAATGGTATGATTTGTGGCGGGGGTAATTCCATGAGAGTTTTACATCTCACTATCCATATGGAATATAGTACAAAGGTAGAAAGCCTTATTATTGAAAAAAACCCATTATGAATGGCATTTTCAAGTGAGAAAATCATATCAGGTCTTATGTTGGAATTGATTATGATTATATCTTTCAGTGTTTTAAGTCTTGGGCACCGGTGTATAATATGGTCTATGGTTTCATCTTCACGAGCACACAGACCACATATAGGGTCAATGCTGGCAAAACCTCTTCGGTGATAAAGGAACCAATTCGTGGGAAGTGCATTGAGATTTATTTTAATGATGAAGTCAAGGAATTTGGGTTCCAGACTCCATCTTTTAAAGTGTGAAATGAGTCTTTGGTTGGTTACTTTTAGGCTGGTTTTTATGGGTTGTTGATTATAGTTGATTATATTGTATGCTTCCCATAAGGTGATTTTTTGTTAAGGTTAAAGGGCATTATTGGGTAAGATAAAATTATTATTGTTGTATTTGGCTTTACCAAGATTAGACTATGCCTCTGAACAATGAAATAGTACTAATGCCTGGGTGCAAAATTATATCGCCACCCTTCCCAAAAGAAATCATAATATAAATTGAAATTTTCATATACCATATAATACAAAAAATTTATAATACAGATTTGATCATTATTTTCTCTTAATATAACTTTTTTGGCATATTACACTTTTAAGAAAGAAAACAAAATAACGTAAATGATAGTCTTTTTTTAGTTTGAAGTTCAATTGCAATATACACTCTATGCAAATGAGCTTCAATTATGAAATTGTTTTTATCTGTTTTGATTTAATTCTAAAAAAGATTAATTAATGAATTAATCACTGTTAAGTGTGGTGGATAGATATAGGTATTTGGGAATCATCTTATGTAATCAGGAAAATTGCTTGGTTGAATGGGAGAAAAAATTGGTAAATGAAGCAAAGAAAAGAAAAGGTTTGGTAAAGAAACTAATGGTATTTTCATATAATAAATATGATGAAGCTAGAATTGTATGGAAGGGAGTTGCAGTAGCAGGGTTAACATATGGTAATGATGCATTATGTGTTAGTAAAAGGATTTTAGATTATTTAGAGAAAGTACAAAGGGAAGTAGGAAGACATGCATTAGATGCAGAGATGTGGACAGCAAAGGAGGCAATTCAAAGAGAAATGGGATGGTCAAGTTTCTATATGAGAGATGCAAAAAGTAAAATGAAAATGTTTGGTAGATTGCAGTTTATGGATAGTAAAAGAATAGCCAAAATAGTGTTTAATTGGGTTATGAGTAAAGGGCAGGTAACAAGATGGGTGAGAAAGGTAATGCGGTATGCAAAAGATTTGGATAAAGAATTTATATCGGTATACTTGTATAAAAGGTGGGATATTTGTGTTAGGAGGATTGTTGAGTGTTATAGTGGTAAGGAATGGGATAAAAGAATAGAAGCATTAATAAAAAATAGGGAGTTGGAGAGATGGAGAAGTAGTGTGGAGGGTAAGAAGAGTTTAAATATATATAGAAGTAAACGGAATATTGGAAGCGAGTTAATTTATGATAATAGTAAGGAAAGTAGTTTATTGTTTAAGGCTCGAATGGGATCTTTAGCAACAAGAGAATATACATGTAAATGGAAAACTATAAGTGATTTAGTGTGCAAATTGTGTAAGGAAGGTATAGAAAATATTATCTGTTGATTGAATGTAAATGCTTGAAAGCAGAAAGGGTACAGATAATGAAGTTATGGGAGAATAGGTATGAACAAAGTGACAATACAGAAAGTGAGTTAGTAGTTTTTATGCTGGGTTTGCGAAAAGATAAGGGGGATTTAGATTTAAAGGCCATAGAGTTGACAAAGATTATGTTGAGGAAATGGGATGGGGCAGAATATGGGAAGACTTAGAGTGGGGAATGGAAAATAAAGTGGCTAACAGGTTTATCTGGGCATAGTTGCTGAGATATTCTTGACTTCGTTTAAGGTGAAGCCAAATACATCACATCACATCATGTGTAAATTTCTGACATTTGTAAATCAGATTATAATATTGGCTGTATACATATGTATAATAAAAGTACTGGAAATGGCTTCCAATGCAATAAAGTTGTCTGTCTCAAATGCAGAATACGCACATAATCATAGTCCTAGTATAACTAATATAACAATGCAAACACATAAATAACGCCTATAATAAAATAAAATAATCCCGTTAACATCAGCAAAATCGAGTATTGAAGCATCCATTTTTTTTTATTATGCATTGATTTAAATATTTTATTAAGGCAAGTCATTTGTGCAGCCCCTACAGCGTGTCACCCAGGTGCATTGTATTCCCTGCAACCCAGCATGGAACGGGCCTGTACATATGGAAAATAATAAGTTATCTATTAAAAATATACTATATATAAATTTTAAATTATAATAATGGTACACAATTACAATATACATATTAATTAAACAAAATATTTTGATTTATCAATTGTAGTAACCTAAACAAAAAAAAAAAAGTAGATATTATGTGATTTTACAATAACTGTATATAGCTAGAGGATTGTCTATTTATTATACAAACTCTAAATTGGTTTTAAATTAGTATATCCAAAGTACTTCTGTTTAATTAATATATATATATATATATATTGCTTATCATTAGTATAAGAAAGTCATTTATTCTAAATACAGCTTCAGGCCATATTCACATTAACTGCTAATATAACGTTATATTTTTGAAAGAAAAAAAAGTATTTCAAGTCAAAATAAGTTATTAATAATTTAAATTTCTTGATATCTAATAAATATAGTGAAATATGAAAAATATTAAGAAGAAACATGAATCGCATAACTTCAAAATCGCATTAAAATAATCCGCATAAAACGAGACCCAGGTGTATATCGATTGCTTACCATTATAATTTAAAATGTATATGTATATATTAAGAAAATTGTTTTCACTCTTTAAACTCTTTAAAAAACAAAATTGTGAAAAAACATTGTTTTACTTCTTTAAATTTTTTATTTTATCCTAAAATATTACAAAATTATTTATTATAAATTTCGATATACTCCAGCTGCATTTTAGTATTGCATCACCCTGGCCCCTCAGACAGAGAAGCACAATACCAGGTTGAAGTTATATAAGGTATAACTTATAACCATCTTTCCAGGCTATGGAACTTCTTGCTGCTAAATTCAACCCTCATCATCCAAGACACTTTATTTGTTTTGAAGTAAACTTCAGGTATCAGTTAATTACATGAAATAACTAACATGCCCTGGGTGACAGCTACTAATTCAGTGCCTGATTTATCCAAACTAATTCAATCGAAACTGCTCTAATAGATTCTTTACCAAGTATTAATTAGTGGTATTAGTAAAAGAATTGACCAACAAATACTAATTCCCAAAATAATTGATTTTAAATATTTTAAATTAACTGGTGAACTAATTCACCCCTTCCCTGAATAAAATAATCATTACATATGATATACTGGGCACACATATTATAAATAAACATGCAGCATTAAAATATTATATACAACACACACTCACATTTGTCATATAAGCTGTTGGGTTTATATGATTCGGAAAGTTCTAGGACTATCTGTTTATTACATTAACCTGCACATAAATAGTTCTTCTATGGTAGTGATAGAGTTCATTTAAGTTGACTCCAAATACTTCAGATTGCAATGGCTACAGTAATAAATTAATGTCATACTAAGAATGGGAATAAAGAAATTACTATTACCTATAGGTTTTTTAGATATGCATTTCTCTGGACAGACGACTGCTTCTTTCTCTTATGAGAAGCGTGTTGTACCAACCGGTTGGAATTTAGGTTAGCTAATGAAAGTGGTTCCTTGCTGCATTTCAGTCAGCAGACAGATGTATGAGTGGTTCAGTTTATTAGATGTTTGTTGTGGCTAATTAGAGAACTTCAGATGTTCTAGGATGGTCAGAGACTGGAGTACAGTGGTATACTTTGACTTCTGATTAGCAACATGTGATTTTTTTGGTGTTCACAAAAGTAAGCTTCATTTTCACAGAGTGGAAATTATAATAGGAATATGATGAATAACTGCTAAAAAAGATGATAATGAGTTTTTTTCTGGCCTATTTATATGTGGCCCTCTTATTCTTATCCTTCCAAATCAGTTTGATTAAATTTTAAATTAATTAAATTTATTAATTAAATTGTCCATAATTCACATTCTTTCTTAAATTAATCTAACTTTGGATAAGATATAACTTTTTTAATTATTCCCATTGTTATTTATTTGTAGCCATTGCTAATTAAATCTTCCCATTCCATCTTTGTTTATCAGTCGAACAATCTTTGAGTTTGACTTAACTTCTTATATTACCAACTTTATTTTCCATTTTTAATTCAATATTATTCTTTATATGCACACACATATATTTTTACTTTTTTTTAATGTATTTAAAAAATCAACTCTTTCATTTATGCACACTCATTCCGATTTCGTACGTAATTAAATTAACTTTGACACATATATTTTAATTTCTTTTAAATAAACAAAAAGAGGACATTTTTAAATTTTCATATAAAAGATTTCTAATTTTAAACTTTACCTAGTTATATCTCCCCCCCCCTTTAATTGCTTTCCTATTTTTTCCTTTTTTTAAACTTGGCAAACTTCTATGAGTAATGACGCAGCTTTCTTTTTTCATTTTTCCCTCCGGCAATCTGCGCTATGTTTTTACAACAAAATTAAAACAAAATTTCTTTTAAACCTTTTAATATTGACTTCAGACTTTTTAATACTTATTATTTTTCCTCTTTCCTATTTTTGTATAAAATTTTAATCTTGAAATTTTATTATAAATATGTAACATTTAATCAGCAGTACAATATATATTACAATGAATTTATAATAGATATCTAAAATTGATTGGGTTTTAAAATAACATTGATTGTTTTTTCATTAGAAACATTAAAAACTTTGAAAGATCTCGAGGCTTTTGTTTGATGCAATCAGCGAAAAAATAATATTAAAAGATTTTATTTCAGCAATACATATTAAGAAATAAGAAGACAGCTTGAAAAGAAAATGCTTATAAGAGTTGTAGACCATGCTCTTATCATTTTACATAAATCATCACATACAGAATAATCAGCACCAATAATAATATTTTTGTAAATATTAATTTAAAATCTACATCAATAAGAATTTGGTTAAATTGACTATTTACCTAAATGCAAAAAATTTTCCTTCCCTTTTTGGTTGATATTGCTATTGTTAAATTGTGATTTTTGTATATGTGTTATTAGTGGCAATACATTGTAATACAATGATTAAATATATATGATGTGTAACAATGACCTAACTGTATGAAAATCACATGAGTTTAGAAATTTCATGTCTGAACATGTTTAATCTAACATGTGCTATTGAGAAGATAATAAATATTAGTGTGCATGCTTTGACATAAAAATGAGTCAAGGTGCACCCATTGTGAAACTTTTCTGCCAAAAATCTTGTCTATTCATCTGGCTTAGATCTCTGTGATTTTTGATTATTTCCAAAATTAAAAACTGCACTAAAAGGACACAAATATTTTCTATTATAACTGATATCCAAAAGAATGTGAGATAGCTGCTCATTAGTATTCCTAAAAATGAGTTCCAAGTGTGCTTCCAGAGTAATGTTTTTATTGAATTTATTAGCAGACTTTCTTCTTTTTTATACTTTTTCAAGCAATTTTATTTTATTTTTCATTTTAAACTATTTCAAGTAAATCTTCCATTTCCATATAAGATTAAACCTATTTCTGAAGAAGGCTACAGATTTGGTTAAAATAGTCTTTAAGAAGGAAATAAAATGAAATTGGTTTTAAAATGCGAAAAAAGTAATATTATTATATAAAATTGAGTAATAAAATTTTAGTGACAACACTGAATAATATATTTATTAGCAATAGAAAAAATATTTATTTGTTATAAAATTGTTAATTACAAAACATTAGAACTTCAAAAACTCGACTTCTATACATTTGAATCCAATGCTATCTATAATTTCTGATTTCATTTTATTAACAGTTTGTCTGAACCATAGTTTTCATCAGAGCTATAAAATAATTTTAATATAAATATTAAAATTCACTATTAATATTCATATATATATATTGTACTAGTTGAAAAACCCACCACCTAAAATGCAAGTCGGATCCAAACTCAGCTGAACCAAACTGAATTTAAACCCAACTCACCAGCCCAGATTAGTAGAAATCTAAATCGACAGCACAGTGCTATGCGCCAAGAAACTAGCTCAATGGTTGGTGAGGATTAGAGACCCCGGAACTGACACTAATATTGGATAATGAATTAACTTAAGATACTTTTTTAAATCGAATCATATGTATATGTTTGGGTTGCCAACACAGACAGCGAGCATTAACATTAAAATAATTATTGAATAAGATAATTAAGAAACTAAGAAACTAAGTGTGTTTAGAAAATATTTAATAATAATGGTTGTTGTTTGAATTTTAATAATGATTATATTAATTAATTCTAGTCCTTAAACAAAGTTTATAATTATAATCAGAGTGGTGGTCCTTATTATATGCCAATGAGTATTACGCAATATTGGAATTCTATGTCTATGCCCCCAACAAGAAAATAAAAGGCAGATAAAGGTATTCATTAGTAAAGGAAATTATTACTCTAATTTTATACGAAAGAATGTGATATTTATTTCACATTTGCAAATCCATTCGTGAAGAGCAAGATACGTATTTTAGGGCATAACTTTTAATCTTTATTAGAAAACTTATTCTGAGATATAACGGAGAATTTGTTGGACTTTAATTTAAATCACTTCATCACGAATTATGAGCATCAGAGCGGGCTTTACTGGAACAGAGAGATAATGGTGCTGATGAATTATGAGCTATAAAGTGAAATTGAAAGACGATGGCTAGTCGATAATCGAAGTCCTATGGCGGCTTGATGTGACAAGTTTTATGCCCTTTGACTAATATGAACAGGAGAGGAAGTGCTTTCTTCCTTGATAATTTAAAATAACAGAAATTATCACCGACCAGCCTAACGGAGTGGAAGATTGCCCTATGTCAGCAACGTTCGAAGATGATGACTTGATAGTCATCGTTTGAATACTAAAAACCATATAGAATGCTCTACGTGATGACTTGATCAATTAATTAAAGTCAAACGAGCT
Source organism: Epiperipatus broadwayi (assembly GCA_028023455.1). NCBI lineage: Eukaryota > Metazoa > Onychophora > Udeonychophora > Euonychophora > Peripatidae > Epiperipatus > Epiperipatus broadwayi. Next base: position 674,291 of record JAQFVV010012661.1, on the reverse strand, counting down.
TTTAACAAAAACTATTTTAAAGTATTTGCAAATCATATTAATTATGCCCCAATCATCGTGCTCTTCCTGAAACTTAATAGCGAGTAACAGAAATTTGAATTAGAATATATTTGATTCCTTTATCGGCCCTTTTGCGATAAAAACATTTTAAGATTATACACGAATAAATAAATATTAGTGAAATGAGAAAATAGCAGTGGCATGGATTAGAAACGGAGCTATTAATTTATTATTAGCCAATTATAAAAAAATAACACACATTTAATAATTTCTTTTGACTCGATGATTGATAGAACTGTATAAATCTAGTTCTAATGGGTGAGAATTATTATCAGAGTTAATATTATATTTTCTACGTAAGGGAAATAAAACAAAGGAGTTTATCGAGTCGAAAGATTATTGGCATATAATTAAAATAACAACATTAATAAATTAACAAATATATATATAATATAATGAATGAACCGCCAAGTAAGAAAAGAGAAAGTTTAAAGACTAGAGGTTGAGAAAACTACAATATAAATTTACAGTAGCATGAATAAAAGGTTTTATAAAGATTGTTAAATTAAAGAATAAAAGAGCTCTAAAAGGGAGTGTAAAGTAAAGTTCGAAACTGGCCAGAAAGTTTAAGGTTCATTTGAAAACATATTACCCATTTCTTTCGGGGCTGGTTCTTATTTTACACGTCCAGGTTGGTAAAAAATGTAGGCATGCATTCGGTCGATTACTTGAACAGCATTTTATTTGATTTTGGAAGCATGATTTGTCTGGAAAGAATTTAGCAGCTTCATTGAAGATTTCAGGGGACTTCAGGAACCGCAGCCAGATTCCTGATGTTTTAGCCCTTCACCATGATCGAAACACTATTTAAACTTAAGATTTTTAAATGCAAAGAGTTCACTGCACTTCTCTACAACAAAGATGGTTTCTTCCTTTTTTCTCCAAACTTTTCAGAGCTATATATATGTCCTCTGATGCCTTCAGGCTAGCGCTTCTTTCATTATCAATGTTTTTAGATTTACTGGTTGTTTTTAGATACATTCCTTCGATAAGGCTTTCAAACTCATTAACTTGAATTCATTTTCTAATTAGAAAATGAATTCTTAAAATCAGAAAATGATTTTAATTAGGAAATCCTTATCTTTTTTTCTAATTAATAAAACTTTAACTGTTGTTTTTGGAAAGGGAAAATCTGAAAGCTTATCGAAAGAATGTAGCTTTTAATCAATAAAACTTTAACAAATTATTTAAAAATAAAATCAAACATTCCTGACGCAATGAAACTTTTAAACAATTATATATATTTAAATATTTACAAATATATATGCACAATCCATGCAGTTGTAATATATATAAATTCATGAATAATTTTATCATGAATTTATTAATAGAATTGATCAATTTAAATCTGAAACTAATTAATTTTAATACACATTTATGAAATAAGTTATTCTTTATGGAAATTAGCATGGATTGAACGTATAAAGCCCCATTGCATCGGAAATTTAAGATTAGTACTAGGGTTTGAAGTGGGTTTATAGTTAGAGGTCATGAAGCTAGGATCAAACTCAGATCCGACTGCTTCAATATATCATTAAAAACCAGTCAACACATAGTCAATTCCAATATCAATAACAATCAACAATTTCAAATTGTTATCAAGGCAACCTTCTTTTAACAAGAAAGGTGAATTCCCTTATTATTTGACTTTAAAAATATTGGTACTATTCTATTAGATGGTTGAACTGCTTGATGGCATTGTTTCTATGATAAAGGATACAAATATGCCATTTATGTGGCCCCGCTGGCCTTATTTCTATGTAAAAAGCACAGAAACATGCCATTTAAGCAGCCACAACTTAAGCTCTGCTTTGTGTTATGCACTTTATATGAATGTTCACAGTTGAAAGTTCATTACAGTATCATGTGAGGGTGTTTGTATTTCAGCCTGTTGCAACTCTTCAAATATGCATGACAAAGTAATTAGTTTACAAATCACCTGATGTACTATTACCTAGTAACAATTGTCACACCATCACCACACTTCCCTACTCAATGTGAAGTTTCAAATAATTCAGAAATGGTATGGTTCAAACATGATATGGAAGAGCTCATGAGGAAAGTCACATTTTCATGAGAACACCTGCAAGATCAATAAAATGGATGATGCCAACAAAAGCCATCATTTGAAATTGTGGCAATTGTCGGCTATGGAACTGGCTGTGAACACATTTTTCCAGCAGCATGGAATACTGCCAGCTGGGAAGAAGTGTGTGTGTGGTCAACTTATGACACTGTACCATTGTGGAAGCTACCACCTTAAATGCCAGTCCAGTTCATGCGGGCATTGCTGTTCTATTCAAAAAGAAACATGGTTTGAGGGCTCACAAATTGGTTTTTTAAAGGCATTACATCTTCTCTACTACTGGAGCCATGAGGAGCTGACCGTAGAATGGGCCATCACCAATTTGAAGATGTCCAGAGGCACCATGGTCACCTGGACTAACAGTCTGCATGAGCTGTGCTGCAAGAATCTCATGCCCCATCCCTGCCATCAAATTGGCAGGTCACATTTGATTGTGGAAATGGATGAAACATTGTTTAGCTGGTGAAAGAACCACCAGGGCAGGATGCTTCCACAGCAGTGGATATTCAGTGGGTTGTGCCATGAGACCAGCAAATGCTTCACCACTGCCATTTCCTAATGGTCTAATACCACCCTTGGCCTGGATCCACCATCTATTAGGGCTGTTGGAAGGGCTACAAAACATCTGAGCTGGAGGCTTCAGGTTTCCAACATCTGAGCTGGAGGCTGCAGGTTTCCAACACCTGACAGTAAGACACTGCTATAACTTCATGGACCCTACCACAGACATCCACATCCAGAACATTGAGTGGCTTTGAGGCTTGTTGAAATGGTGCAATAAGAAACAGCGTGATACAGTCAGACCATCCCTGGACCACCTACCTAACCAAGTTCATGTGGTGATGTGTGCACAAAGGGAAATACCTCTTCTGGGTCATCTTATCAGAGCTTAGTCTTGCATGTCGGTGAAATGCAGTTTGGTCCAAGTAGTATTTTTCGTGTTATTATTTTCAAAGTTGTCATTGAAGTTAATGAACTTAATGTAATCCCATTTTTATGAGATCTAAAAGAAAAGAAATCACTGAATAGATTACGATTTGCTTTCGCATGTTCCTGTTTACAATAAATGTTTTTTTTTGTATAAAACAAAATAAAAAAAATGTATTTATTCAATTTATTGTTTTATTCTTGTTTTACAATAAATCATTTTCATTGCTGAATTTAAAAAAAAGAAATGGCCTGGTAAGATTATATTTGTGTGCGTTTTCATAGAAACAACACCATCAAGCGGTATCAACATGCTACTATAACAGTATCAAAACATTAACATAAATTATAAATGTATTTAACCATTTAAAATAACAGCAAAGATTATAAAAAAAGAATTGAATTCAAGTTCAAATATATGTCTTTTAAAAAAATGTTTTAATATGTTTAAATAAGAATAAAGCAATACAAAAAGGGATTAGAAAGTTTTAGTAATCCATCATTTAATAAATATTAGAAATATAGGATATAACATAGTATGCATTTTATAAAAATGTTTTAAATATGAAAATGTAAATAAAATTATTCAAAAATGGTTTGGCTTTAATTATATTTGATTTATGCATAAAGTTAATTGCATAAAAAGTTGCAAAGTGGACTATTCATATAAGAAGAAACTATCTATAATATATACACACACTTATTTAAATAAAAATAATAAACATTAAATTAGCATATCTTAATATATATATATAATTAATGAAGTAACCACTTTCATTCTTACAATGAATAAATAACACTGTTGTCAAAGGATCAAAAATAGAAAGGATCATCCATCTATTCTTTAAGTTTGAACTGTTTATTAGATTACACTTTCCAATACTGATAGAAAACTGAACTCAATATATCAGACAGATCAAATCATGTTATTAATAATTATTAAGTTAATAGTCAATTATACTAGAATAGAAAACTGAATCTCATTTTTAACAATCTTGTTTTATTTCTTCTACGTTTCAACATTATTTGCATCATCCCTTTCCTTGGTGGCAGTTTGAGTTATATTTCAACATTTGAATTTAATATTACAACTTTTATTCTATTATTAAATTACCCTCTGAAATAGAGGTAATGAAACACATCCTAAAAATCATATTGGAACTTTGCAAATATAGAAAAAATAATAATAAAGTAAAAATATATAATGAGATCTATAACTTTTTTCTTATTGGATAATTACCAGTGCCAAATTAAAAAAAGAAATCTTAGTTAGTTGAACTTCATTTCTAAAATCCTAATAAATTATTGTTAAGTCATCATAATGCTATGAAATTCTGCTCTAAAATTTAAAATTACATTTATAATTATTAAAATATTACAATCATAGTTTCATTTTTTATCAATACAAATGTTTTAACCTTGCATTTTAAAAAAAACATTACTATACAAATAATTAAATGTATTTTGAAACATATACAATTTTTTTCACACTGTTAGCAACAATAGAAGTGACCTTTACAAGTCTTGTAGCTGTTCTTTGAAATCAATACCATTGTCAGTTCATTTATAGTAATTTCTCTGTAAAATGCTATCATCTTCAGGTTATTTTTTGAACTAATAAATCAATATTTTACTTTAATTCTGGTCTTTACCATCAAATGAATGCATAACTGGGAAAAAAACTATAAATACTGTGAGAGTTTTAAAAAAGGCCAAAAAAACAGCAATGCCATTAAATACCCCATAATATTATGCAACTAAAAAATAATCAAAGTGAAATTAATAACTGTAAACATTAAAATCAGAATAGTTAATGTATGTGTGATTTAATGGAGTAAATCATTCTCCCCACAGATTTACAAATGCATCTATTCTTGAGTGTTATTTATTCATAACCGAAGGGAAGAAAGGTTTACTCCATAAATTAAATGATAAATAATAGATGCAGAACATATAGGTATATGGTAATAATCTCAACAATGATAAAAATCACATTACATTATGTTACTTTGTAAAGTCAACAGTCTAATTAAATTTATATATTGGGCTATTTCCATCATCTAATATTAAGTACTGAATGTCATTAGAAAAATAAACTTTATTTAAATTTTCCAATTACATTCAACTGTTCATGGTAGCACACAGGTTATCATATACACAATGTTTCAAGAAGTATTATTCTCTTCTTTTCTTCAGGTGTTGCTGGCCTGACCAGTGACAGTACTAGGATGGGAATCGAATCTAGACTCTTAGATTCTTGAATATTGAAGATAATACTCTAACCAACTGAACCATTCTCCTAAAGGCAACAGTCTAATCCTATTCCTGTCTATGACTTTGGGTAAGCTTTGGTAATCAAGATATGGCTGATGAGAGTGCTTAATAATTCACTTTTCAGTATGTCAATACTGGCATTTTTTGAGTACTCAAGCTTACACAAGGCACCATAATTGGATCAGAGAAATAGATTTGCTACTTAAAAGTAAAATGTAGGCAAAAGTCATGTAATGTTTTTCACTTATGCTGCTTAAATGATTATTACCTTCAAGCATGAATGGCTAGAGAGTCATTTATTGGACATTGGATTTATTGGGCTATTGTCTTTAAGCTAACTACCTAAGCTATTTAAAAATCCACAGCTTTCGCACAAATAACATACCAGATTGTGGATATTGCCATTTAAATGAGTGAACAGCTTAATAAAAATGTGCACTAATGAGAAATATCGCAAGTTAGACTGATGAATGCATTAAAAACAAAAATAACTAATTGACTAAAAAAAAAAAGGACATAACTTACTTTAATTGAATATGTAATCCTCTGCTTATCAGTAACAAAAAACCATTTCTTCTAGTATTGCTTTCCTCTTTAATCTTTTTTCTGGTTATTTTAAATATTACTATTAAGAATTGTAAAAAAAAAAAATAAGAAAAAAAAAAAATAAATAAACCACCATAATCCAAATCTCATAATTTTAATCACAGATAATTTTAATCTCATTAATTACTTTATATTTCGTATATATAAATCGTATTTTCATGTAAATGTTTCAGTAGCATTAGACTAAAATGTCATTATTCTACATCGGTTTACTTTATTGTTTTAATAGATTCAGATTTTTTTTAAAGTGTCATAGCATCGGCCGGGACGCGAACCTGCAACCCGGGCAACTGCCTGCAAGTGCAAGGCAGTCGCGCTGACCTCTCGACCACCAATGCAAGACTAGATTCAGATTTGAAGAAACGTAAGAGCAGACTTTCATTTTCCAGTCATTGAAAATGGATTCTTATTATAATAATAGAAAGGTCAAATAATTTATTCAATTCCTTTCATAAGAATACTGTATGTTTACTTTTAAAAAGGTAAAAGAAAAAAACTTCATTCCATTAGATGCAGGTTTAATGTTTTAATTGTTAAGAATTCTTCAGTCGTTTTCTTTTCCTTTTACTTTTTTATCACATTAAAACTTCCTTGTTTCAATATTCACGTTGTTATTAGCGAGGGCGGAGAACATCTGTAATCCTGCATTCTATAACAGATCCACCTGTCAATGGATTAAAAAAAAAGTTATATATACACGTTTGTAAATTTTTAATATATATACAAATAACAATAGTATATAAGTGTTATGATAATTAATCTCCATTTACATTCACAAAGCCCACACCAAGTTTTTTATTAAAAAAAAAATTAGAAATAAATTTCTTACAATTCTTCAAATATTTCACGTTATATACAATTATTATGTCACGATAAAAAAAAAGTTATTCCCTTAAAAATATTTCTCTAATAATCTACACATTATTTAAATTTAATGATCTGCTTAAAGCCGGATTTATAATTAACAGTCTATTGACAAAAGGCATTACGATGAACTAAAACATAAAATCATCATCAATATTGAATTGCCACTGACTTCCTTTAATCCTCAACAATAACTGGTCCAATATCTTTTTTTTTTAAATGGATTATAAAGCAGCAACCCTGGATATAGTATTACAAGGTGTATACCAATGTTGTTTAAATACACTGGTGTAGTGGCAAACTTGAGATCCCTGATTTAAAATCCAGCCTATCACTTCCAGGATTCAAATATAACATGACTTCAGATGTGGCTAACCATTCAATTATTTTTATTTTTTAGTTATCTGTTTATTACAACATATTTTAATCTGAACCTGAAATGGAATTTGATAGCTTCTGGCTTGTGTGGTTATACCCCCACATACAAGCAACCACATAGTTGATAACTGTCAATCTGTAAATATATAATTGCACAAATGAATTACGAATAAAATGAATGACGAATATATTTCCTAGGTATAATTTTTCCAGATATCCTTATAGCATTTACAAAATACAGATGTTCAATAGAGATTATGACTTTTGGCTCAAAATCTATGTGCAGATACTGAAAATCATGGATAATAGCAAATGCTGGATAATATATATATATATTTGTAACATACATATATATAAAACAGACATTTTAACAGGTCTATACCCTATACATATCTGTGATATAATTTACAAATATAAACATTAAGACAAGAATAAAATAATTAATAAAAAAAATTGCAATGAAGTAATGAAAAATACTGAAATAAATGGGGGGGGGGGTACGTTGCAAATACATACAGAGATTTAGTTATCATCATTTTCAAACATTATTGAGTCACTTCAGAGTGAAGGTGCTGCCAAGTTTAATCCAGTTATTCTGATTTGTCACCTCTCTCACCCCAACAAAGTGCCTTATTTCATCCATCTCATCACATATGATCTCTTTTAAGATCTTTTACAATCTAAAACTTCAAATGTCTATCTATCATTATCTCTTTTAGCAATATATCTAGCCCATCACATATGATCTCTTTTAAGATCTTTTACAATCTAAAACTTCAAATGTCTATCTATCATTATCTCTTTTAGCAATATATCTAGCCCATCTCCACTTGTTTCTTAATTTTTTCAATAATAATTGGATATCTAAGCATGTTCACTCAATTACATTCTTTAAAGATAAAAAAAAGTCCATTTTTCTTTATTCTTCTCATGATGAAAATTGATGATGATATAATACAAATAATAGACTGCCTATTTATATTAAAGTCATGAACTTGATCTGCAATTGACCACTCAAATAGCAGCAGTTATTTAAAACTTATGCTTTTGCGGTCCCAGTGAAGCATTTATATGGTGAATTCTAAAATTGAAATTTAGTTTAAATGGCTCAAAAATGCAAAAGTTAATAATGATAGCAATTGTACCACGTCTGAGAGAGGCCACAAATTCTTCACCTTTTAGTCTGTACGCTCTATTCTGTAGATCATTTACTAAAGCTTTCATACACATTTAAAATTTTCACAAATGAATGCCAATAGAGGCAAATATTGTGACTATTATTCTACAAATCTAATTTTAATAATTTCATATCCACTACAGAATCCAAACATATGAGTTAATACACTGATTTCCACCATATTTTCTTTATTAAATATTATAACTTCATCTTTCTTATTGCCTTCAAATTCATATAATATTAATATCATTTATGTTCTTTATTACTTTTTACTATGTGTTTTACAACCCCCTATTGACGGTTTTGATTGACCAGCAATCTTCAGAACTTCTGAAGAAGATTGCTCAGCAATGGAAACTGTTAATAGTGGGTTGTAAAAAGCAGTGTAAAAAGTAATAAAGAACATAAATGATATTAATATTATATTTTCTTTCATGTGTTCATGATCTATAATTCATATTTTATTTTCCATTGATAGACTTAAAGATGTTGTTTAAAAATATATAAAAATTTATAATTCATAATAAATTTGCAAAAACTTGTGTGATATCAACCAAGATGTATTCCATAGACATTAATCAATTGATTATACATGTAAAACACAAAAATAAAAATAATAGATTACGCTTACTTTTAGTACCTTAAATATAAACTAAATGATTCAAACAGACAGGTATACAACTATAATACTAAGCATTAACAAAGAATCAGATTTCTTACATATATTATGAAATAACATGAAAATGTAATGTAAAAAAAAAAGGTAATACATTGTCCGATCATCCACACTGCTCGATGGTTCTGTTTCTATGCAAAAGCACAGAAATATGCTGTTTACAAGGTCATTCATTACATCCTATGTAAACTGTTCAAACACTTATATGTTGATGAAGTTAACACTTCCCCAACATTGCTAGCACATGAACATTATCAGCGACATGTTGTCACATTTTATATAGACATTAGTAATAAATAGTTAACAGCGTATCATATGAGAGTGTGTGTATTTGTAATCAGAAAAAGTGTAACAGTATGCAATTAACATTTTTTTCCTTTAAATGGAGTGTAATTTTAATGAGTAACTACAAATTATAAGTATTTCGAAAATGTCCCTAATTTCCTTGTTAGGTGGCACAATTTAATAAATTAGGAGTGTAAGTCACGATTCGGGAAAGTTCACATGAAAGTCACGCAATTTGCGAGAACTTTGCGAGATAAACAAAGTGAAATGGCAGAACAACATTCGGCGGGGTTCAAATTCTTTGATTTACCTGCTACAGAAGCAAATACGGTGGCTTTCCTTCAGAAGAATAATATTTTTCCCACATAAAAAAACTGTGTTTGTGGTGGTTATGAAATTACGACGATGTAAAATTTCAGAAATGGAATGCGAATCACGTCAATGCCGTCGAAACGTGTAAATAAATAAAAAAGTACCAAATATTATATGTACAGTATTTGTTTATGAATAAAAGTTAATATTATAGAACACCCGGTAAATAAAACAAAAATAAATGTTTTTAAAAAAATATTTAAAAAATTTTGAATGTTTTAAAAAGAAAAAAAGGCAGAATGTTTTTTTTTTAAAAAAAAGACAGTATGTTTTAAAAAATAAAATAAGACCCAAGGTTTTAAAAGCAAAAGTTATATTTGTTTTTAAAAATTTTTAATAAATCCATTATCAAAAAAAAACAATCCATAAAATATATATATATAAAACATATTAAAAAAAAAAAAATCAAAAAAAAAAAAACCTTAAAGAAATATATTTTTAAAAAGCCCGGTAACGTTATATTTATTTGTTTTTCAATAGCAACAGCGCCATCAAGCAGTGTAGATGATCGGATGATGTATTACCAAAAAAAAGTAGATTTTTCTCTAAGACTCCTAAAAGCCCAACTTTCTCTGCAATATAAAATACCATGAATAGCAAAATTATGATATCAGGTTTTATGCTGTTTATTTTATTTTAAATTTATACGCTTCTTACAAAATATTCACTATATATATTCAAATTTTATTATCTCACAGCATCTTAGATCAACCATATTATAACCATCCATCAGTCCAAAAATCAGACCAACCTTTCACTCTGGATGCATTTTTGAAACACCCTATTTACTTGTTTTCAAGTGAGTAAGGCATCCATATCTCATATTGTAATTTTAAAATTCATATATATATATTTTTTAATATGTATATTTCAAACTTCTATTTAATCACAATTTTCTAAAACGTATGACCAAAGATGTGAAAAAAATAAATAAACTCCAGGATGGATATATTGTGAGAACCAGAACTCATCAGTTAGCCCAAATCACAATCCCTTATATTTTCGCCATTTGTTTAGGGTTTTGTAGATATTTAATACATTTGAATCCAGACTTTCCAACTCCCTTCAGTCACCCACCTATCTTATATAACTGGTACACACCACATACATGTGAAAAATATAAATGATCTCATTGTATATATTTCATGCTGAACCAGCATTCATCAGTTGGTCTGGATCATCATCTCCCACACATATATATAGTCAGTGCTTGATTTGTATTAAAATAACAAATTTTCAAACTTTAATGGACAGGCTTCAATCTTCTCCATTCTCCAACTGTTCAGCCATCAATATATGATGGCATATTCAAAGCTCTTGTTTGACAATTTTGTTGTCATACCCATGTTGACCATAAATCACTCTGATCCTTCATATGTAGAACCTTAAGACTATTTAAATACACAAAAGAAGAATGGTAAGAATACAGGCTGAATCTGTAATATTTAAATAAAAATATAGTACATATACTTAAGTTAGATGTAATTAGAGGAAATTTGAAATCAGACTACTGATTACATGTATATGTGGGAGATGATGATCCAGACCGACTGGTGAATGCTGGTTCAACATAAAATACATATATTAAGGACCATTTATCTTTTTCCCATGATTGTGGTCATGTGTATTGGTTGGATAAAATAGAATGGATGACTGAACAGATTTTATAGATAATAATTTACTATAGTTTGATACAAGTGGCAATCTTTCTGAACTCACAACTTTGTCACAAACCACTTTATACAATTATATTAATGATTATTATGGATCATTCATTAAACAAGAAATTATCTCTAGCCCAAAATATTCTTTAATACTCAATTAAAAATGTGGTAGCGAGAGAGGTGTCAGCAGCTGTTACATTTGTCACTAGCCTTTTCATGGATCTCTAAATTTAATCTAGCCATGCTCTCCATCAAGCAACATTGTTTATCTTACTTAACTATCTCATATGTGGTCTCTTACTAAGGCTTTTTTACATTCTCCTGTTATCCAGTTTAAGATTATTTCAATTGTCCATTTACCATCATCTCTTTTAGTAATAGATCCAGTCAAATCCATTTTAGCTTTCTAATTCTTTCAATGATATATAGTAAGATTTGTTTGTTCTGTAAATAAATATTTGATTTCTAAAGAGCTGATGATTTGCTTCATTTTTATTTCATGTCCTCACTATATATATATAAAGACATTAAAATTAATTCACAGAATCCCTGATTTGAACTTCAGTAATGTGATAAACTATCAATTAGTGCACTTCTTAGGCAATCTCCTATTAAACATTCAGTCATATGTTAAAAATACTTCATATTTTCTATCAGACCAGAAATGATATCATACATTCAATTCAAATACTGTGATTGCAAACTGTTTGACTTTAATGCTTAAATACATTTATGTCAAGCATTGGTGGTCGAGAAGTCAGCGATAGCTGCTTTACAAGCAGTTGACCCGGGTTATCAGGTTCGCTTCCTGGCTGATGCTATGACACATGAGGAAAAAAAAATACATTTATAACAGAAAGTCATGATATGATTTCTAGTGCAGAAGTTCAGATGTTCTAAGAATCAAGTTCCTTTGAGACTTGTATATTGTCTGAGAAATGTGTATATAATTAAAGAAGTCTGTATTATGTCTTACAAAATTATGGAGTTCAAATTAGGAATATTGTGAATTAATTTGATTAGTTGCTTATTTTAGGCATAACAACTAATAAATGAAATTAAGAAGAGCAAACCACTCTATCAGGTCATGAATAAATATCATTAAGTACATTTTGTGAGGATTAAAAATAGACTGGAACACTTCTATATCCTTCCCAAAATCACACTTTTTTTTATTTTGCTGTAATATCCTAGAAATACAATTTATCCAAATCACTTCAAATACTTTTTATAAAAACTCTTTATTTGTACATATATGCATACACCTTACATTTCAACTGTCCTGCAGTTCACCTTAATCACTTTAAAAAACACTTTTTAAGAGATTAAAGTGAACTGGCTCTGAAGAAGACTGCAGGACAGTCGAAACAAAGTATATACACACAAATAAAGAGTTTTTCTAAAAAGTGTTTGAAGTGGTTTAGATAAATTTTATATTATTCTTGATCTTTGCTAAATATACAGAATCCTAAATATTCAAAGCCCAAGAGAAAGTATTTTGCGTTTCTTAATTACATATATATTAAGCTATGTTAATTTTATATTTAATTGATATATATGTATGTATAATTTTAAAAATAATTTCTTAATAATTATTATAAATATTTATAACTAAATTAACCATCATTATTTTGACTCATTTTCTTTTATTTTTTTGATCTTACTGCGTTCAATCATTTAGGCTAGAATAGGGACTGGTTATTGTATTTCTCATGTTATCAGTTATTTTTCTGTGCTAACTACATCAGAGGGGTTGCGTGTTTTTGCAACATGTCTATCCTTTAATTACACTCATTTCAATTCTGAATCCAATCCCTTCTTCTATCTTTTTATTTTATCTTTATGTCCCTTTTTTTGTCTGGACCTTGAAGGATCATACTCACAAGTGCTGCTAATGATGCTGATTTAACAATAAATAAAAAATAATGGAATGGCTTTATTGCTCCCGAATTTACAAGAAGTGTGAGCAGTAGGTGGCAGCACTGTGACATAATCCATGGACTTTGTGCTTCAAAGTGCTAACTCTAAATCATTTTTTTAGAAAACACAGAACATGAAAGAACAATAAAAAATAATTAAAAAAAATATACATAGTATAACAAAAATACGCTAATTACCATAACATGTCTTACATTTAAAACTACATTATCATTTCTAAATTAATAATGATTATTTTATGCATTTAGTGGATTTTATTATTTCCAGCAGAGAAGTTAATGTGGTTAATATTTATAAATATCAGCCATACCAATAGTGAGACTGGGATGGTATAAAATATACAACTGGTGGTCACTTTTCCAGACCATTGCATTCACTCTGTAGCTGCAAGAATCAAACACCTCTTCTTTGGATATTTGTATTTGCATTGGGATGATTCCCAGATACCATCTGGTCCAGATTAACTAAAATATCCTAAAAGGATTTTAAAATGCTTCCAGTGCTTGATTTTCCCTGGCTAGCACAAAGAGTAAAAAATTGGCTTAAAACAAACAAAACTCTCCATACAGTATTGCCACTCAGTGCCAATCAAAGTAATCAATGGATGCCAGAAGGCTTGTGCATAAAATCACTATCTAGTGCCTATTCATCCAATATCCCCAGACTAGTTTCTGGCTTGTGATTACTCTGGTTGGCACTGAGTGGCACTATTGTATGGAGAGTGTTGCCTGTTTTAATAACAGTAATGCGCTAGCATAATAAATAGTGATCATGTGATGTTTAGTGGTTTAACACCAATCCTGCCTAATTGGATAGTGGTGGCTATGGTTGTTAAAGAGCCAAAGACACCAAAATGTATGGGTACTGAACTGGGTTCAGACCCATATGACTATATAAGCTATTGAGCTGTTGAAAATATATTGTGTTTTTAATTTTATTCTATAGTTTTGTAGTTAAGTAGAGATAAAAGGTGGCTGCTGAAGGGTTGCATTAGATCCTAAGATCTAGGTGCAGTGCTCTCAGATCCAAAGCTCCTCAATGACAAAGGCCACAAGCTAGAAACTAATCTGGAAATACTAGATAGAAATTTTATGCACAAGCCTTCTGGTATCCATTGGTTACTCTAGTTGGAACTGAGTGGCACTACTGTATGGAGAGTTTTGCCTGTTTTAATAACAGTAATGTGCTAGCATAAGAAATAGTGATCATGTGATGTTTAGTCATTTAACATCAATCCTGCCTAATAGGATAGTGGTGGCTATGATTGTTAAAGAGCCAAAGACACCAAAATGTATGGGTACTAAACTGGGTTCAGACCCATATGAATATATAAGCTATTGAGCTTAGATTGAAAATATATTGTTTTCAATTTTATTCTCATAGTTTTGTAGTTAAGTAGAGATAAAAGGTGGCTGCTGGAGAGTTGCATTAGATCCTAAGATCTAGGTGCAGTGCTCTCAGATCCAAAGCTCCTCACTGACGAAGGCCACAAGCCAGAAACTAATCTGTGGATATTGGATGAATAGGCACTAGTTAGGGATTTTATGCACAAGCCTTCTGGCATCCATTGATTACTCTGGTTGGCACTGAGTGGCACTACTGTGTCGAGAGTTTTGCCTGTTTAATAACAGTAATGTGCTAGCATAAGAAATAGTGATCATGTGATGTTTAGTGGTTTAAACTGGCTTATATCAGACTATCATAACCAGTATATTCATAATACATGTATATAATTAATTCTAAATTTTCTTAATACTATATGCTAGTTAAAATGTTATATGGTGAGATATGAAGAGAGAGAACTAAGCCAAATTAATAAATTAAAAGTAACATGTTTATTTACACACACACACAAAAAAATAAAACATTAACATAATAGTCAAATAAAAGTGAAGTAAATTAATTATGGCACCTCTTGCTAAGAATTAGACTATTTCTAAAATAATGGTAAATAAACCAATTGCTTTTAGCTAAAAGAATAACAATTTGTCTAGACATTAAATTTATTATTTTGTATTTACCTAGATCTTTGATCGTAGCTTTTATTTTGTGATCACACCTCTCCTCATTGAAGATAATGGAGTTTCTTAGCAGCATTGCTAGCCTCTTTTGGCAGCTGTTTGCTCCTCTAGTTCATGTTGGCACACAGCTTGGTTTTATTTGTAAAAATGTCTATATTTACAGGCACGGATCTCAGCAATGGTAAAGAAAAGTCTTTGCTACATATCAGGCATCAGATGTCAAAAAAAACTGGGTGGTGAACCCTGAATGAATACTCCTCTGTGGTTTAGCAGTGCGTGATAAGATTATAATATCCATGAATATTGCTATACCTTCCTGATTGATGCACGAGAAATTTTGCATAAGAAACCAGCAGCAAAATGCTTAATAGAATACTATTGATTTAACAGCACACTAAATGGACTCTTAATAGAAAATTCAGTAAAACTCAGTAAAATTCTCACAGCACAACTTGTCAGAAGACAAAAACCAATAGGACATTTGTAGCTTTTATAACTTTCCCATACATTGTGACTACCCATGTCATCAATTATTTTTCCAAATTCTTTCAATTAGTTAATCTTCTCTTACTTTTTAATTACAACCTGATCAAACTTATCTAATCAGTTGAAAATACTAATTTCTAATAATAATCAATAAAGCAAGTCATATATAGCATGGCCTTACCTTTACATGCTTGTATTTACAAATATGTAATATAGGGAGCATACCAATAGCTCAAAAAATAACTTAATTGACAAGTGTGGTAAGAAAAAAAATATTTAAAATCTCTACCTAGAACAATCCCATCTTCAGACCAATTGGTTTCGAGCTTTTGGCTCACCTCAGTGAAGAGCTAGAATATTCAGACACTATATCTAAAATATCAAGTCAAAACCCAGAACTTATTTAATATGTAACATTTAAACAATTGGTCTGAGGATGGGAATATTCTATAGAGCTATTTTAAATATTTTTCTCTTACCGCACTTATCAATTAAGAGCTTGTTTGAGCTATTGGTACACTCCCTACATTACATAATTTCTAATAAAAACAAATTCATTCTGATCAGATAATTTACACAAATTCAAAATCTTTTATTACATCGCTAATTACCTAGTTTCAATTGATTTACAATGAAACTCTTTTACTATGTAACTTTATGGTTACTTTTACATAATCAAATTTTATTTTATTTGTTTTTTTGTAATCCATTGGAATTCTTTTTTTATTGTTATTCTCAGTTAACAGAGAGCCAATAAATGTTCTTTTAAATATTAAATTAAAAAAAATTCTACATCTTAATAGGTTTCACCCCATCTTTTGAACCTATTAAATTAACTATCTCCTTTTTTAAATTTTTATTTTTAAAAAAAATATTTTTTCTTCCTAAATTTTATTTTTAAATTGTTCTATGTAATACACACATATATGTGTGTGTTACATTGCCTCCCTCCCAGATTAGGAATAAAACTGCATTAATGCCTTCCTTTACTCAGGCGTTGACAATTTTAATTCTCTACCTTTGTTTTGTTTTTTTTTAAACTAGAAAAATTAATATTTCCCTAAAATATATATCATGATGAATAGCGTATTTATGATGAGCAAATCTATAGAGAGGTATCCAATACAAGAACTGTACATAACACACACACAGATTGATTCTGTATTGATTAAATTATATTTAATTTCTTGTGAAAATCATGATTACAGCATGGGCCAAATTTTGGCAATATGGTTAAAAAACATGAGCTTGAAATATGAAAATAATAGGACTATCTCTACTGCACATTTGGCTTATGATATTTTTCCTTATTAATATGCTGAGAATTTTACTTCCAGCTACAATGTTAATGAGTACCTTTCTCTACTGACTTATCATCATAAACAGACTTGATTGATGTGCAGATTCATTTTCAGATCAATGTTTCACAGAGAAATGGCTTAACCACAAAATACAATCAGAAAATCCCACATGTACCTATATAAAAACAAAGGCAAAACTCCCCATACAGTAGTGCCACCCTGTGCCAAACTAGTTTAGTCTGGGGATATTGGATGACTAGGCACTAGATAGGGATTTTATGCACAAGCCTTCTGGCATCCATTGATTACTCTGTTTGGCACAGGGTGGCATTACTGTATGGGGAGTTTTGCCTTTGTTTACAACAAATTATGTGCTAGTATAGAGATGGTGATCATGTGATGTTTGATGGTTTTATGTACCTATATATGGACACATATCTCGATCTACAATTCTCTTACTCATCATTATTTGACATATACTGAAATAAATGACATAATTAAAGTTATTTTCCATTAATGTCTAATATTTATTCTTTTATTTTATTTTTCACTTCGAATATTTAAATATTTTTAACTATTTATTTTGTCATGCTCTGCTGTTAAAATCACAGACTCATAAGCTAGGTTACTTATAAACACTTGGGTATCATTAATTTAGTTGCACTCATTATAATTATTAGATAGATTTATTTTCTTTTTAAAAAGGTTATTTGGATGCAAAGAATTTTTTTATTTCTTTTCATTAGAAAACATTTCTATTTTAAATCATTTTCAACATTCCGATTTTTAATCATTTTCATATTACAAAATCCACAGTCGTTTTTTCTAAGTCAAGCCTGGAGGTCTGTCTAACCAATGATTTAGTTTTATCAGGCAATTCTTTATTTTTTCGTTTTCTAATTAATTTTAAAGACAGAACATTATATATTCTCTTTCTATTTTAGCCTTTGCCATTACAAAGACATATTATCATATTGACACATTGTAATGTAGGGGCCCTCATAAATGTGCTGAATTTTTTTATAAATATGTTGTGACTACTCTATCATGACCCTGTCACCTAATCTAAATTTCTGATTATATTTTCTTATTCCTTTTTCTTATATTGTCAGATCTTAAGAGTCTATTATTTGCTCTAATAACATCATTTTTACACCTTATAGGAAGAGGGTGGAGAGGCAATTTAGTTTTTAAAAGATATGATACATTTCTTCCAAAATGGAGCTGAATGGGTTCAAATCTGGTGGATTCATTAATAGACCAATTGATCATGTTCACTATTTGCTTCCTAATTTCCTTATGATCCATTCTCAAGGATTGAACTGAGGATTTCTAATTGAGGTTAGGATGTGTTTTATTTCATGTCTCTTGATGTATTTTTCCCACTCACTTGAGATGAATGGAGTTCCATGGTCTGAAATGATCATATGTGGAACTCGAACGGTATCAAAGTGTTGTTTTTCTAAAACACATGTGATTTGCTGGGCATTGTCCTGGGACCCAGAATATGAGAAGATTGGTTTTGAAAACAAGTGATAACTACTACTAAGTACCTCGTTCTTTAAATGGAGAGTGGTTTGTAGTAATCAATTGCTACCAGGTCAGTAGGTCATTGAGAAATTATGGGTTTCAATGGCCCTACACACAATGCACTCAATGCTTTGTCTTCAAGCATATTTTATACATTTGTGGTCAGTAAAATCAATTACTTAACAAGTTTTTTTTTACTTTTCCAGCCCCATAGTGTCCATATAATTGATGGATGTAATTAACTAAATGACACATAATGCTAAAGGAATTATAACTTGTTTTTGTTCATCCTCATCTTTCTTTTTGTACTGTATAATAGTCCTTCCTTGATGTGGTATATTTCCTCATCCTTCCACATAGGATTATTACTACTTCTAGACACAGGTTGTTTAACAACATATTTGATTATTTGTTCACACTCCAGGTCTTATTGTTTTTCTTTTAAATGCTAAAGGTCATTTTCCACCAATTCATCTCCATTTCTGCTGCTGAGATGGAGCTAGATATTGGCTTAACACATCTATCATATATTGTCACCACCTTTGCAATACTGTACAATATAGTTGAACTCTTCTCTTGAAGAAATAGGCCCCTCCACCTAACCTATTTGTCAAGTAACTGTGGTTTAAAAATTTGAGCCTCTTGTGATCAGAGATCATAATCACCTCTGATCCTGTTTAAAATTGATAAAATTTCTGAAAAGTCCACACTACGATTAATGCTTTATTTTCAGTCACTGTATAATTAATCTCAGGCTCTGTCAACAACTTATTTAAAATTTAAAAAAGGACTGCACATTTACCATCCTCCTGGACTTCAAATAGAGTAGCTTTCAATTTGAACCCACTACTGTCCATTTATACATAAAAGGACCTATTAAAGTCAGGATATGACAGACTTTTTTCAAAACACTTTTATATTTTGGAATCTTTTATTATGGTATGTGGTATAATCCAAACCTATATATTTCTTTAATAATTGAATTTCATTCCAATATCAGCCTTTCAAGCTAATTGAGCACACGCCTTTGAGAGTGTTAAATAAATGAATACTCTCTTCTTCAATCCAAGATTTAGCATTTATGCAGGAATAAAAAGAATCCCTCTTATTCCTATGACTCACATTCTTTTATATGAGCAAATCTGAAGAACTTCTGAAGAGAGCGTGAGTAGATTCTCATTTTAAATTACTATTTATGATGTTTTTTGACTGAATGACGCCATAGGAATAAGAGGGATTCTTTTTATTCCTGCATAAATGCTATATCTTGGATTGAAGAAGAGAGTTTATTTAACACTCTCAAAGGTGCATGCTCAATTAGCTTGAAAGGCTGATATTGGAATGAAATATAATTGCAAGCACAGCGCTAGATAAAATATTTGCTTATTTAATAATTGAAGCAAAGGTTCCATATCACAAAAAAATCTTTATAAAATTGGTTGTAAGACTTGCACATCCCTAAAAACTGGATGTGCTAAGGTCTTTGGAGCAGGAAAATTCTGAACTACTGAAATCTTATCAGGATGTGGGAAATGCCTTCTCCATTGATTATATGGCTTAAAAAAGTTACCTCTTTTGTGGCCAGTATATATTTTTTTTAAATTTATTTTAATACTGTTTTTTTGACATTCATTAAATATCTATTTTAAATGTGATGTGTTCCATTACATTGTCTGATGCAAACAATAAGTAATTGTCTGATGCAACCAATAAGTAATCAACATTTATTACTGTTAACTGCTTGATCTTGTTGAACAGTACCTGATACAGGCATCAAATTAGCCCCACTCTGCTATTTTTGAGACTAAATGGCATTAGATTAAAACTGTAAGAATGTCTATTATATTTAAAAGTAGTGTATTTCCGATCGAGAGGATGGAACTTGATTGGCCAATAACTGGTAGCCAAATCAAAAATAGAAAACAGCTTTTTATTTTTAAATCTAACAATTCATGTATGGATGGAGGGGCATTATGATCAGGTATAATTATTTTATTTAGTTGCCTAGCATCTAAATACAGACAAATTATTCCATCTTTTTTTTTAACAGTTATGATCAGATTGTTAAATGGCAATGACCATTTTAATATGATCCCCCACTCCATCATTTTCTCCAGCTTCTTTTCAACTTCATTCTTGTACTGGTAAAAGATTGGGTAGGATCAAGATTGGTATGCTTGATCCCTCATAAGTCTTATCTGATACTCATAGCCCTGAATTACCGCCAGAATATCAGAGAAGATGCATTCATAATCCTTTAACAATTGTTCTAATGCTTTTCTCTAGTTTTCACTTAAGATTTGTGATTTCATTTATTTTTAAATGTATCTCTAGTACTTTAGCATCTTGTTTACAGCATATCAAGATGAATTGATATATTTTTTGAAACATAAATGACATTATTTCTTCATTTAATACTAACTGGTTTAAACAGTTCAATATACAGCCTGTTTTGTGCATGAAATCTGATCCAAATATAATGCCATGCATCAATGTCTCTAAAATTAGCAGGATATTACTGTGCAACCTTGTATCTATACCACATATTTAGCCTAATTTGTTTTGACACTAACTTAGCTCTCTTACTATTGGCAAAAGTAACTTATACTGTTTTTAATAGTAAGACCTTAATACTAAAAATTAACCAGGTAATCTGTTCCGACATATGCTAGGGAATTACAGACACCTGACTATCTGAGTTGAGCAATGCATCTGTTATTATTCCTTCCAATATCATTTTTACTTTCAGACAATGCTGTGGGTACATTTACTTAAACCTAATTATCCACTAAATTAGCTATTTGTGATTTATTATTTCTTTTGTTATTAATATTTTTTACATAGTTTCCCTGTACAATATCCAGACTTTGTAATGACATACAATTTACTGAGGTAGTTTCTCATTTTCCTCTTTCTACCATTTTGGTAAGTTTTTTGAATAGCCACTCCTGCTAGGGGATTGCAAATCACACCTTGTTTATTTATATTATTTTGACCAGGATCCAAGTCACTTCCAGTTCATCTGAAGATTTTTGTTCTTCCAGGATTATGGGAAAATAAACTTTCTGAATCCATTCCAAGAATTTCTCCTAGGGCCAAATTCCATTGCATTTATCATTGGTTCTTTTGGTTGGGGTTTAAATCCCTGATCTTTGGCCTCATAACTAGGTCTGGTGCTAACAGAAGTACTCATAATACAACCATCTGCTAAAGTCTTTCTCTCTGTTTTGATGAGTATTTGTATGACATTTATACGAGAAATTACACATTATCCTAATAATTTGTTGTTCAGATAGTGGGCTAGCTGTTAAAGCACATAATTTGGCTACTGTCTTCAAAAGAATGGAGTGAAAAGATCATCAGGTCCATTTATGTTGCAACCCCTGGTACATAATATTTTCCTGATACTCTTTGTTCCAATAGCTAGCTAGTAAAGCTTGTTTATATTCATGAAAAGTTATTGGTTTTTAAACAGGGAGGTTCCACCATGCTTGAGAAATGTCCTAAAGATGGCAGCAGGCAATAGTGATCATGGCCTCCTCACTTAGCTGGTTCAATACAAAGTATTGTTCCAAGCTACTAATATGTTCTGTGGGAGCCTCCACAATATTATCTGAAAATATTTTTATCTTTAAAAATTGGTTCACTATTTCAGGATTACTATTTTGTATCTATGTGCTCATATTCATGCTCTCCTATTCACAATTACTAACATTAATTTTTCCAATTTCATTACATTTCATTTTGCCTACTTTTAAACTCAATTTTGTCTGTTTTTTTCAGCTAAATTATTTGTTTTAACCCTCATATTGCCTACCATCCTTCCATTCTCCAGTTATCTCATGTAACAGTTCTTTTTTTTCTTCTTATACTATTTTATTTCTGTCAATTTCCTGGTAAGCTATCTCTATTTGGCTTTCAACCTGCTTCATATTTCTGCTGATTTCTAACATAATTCCTTCTTTCAGTTTCTTGTACCCTGATTTAATTTGCTGTTATAATTTTTCCAAGAATTTCAGCTTGGCTTTCTAATTTTTTTTTGTTGTTATATTGACTTTTAAGCTCATCATTCATTTTTTACATTTTTATATTTATCTTATTATTTTGTTTTTTTATTTTCTTCAGCAGTTTCTTTTTGTTGATTTTCAAATCCTTCAGTTTGTTTTTTACTTTCTTCATTTTGTTTTTTAAGTTCTTCAAACATTTTATTCTTCACAATCATGATATCACTTTTTCTAACTTATTTGTGACTTCCTGTTTTCCGCTTTGATTTTGTTGTTGTTTGTCATTAGGAACATTTTCTAATTCTTGATCTTGAGCTACCATTTTTGCTTGTGCTCTAGTATGCATTTACCTATTCAGTTTTATTATATTTATTGAGTAATAATAATAATATAATCATTTTATTAATTCTTTAGTTAATAGTTACTTTTTAATTTATTTTTTTATTTGATCAGTGTATTCATTTGATCTCCCATACCATTGTTCCCTCTGACAATATTTGCCTGATTACTTATGATTCCTATGATTACTGTTTTTAATATATTTCTTTATATACATCAGCCTGTAATTACTTATTTATTTTGCTTATATCTTATCTACTTGTTTAACTTTAAATATATATATATATTAATATTTCCTTAACCCATAAAGTTATTTTAATTTTGACTATTTTCTCCCTTCTAGCATGTCTTACCATTTTTAACTTCTATTTTATTATAATTATTTTGTCTGACAGCTGTCACTTTATGATGGTAATTAAAAACTGATTACTTACTAGAATATTTAAATTTCAATACAAAAGAAATGGAATTGTTCAGGCATTCACATTCAAGTGATATTTAATGGAAAGCAGATTCTTATACTGGATAGTTATAAAAAAAATTTCAAGCATCCATATTGGAATAATATTTATAATGGACATTTCAGGCACCCCATTAAAGCTATTTGTAACAAAAATATGCTAATTATAATAACATGCCTTATATTTAAAATTAAATTATCATTTCTAAATTAATAATAATTATTTTATGCATTTAATGGATTTTATTATTTCAAGCAGAGCAGTTAATATGGTTAATATTT
Organism: Epiperipatus broadwayi; assembly: GCA_028023455.1. NCBI lineage: Eukaryota > Metazoa > Onychophora > Udeonychophora > Euonychophora > Peripatidae > Epiperipatus > Epiperipatus broadwayi. Next base: position 650,561 of record JAQFVV010012661.1, on the reverse strand, counting down.
TCACATATCAGCCATACCAATGGTCAGAGTGGGATGGTATAAAATATATGACCCAAAGCCACTTTTCCAAACCATTGAACTTGGTCTATGACTGCAAGAAGTAAACACCTCTTCTCTGGATATGACTAGAATATCTCAAAAGAAGGTTTCCAGCATTTGATTTACCTGACTGTCACAAAGAAACAGAAACTGGCATAAATCAGACTATCAGAGCAAGTATACTTATAATGTAGGGGTATAATTAACTCTAAATTTATTTAATACTATTATATGGTAATTAAAATGTTATTTGGTGAGGTATAGAGAGAGAACTAAGTCAAATTAAAAATAACATGTTTATTAACACACATACAAAAGTAAAACATTAACATAATAATCAAATAAAAGTGAAGTAAATTAATTATGGCCTTCTTTGCTAAGGATTAGTCCATTTCTAGAATAAGGATAAACAACCCAATTGCTTTTAATTATAAAGTTTCAAAAGAATAACAATTTGTCTAGATACTGAATTTGATATTTTATATTTACCTAGGTATTGGTAGTAGCTTTATTTCTGGAGTAATCACCCCTATCCTCATCAAAGGTAATTCATCAGTATTCCTACCTTCTTTTGGCAGATGTTTGCTCCTCTAGTTTGAGTTGCACATATCTTGGTCTAGTTCACAATAACATCTATATTTACAGGCATGGATCTCAGCAATGGTAGACAAAGGTCTTTACTACATGCCAGGCATTAAATGTCAAAGAACGTGGGCTGTGAAAGCTGAATGAACCTCTACTGTGGTTTATCAGTATATGACAAGGTTACAATATCTGCAAATATTGCTATACATTCCTGATTGATGCATGGGAAATTTTGTATAGCAAACTGACAGCAGAATGTTAATAGGGTACTACTGACTTAGCAAAGTAAATGATTAACTTTTAATAAAAAATTCAGCAACACTTCTCATAGCAAAAATTCAAAATAAAACAACAATAAGAAATTTGTAGCTCATGTTATTAATTAGTTTTTCAAATTCTTTTAATAAATTAATCTTCTCTACTTACTTTTTAATTAAAACTTGATCAAACTTATTATCTAATTAGTTAGAAATACTAATTTCTAATAAAACTAAATTCCTTCTGATCAAATAATTTATACAAATTAGAGATTTTTAATTAGATCACTAATTACCTGTTTTCAATTATTGTTTAGGCAATGAAATTCTTTTTCTAAAAAAATTTATAGTTACCTTTACATAGTCAAATTTATAATTTATTTTCTTTGTTTTTTATAATCCATGAGAATTCTTTTTTTGTTTTTTTCAGTTAACAGAGTGATAAGTGTTCTTTTAAATATTAAATTTTAAAAAAATTATACTTCTTAATAAACTTTACCCTGCCTTTTGATTTTATTGTAAAAAAAATATATTTCTATTTTTACCTATTAGATTAACTGTCTCCTTTTTTTTATTTTTAAAAAATATATATTTCTTTCTTTCTAAATTTTATTTTTAAATCATTCTATGTAACACATATATATGTATGTACCACAGTAGAAAGACTGATATTTCTGCTCAGTGGCTTTATTGAAAATAGAATGAATGTATGTGAATGATTTTTATGTAGATATTTACAATCATGACAGGCGAATATAAATCATAGCCCTTACTTCCAGGAGAGTGTAAAGTCACAGCCAAGGTAGCAATTAGTAGCCAAAGACAGAGTGCACTAAAAAATCCTGATTGCAGACCTAGGCTACCATTTAATACCAACCTTTTATTTAAGTACTTACAAATGCAGGTTATTTTTGAGTGAAAAAAGATGGGAATATTATTGGACTTTGTAAAGTTAGAAGAAAGAGTGAAGAGACAATTGACTTTAAAAATGTGCATGTATTATATTACAAAGACACAAAATCTTTGAAGTATAAGAGGAAGATTCATTATAAATAAAAAGTGGAAGAACATTTTGTAAATTGATGGTGTATCACTCAGTGGCAAGATTTGTTATTCAACTTAATAGCAAATACCAATGCAGATAATTCAGGTTTATGCCCCAACAAATTATCATAATGATGAAGTAGCAGAAGATTTTTATATGGATGTACAAAAAGCTTTTAGTTAGACCTAACATTTTAAAATTGTTATGGGACACTTTATCACTAGAATTGATAAACTATTAAAAGACAGAAGTCCAAAAAAATCTGCATTTGACATTATTTTTTCAAAAAAATTGATTTTTCTTTGACATATATTGTTATATAGTCCTGCCTTGAAAGCTTTGACCATTGTTCCCCAGATTTTTCTAACTGTTAAAGTCAGAAATCAAAACAAAATGTTTTACTGTAAATTTAGTTATTATGACAGAAATGAGAGAAAGAACATAGACTTATGGAGTTTGCAGAAAAAGAAAAGCTTTATATTATGAATTCCTTTTTCTAAAAAAAAAAGTGGAATGTAAATGGACATGGAAGAAACCAAGTGAAGATATAATAGAATTGGATTATATTTTGACTAACAGAAAATATGTATTTCAAGACTGTAATATTCTTAATAAATTCAACCCAGGAAGTGATCACCAATTAATGAAATATAAGATTCATGTTAATGCCAAACTAGAGAAGCAAAAATTATTAAGAAAAACAATATTCACAGTTGATATTCTTAATCTTCAGAAACATTCTAATGTATTTAAATTAAAACTTGCAAATCGTTCAAATATTATCACATTTTGAACATTATTCACATTTGAATTAAATTAATAGGAAAATGACTAACACACCTTTAAGATCTCTAGTAGAAAAAAGCAGCAACTGACCAATAAAATTTCTACTGGGACTATAAAATTTATGAAGAAAAAATATGAAGATATATAAAAATGATGCATTAGGAAGGATTTAATATATCGAATTTTGTAAAATGATGCAAAAAATAGTTGATAATGTTATAAAAAAGTATAATTGTGAATTAGCAAGAAAAGCTGTAGAAGAGAATAAAAAGGTGGACATCATGAAATGAGTAGAAGAGTTCTATCATGAATTATATAATAATAATAATAAAGAACAAATGCCTCCTACATCTATTATATCTTCTGAATTTCCCAGGATTTTAAATGAAGAAGTGAGACATGCAATTGAATTTATGAAAATGGAAGAAGCTTTCATGTAATGATGGAATTATAATAAATATATTAAAGGAACTAGATGAAAAAATTGAAAAAAAATTGGCAATGTTTTATATCAAATGTCTAAATGATAAAGATGTACCAGATGATTGGAAGGATGTAGTATTAATATTATAGGCCTATCAGTCTTTTATCAGTTTTATACAATTTTTTTACTAAGATAATTATTACTCATCTACAGCAAACTTTGTCTTTCAACTAACCAAAGAAACAAGCTGGATTTAAAAGTAGTTTTAGTACAGTGGATCACATCCAAGTATTGAAAGAAGTTATAGAAAGAAGCAATAAATATGAGTTGTCATAATGCTTTAGATTCATAGATTATGAAAAGGCATTTGATTCTATAAGCATTTCTTCAGTGATTAAAGCATTGGACCATCAAGGTATAGACTCAGGATATTGTCATACTCTGAAGAATATTTATAAAAATGCAACAACAACAATTAGATTATATAATGATACTCAGATGATTAAAAAGTATTTTGTGGACTAAAATGGGAAGCTAAAGGAATAAAAGTAAATGGACATTATTTAAGTCATCTAGATTTTGCAGATGTAATTCTTTTTGCAAATAATGCATTAGAGCTTCAAGAAATGTTGCAAGAGTTATCAGATGAAAGTCAAAAAGTAGGATTAAAGGTAAAAGACAAGTAATGTTTAATAAGTTTTCTCAAAAGATGAAAATAAAGATTGATAATAATAAATTAGATGAAGTTAAAAACTACAAATACCTTGATCAGATTATTCCTACAGGTAGAATCATAATGGATTAAATTAGAATTAAACTTGGCTAGAGTGCTTTTGATAGAAATAACTAACATTAAAAGGAAATATGACAATATGTTTGTAAAGAAAAGTTTTTAAATGTGTTTTATCAGTTCTTACTTACAGATCTGAGATTTGGACATTTAATCAGAAGAGTAATACAGAGTCTTCAGCTACTCAAAGGTGTATAGAGAGATGCATGTTAGAAATAACAAGAAGAGAGCAAAAATGAAATACATGGGTAAGAAGTAAAGCTATACAAAGAAGATACATTCTATTTTTATTCATAGTGAAAAAAAATGTAGGTATGACATACTTGTAGTATATCTATTTTCCAAGCCCATAATCTAGGAATTTGAATAAAGATTGATGATTTATTGAAATTCTTTTTAGTTCACAAACTGGTCGGCTCATAATTGATTGAACTAGCTAACCAATTATTCTCAGTAAATGGGAAATTAGCTAGAGGATAAAGATCCCAAATTAATCTAAACAAGTCAGATGAGGGTCAAATGAATGTTCAAATGGTTTACAATTTAGGAATTTGAAAGAAATTTGAGCACCAGAAATTAATCTGAACTAGTCAGATGAGGGTCAAATGAATATCCAAATGGTTTACAGTTTAGGAATTTGAAAGAAATTTGAGCACCAGAAATAACAGAGCTGGGTCTGTGATCCATGAACCTTGAACATTCAATTGATTTACTGTTTAAGAGTTTGAAAAAAATTAGAGCAACAGAAATGACAGAACTGGGTCTTTGATCCATGGACTTTGAATATTGAAATGGTTTATATTTAGGAGTTGGAAAAAAATTTGAACACCAGAAATAACAGAGCTGGGTCTGTGATCCATGGACCTTGAATATTCAAATGATTTACTATTGAGGAGTTTCAAAGAAATTTGAGCAGAAATAACAGAGCTGGGTATGTGATCCATGGTCCTTAAATATTCAAATGATTTGCTATTTAGGAGTTTCAAAGAAACTTGAGCACCAGACATAACAGAGCTGGGTATGTGATCTATGGTCCTTAAATATTCAAATGATTTGCTATTTATGAATTTCAAAGAAATTTGAGCACTAGAAATAACAGAGCTGGATCTGTGATCCATAGACCTTAAATATTCAAGTGATTCACCAGGAATCTTGAATATTCAAGTGGTTTACCAGTGACATTGAATATTCAAATAGTTTACTATTGAGCAGTTTGAAAAAATTTGAGCAGAGAAATAATAGAGCTGTGTCTGTGTTCCATGGTCCTTGAATATTCAAATAATTTACTAGTAAGGAGTTTCAAAGAAATTGAGCACCAGAAATAACAGAACTGCATATGTCCTTAAATATTCAAATGATTTACTATTTAGGAATTTCAAAGAAATTTGAGCACCAGAAATAACAGAGCTGTATCTGTGATCCATGGACCTTGAATATTCAAGTGGTTTACCAGTGACCCTGAATATTCAAATGGTTTGCAGTTTAGGAATTTGAAAGAAATTTGAGCACCAGAAATAACAGAGCTGGGTCTGTGATCCATGAGCCTTGAACATTCAGTTGATTTACTGTTTAAGAGTTTGAAAAAAATTTGAGCAACAGAAATGACTGAACTGGGTCTTTGATCCATGAACTTTGAATATTGAAATGGTTTATATTTAGGAGTTGGAAAAAAATTTGAGCACCAGAAATAAAAGAGCTGCGTCTGTGATCCATGGATTTTGAATTCCAGTCAACCACTCTAAGATACACTGTGCCAAACCATATGCAAATAACTGAATTATTAATTGTCCAAGAGTAAAGCATGGGATGAAACAGAGTATGAATTGATAGATAGCCCCTAAGCCCACAGAGTCTGGTTGTCTATCACAATAAATTGAGCAAGGCAAAAAATAATTGAATGGTATTACTGCTTGGGAATTTGTAAAAATTTCAATTGTTAATGAACTGACAATAAAAAAAAAATTTAAAATAGTATTATTACAGGTAGTGAATCAATGATTTTTACCAATATATAAGCTTTATCTTAATTCACATTTTTATTTAATTCTGTTTGACAGAAATATTTATTTATAGCTTTACTTAAGTGTGTGTGCATTTACTAGCATTAACTTAACCAACATATTTCTCTAATTCTAATTTTGATAGAAGCATTCATTTATAGCTTTACAAATGTATATGCATCTAGCTACCAGCATTAACTTAACATACATATTTCTCTAATTGTAGGTTAGATAGAAATGTTTATTTATAACATTGCATGTGTGCGTGCATTTAAAAGACAACTGAGTTCATCAGTTTAATATACTGACAACATAATTACTTTTACAATTTTAATTATATCATAACTTTCAATAAAGCAAAATCTCTTTTAACTGCTTTAATACCGAGTTTCACTATCATTATAATTTTTTTTAATAATTTAAAAAAAAAATCATTATAATTTTTTTTTAGTAGGGTTTATCAATTTTTTATAGACAAATTGTCACAAAATTACTACATAAACTTTTCTGCTCCAGGATATAACTCGTGATTGACAGATACAGCCAGTTTCTTTCAACACACCTGTCAGTCTCGTGTTTATTATCAGAAACAAAAAAACAACAAAAAATTACAAAAAACAGAAACAACTGACAAACACCAAAAAGTTCTTAAAAAGCACTTCAAATTACTTGAAATGAAAATAAATATTTTTTGGAGGTTGAGGTCAATCAGCTGAAAAATAAGGCATAGATGGAACTTTATGTATATGCACACACACACACATATATATAATTATACAGCATATAATAAAGGCATTACATTCTCCAATCTGATTATTTTATTTGACTCGCACCTATGTACCGATTACGTGGATCAAAAGTAGATTGTTACTTGGGGGGCCGATGGAAGCTCATTACTTATGCATTTGTATTTGGTAGTGACTAGGCAAAAATATTTTACACAAACATAAAATAGATATATACTATGCTATCACCTTCCCCCAATTTCATATCACATTCCAAATATTTTTAATATCAAACAACCTAAAACAAATTAAAAGTTTCGGAAACATAAATCTTTATTAAAAAAGATTCTTTAATCCTCCTGACTTCAATTTTTCTTCAAGAAAATAAACTTAGCCTACCCAAACATAATCTTATAGCTTGTATTTCTTTCATAGTTATATAGTGCAGAACTTAGATATTTCGTCTTCACTCTTATGCATTTTCACTTTTTCACTTAACTTCAGAACTACTACTATGATTTACATTATAATCTCTTACATTCGTACTTATTTTCAAAAATATTATGATTCCCCTTTAATTTCTTATAAAAAGACAAATTAAAAGGCAATGAAATAAAATCATATTTTTCTTTTTTTTAACAACTTTACAACATAATTCTAAAACTTTAAAAAATATACATAATCATCAATAGTATTCTGTCAAATGAACAGGTCCACAGAATAGTCACATTACCAATTCATCCATGTTTCCATTCCATTCTTTTCATTGCCCAGCTCTTCAATTTCACGTAATTCTTCCCATCTCTTATATCATCCAATAATGTCAAACTCTTCTGGCCTTTCTTCTTACTTCCATTTGCCATTCCCTCCAAAACATCTTTCATTAAACTATAATTTCTCCTTAATATATGACCAATCCAGTTTCTCTTTCTCACTTGGATTTCCTCAACCAATCTTCTTCTTTCATTTACTCTTTTCAAAACTTCTTCAATTGCTATTTTATTCATCCAACTAATTTTTTCCATTCTCCTCCATGTCCACATCTCAAAGACTTCCAATTGGTCCTAATTTTATTACTTATTGTCCAAATTTCACAACCATACAATAGTACACTCCATACATAGCATTTAATTAATCTCTTTCTTAATTCACTCTTCAAAGTTTCACAAAATATTTTCCTTCTCTTAATAAATGACAACTTTGTCAATGCTATTTTTTTTAACTTCTTCACTTTTTCCATCCTCACTCAACAAAATACCCAAATATCTAAATCCCTTTACCTGTTGAACTATGTATATACATAATATATTCTTAAAATATAATTTCCCGATATTATAGAAATATGCAATAATTTAAACTTTACATGCATATTCATGGATATATATAAAATAAACTCTATCTAAACTTATATGTAATAAAACACTCTTATAATAATATATTAAAAATATTAATTATCTTTGAAAACATTAATAGTTTGAGTGCACTTTTGGTAAAGTATGCAAAACTCATGGTAAAATTGATCACAATAATTCTGACATATTAGATTAAAAATGAGCTGGCTATGTAAAATTTAAAAGATAATTACCCTGTTTAATACATGTGTTAGTGTGTTCAATGAAGTGTGTTATTCTTTCATCTGATTTATGTTCTGCTTAGCATGCTTTTGGTTCGAGCACCATAATCACAACTCACCATTAAAAGTGCACTAACAGGACAGAAAATAGATGAAAGAAGAATACACTTCACCAAACATATTAACATATATATACAAAATTATTACACATAAACAAAGAAGTTGAAATAAAGCAAAATATTCTTAAAGCAATATATATTAATAAGGTGCAAAGTTTTGCAGTATTAACATCTAGCTACTAGATTGACAAAAATAACTCCACTTTTGTCTGTGACCCAAAATTTTATATGGAAATTAAATCTAAATACAACTGTGAGAATAAAATCCTATTCATGGTGGATGCAAAGAATCCCTAACTGAAATTATCGCAAATTAATATGGGCCCACTTTTTTGTTGTTGTCCAGAAGCTGAAGATAAAAGTGAATTAACTTCCATCAGCTTAGCAACTAGATATTAATGCTGCAAAAACTTTGCATGTAATTTACATGTGGCATTTGAATAATTCTTCAAATATATTATATCATATTTCATAATGAAAAATTTCTAGTATGACACATGTATATTTTAATGCTACCATTATATAAATTATCAAAGACATGGAAAAAGTAGTATTCAACAAGACTTTAGAATAATGGAATCACAAAATAATATATATATAAATCAGACTCCAATGCTTAACATTATCCAATAGAATATCAACAACCTGCTGTCAAGGCAACAGTCTGATAATGAAGGGAAATCTGGTTATTATCAGAGTGTTGTTTGGCCAACATTTTATTGGTTAATCTTAAGCATTGTCTGGAGTGACATGATTTACATATGATGCCATCTTAACTATATGCATTAATAATCTAATATAAAGATGGATTGTGAGCACATAATAAAGATCTTACTATATTTGATAATAACAAATTTTAGCCATTGTATATCATCAATTTGGAGATGAAATAAAAACATTCAACCATATTTAGGTGAGAGAGGCTGAGCTTCTGAAGTTTTTGTTGTTTGTAACTTTGAATAATAATCAAAGTTATGAAATGTATTATCAAATAAAAACTGCAATATTTACTTGAGTATAATATGCAAACATATATATGACTCTATGAGAAGTTATTTGTGTAAGAAACCATTAAGTTAGGCAATTCGTGTTGTGTTTAGTCACATACATTTTATAATATATTAATACATATTTTTATAATATATTTATTAGTAATATATAGATACAAACATACATTAGATTCTACAATTGTTATTTACAGATAGCTATACTCCACCTGCTATTGTTGGCAGGCTATGGTACCCAGTTCTAGAGTAAACTGTTCAAGAAGGGATTGCACATGCCCTTATAGATTTTCTACTCATTTCCATCTGTACTTGACAGGTGCTAACTCTTCTGGCTTGCCTTGAGTCAACTTTGGTTCTAAAGTTTCCAGTCCTGAATGTGAACTAGCCTCATTGCATAACTGTTCGTTTAACCACTATAGTCCAAAGAACAATCACTGCTGTTCAGGTTAGCAGTAGTTTCCTTTGACCACATATGAAGAACCAAACTACTGCTTTCATGTTTAACATTTTATTCTCTGGATCTTAACTTCAAAAAGTCTGACTATTTATTGCTAGATCCCAAACCTTAATGGAAACATTTGAATTCAGTGAGCATCATTGCCCATTGGCCTGTTTTTGCCATTGGCTATGCTTTATATACAAATTGGTTAGCAGCATTAATCTGATCTAAATAAGAATAAATCTGGATTAGTCCATTATTTTAAGGCAAAGTGAGATATGACAATTCGTAAGTCCATAGGGCATTTGGACAAGTTTGAATGATTAAATCACAATGGACAGATTTGAATGATTAAATCACATTTTGCTTCTGCAGAAGAGCTGAGAGGAGATGACTGTCAATAATAGTAGTGTTTTAACATTTACTATGGAATAAAGCAAATAAAATCCACACTAGATTTAAACTGAAGAAGATTTCTCAGCAGAGGAATGAAAACACTAACATTTATTTATTCTTGATAAATATTTTAAACACGGTTTATTCTAACTAAATATTATTGAAATAAATGTTCATTTGAAAGTTTGTAAAGATAGCATTTTATTTTAATTATATACCAAATTAATTGTTAAATGCCTTTAGAAAAACAACTGTTAGTAATAACAAACAGATTGGTAGATAACATACAAATCTGAGCGATATTCTTCTTCTATCCTCTTCAAGTATTGTTGGTCTAACCAGTGGCAGTATCAGCATAGGAATCAAATGTGGGACCTTTAGATTCATACATACAGCATGTAAGATGGTGCTCTAAAATGATTGGACTATTCTATCAAAGGCAATAATATAATCTGTGTGATGTTACTAACAATTGAATGTATTTGAACTGTTTAAATAAAGTGTATATTGTTTTAAAGATATTTAACAATTAATTCTGGGTGATGGATATAGTCCAACATATAAATGCAAATATTAAAGTTAAATGTAGAGACTCTGCAAAATGAATTTTCTTTTGTAAAAAAGTATTTTTGTTTATTTTAATAATTGATTTATATAAATACTGACAGATTTCATATTTAATCTTACAAGCTTAAATGTTACATTCAAAGATCAGCCTTTCAAGCTAATTGTGCATGTGTCTTTTGCGAGTGTTAAATAATAAATGAATACTTCCCTCTACAATACAAGATATAGTATTTATGCAGGAATAAAAGGAATCTCTTATTCCTACGACTCAAATTCTTTTATATGAGCAAATCTGAAGTACTGTTGAGGAAAGCGTGAGAGTAGAATTCTCACTTTAAATTACTATTTACGATGTTTGAATGAATGACGTCGGTGAAATTGTCTAGAATTTACTAAATGTCACTCTAACTGAAACTTAATTATAAGTAAATAAGCATTTATTTTTATATGACGCTATGTGTACAATTGTATTACATTCAAAGATCAGCCATTCAAGCTAATTGTGCATGCGTCTTTTTGCGAGTGTAAGGGCGGAAAGAAAAAGTGTAATTCAAGTTTAATTACTTTGTGTCGATTTTATTAATTAAATAGTTTTAAGCCAATAAGCATCACATGATCACCATTTCTTATGCTTGCTTATAACTGTTGTTAAAACAGGCAAAACTCACTATATGTATTGCCACACACAGCACGCTAGAGTAATCACTGGATTCCAGAAGGCTTGTGCATAAAATCCCCATCTAGTGCCTATTCATCCAATATCCCCAGGCTAGTGTCTGGTTTGTGGCAGTTGGAGGGTTGCATTCGATCCTAAGATCTAGGTGCCGTGCTCTCAGATCCAAGGCTCCTCACAGATGAAGGCCACAAGCCAGAAACTAGTCTGGGGATATTGGATGAGTAGGCACTAGATGGGGATTTTATGCACAAGCCTTCTGGCATCATTGATTATTCTAGCTTGCTGTGTGTGGCAATACCTATAGTGGGTTTTGCCTGGATTAATTAAAATAGTTATTATGAAATATTGGAAACTGATTATAAAACAAGATATATCATTAGCAAACAATATATTTTTTTGAAAAACATGTATTATTATTTTTGATTTCAAATCAAAACAGACTATTGCATAGGAGGAGTAGCAATATATAAAGAGCTCAAAACAACACTCAAATTAAGTGTCATTACTTGCAATTTGGAGTCAACTGAAGTCACTGATCATTCAAATTGAAGGGTGAGATATTAGTTGTTAGTAAAGAGTCTGCTGTTTTTATTTTTTGACTGCTGAAAATGCTACATTGAATTCTTTAGGCATCTGTTAAAGATACAGTTTCCACAATAACTTAATAATCATTTCAAACAAATAAATATTAAAAGCTCCATAAAAAAACAATAAAGCTAATAAAATATAATTGTCAAAAAAATGAAATGATCTAAATGTTTTAAAATATTAATTTTACATTTTTTCATAAATTATTATATATTTTAGTATATTAATTTTCAAATCAGAACATTTTTAATGGTTTAAAATTAATTTATATGTAATTATAAAAAAAAATAAAGTATAGAAAAACTTATCAATAGTTATTAATATTTTTTTAATAAAGATGGAACTCTTACAAACAACCATCAGAATTCATGACATAAATAAAAGACCATTTAGGTAATCTTTTTATAACCAACAAAATAAAGATTGTTTTTAATATAATTAGAATTTTTTTGATTTATACACAAATGTAAATATGTACAGATATAAACTGAAAAGTAAAAAACATAAATTGTTTAAATTATTATTTGGACTATTTCTTTTATAAACAAATATTTAAAATGTAAATAACAGCATGGTGATAAATGCAATATTTTTTTACAATTAGCCCTTGATGGCTACAAACAGTATGTGATATCGCAAGAAATTTTCAAATATCCTAATTTCATAAATGTGTCTGCATTTGTCATAAATCAAATTAGTTTGAATTTTGTTTGCATAATGTTATGCCACTTTTTTGGAACTTACCACTTTATAATTTAAATATAAGTAATTTTTTTTCTCTACTTTCTGCAATCTATGTTTTTTTCTACCTTTTTACACAGAAATTATATTTTCTGTAAATAATGCATACAATAATCAAAATCAAATGTATTTATTATAACAATACATAATTGTTTTCCTAAAAGAAAATAAACCATTAAGCATCACATGATACCATCTCTTATACTAGCACATAATTGGTTTTTTTTTCTCAAAGTAACCTTTATTAATAAAAGACTACAAAAATTTTGAGTATACTTACCCATTGAAGATTACACAGTGATTCAATGTAACAAGGTAAAATGTACATACGTTCAAAAATAATTACATCCCTAAAAATTGCTGTAATGTGATTAATGTGTATCTGTATGTGGATCCACATGGCCCAGCCATCGAGAAGTTAACCATCACCCAATGGTCTCACCCCTGGGGCCCCGAAGTGAAGACTCAAATGCTTCAGCTGAATGGGTAAAGTCCAGCATTGTGCCAACCACCGCAACAGGCAGCGAGGTCCAAGACCCAAGTTCACTAAGCAATAGACTCTCGAACCACAGCCGAGCCATGTCAAGACTATTCTGAATACCTCTGCCTCCCAATTAGCAGTCCAAATGAGCAGGGACCACAATCGGTCTACCTGCCCAAAATTGGAAAGCCAACTTGGGTAAAAACTAAGAAGTAATAAGTAATGACCCAGATCGACACTGCCCAAAATCAGCCTATTAGGGACACAGCAGCCAACCAGAGCAGGAATAGCACCAACTTTGACTGTGTAGCCCCCCAGCAGGTGTTCTGGGCAGTGGCAAAATTGTTAATGGCCCACACCATAAACCAGATACCTAATGTCTACAACCAGCCATCCCTGAAGAAAAGGGGGGAGTGCAGACCCATGCCCACAAAACAGAACTCCATCCATGTTACAAAAAAAAATGGTGGTGGCTCAAAATAGACCAACCGCTTTACAAATGCACTAAATTTAAAGCTAACAAATGAAACCTAATGATAGTGAGTGCAAATCAACACTGACCTATCAAATAATCCATAAAGGGGTGCAGTAGCCCTTCATGGCGAAGTCCATGTGAAGGTAGTGATTTTCACCCTCCCGGCAGGTTTTCCCGAGTTCGACAATGATCATCGACCACCTCCTCAAATCAACCAAGCCCCTTATGACCACTATCACCACACTTGAGGAAAAAGAGTGCAAACTCACACCCACCAATACATTTAATTCATGTAGTCTTGAAATCAAGCCAGATTTACATGCATACCATGGGAATAAATAATATGTCCATATCATCTTGCACACTGAGGTCAATGGAGCTGAACATCCGCCCTTGATCATTATCAGACTCCTGTGTCTGCAAATGTTCACAGCAGCTGCTAAACCCACTAACCAAAGTCCTTCAGGGTTCACAATGATTTTTCTTTGTTGATACTAGTTGGATTCTGCTTTTTTTGATTGAATTTTAGGTTTTGGTTAGTAATGAATGATACAAGTATAATCTGAAAGTTTGTTGTTAAACTGTGGAAAATTCTCAATAATTATTGCTTAAAAAGTATGATTAATTTGTAGCTTCAAAGTTTCTGTTTAGGTCTAAAACATCATTTGTATTCATTTTTGTCTTTAGATCATTATTTTTTAGCTCAGGAATCGCTTCATTGTAGTTCTGTGTTGATTTGAAAAATATTTATTTATTGATTTTTTTAGGGGGGGGGGTGGCAATCCACCGGAAGGGGAGTGATAACTTCTGTCCTGATCATCGGAGAAATTTGATTTTTGAGCAGGGCGATAGCTTAGGTTATTTTCTATAATGTTCACTTCCAAAATTGAGATTGAATTAATAATTGAAACTTGTTTAACACTGCTAAAATCTGATGCAAAGATAAAATTCTTAAAACCATCATTGCTAACATATTATATTCCGTGTTTTCTATGAGATTTGATGTGCAAATGAATTTCTTGTTTATTCTATTAATAAAATTAGGATTTCTAGTGTCTATTCCTTTTAGAAATATTTGGTTTCATTTAAAATTATTTTTAAAAGGTTTATAATATTTTAATGATTCCAAGAATTATTTAAGCTAGCTTTTGTCTCTTTCTAATGGCATCCATTTGCATAAAACGGAACGATGGATAATTTCAATTATCATTGAATGAAAACTGTTTCAAAATTTCTTCTAAAGATGAAAAAAACAATAAAACAGACATTCACTTACATTTTGGTAACCTTTTTGTTTATGAATCCAACAATGGACTATGACTTTGGTGAATAGAACAGGGTGCCTGAAACAGCGAAAACTGGAATCCCAGGCTCCCTCTGGTGATTTGGCACATAATTGTTTATAGATTGAAAATATTATTGTGTTTTCAATTTCATTCTCATAGTTTTATAGTTAAGTAGATATAAAAGGTGGTTGCTGGAGGGTTGCATTAGATCCTAAGATCTAGGTGCAGTGCTCTCAGATCCAAAGCTCCTCACTGACGAAGGCCTCAAGCCAGAAACTAGTCTGGGGATATTGGATGAGTAGGCATTAGATAGGGATCTTATGCACAAGCCTTCTGGTATCCATTGATTACTCTGGTTGGCACAGGGTGGCACTACTGTATAGAGAGTTTTGCCTTGTTTATAAAAATAACCAATCAATTGACGGTAGAAGCTCTCCATTTTTTTTTTTGTTATCTAAGGTTTTATTTTTTAAAGTAATGCTAATAATAAATAAAATGCAATTTAATGTTTGTCTGAAGATTTGTGGTGATGGCATTTCAGTAGTAATTTTATGTTGGATTACTAACCACCATCTAATATTAAATATTGAATGCCTTTAGAAAAATTCAAACTTTATTTAAAATTCCAAATACATTCAACTGTCCAATAACAGTAATAGGAAAAGAATTGAACCAGGACCTCCACAGGTTACAGCTTTATCTTAAATTCAATATTCAGAATCTACATGTCCAGGTTCAATTCCATACCAGAAAGCTCACTAGTCATGCCAGCAATACCAAATAAAGAGAGAAGAATGATACCACTTGAAACAATATACTATTCTGTGTACTTTTAGTAACAGTTGAATGTATTTAGAAAGTTTAAATAATGTTGAATTTTACTAAAGACATTCAATATTTAATATTAGATAATGGAAGTAATCCCCCTATAATTACTAATAAAATCAAATTTATTTCATTATAATAACTGATCATAATAAAGCAATAAAGTAAAATAATTTTATTTCTCCACTTTTTGCAATTTTATGGTTATATATTATAGCAGTCAGTGTGAATAATTAGGTCTTATGTATCTGCCATACAGGGTGCCACCAGGCCATTTGAACATGGAAAATTTATATAGTAGGCAGATATGTACTGTTAAGATCCAAATTTTACATATATATTTTATTATGACTGTCAGCCCATGCCACTGGTTCAGAGAGATACAGAGATTTATAAAATATAAATTCTTATTAAAATATATTTTCAATATTAAAAAAAATAAAAGAAGCCACTGCCAGTAATAATACACACAAACATTTATTAAACATATATAAAATTTAGAATTAGTATTTAGTATAACTTTAATTAATTTTTTTTTTTTTTATAAAACATTATAACTTTACTTTAGATTTTAATTTACAATTTAACTTTTATTTTAACCTTAGGCCAAAAGTTCGCAGTCAAATCAACACCAATCTATCTGATATATCGATGTATTCAATGCAGCATGAATACGACAGCACAATACCATACTGTCAGAAATGCACATCTGAACAGCATGGTTATAGAGAAGAAATTGTCTCTCATCCAGTACAGGAATGTTACATCTGTTTGGCAAGAAGAACAATAAAATTAAAAAAAACTCTGGATTGTGGTCCTTTTTGCCATCTTACTATCCCATTCAATAGGCTAAAGGGGTGATCCAAGGAACAGGGAATATGTCTGCTTCCAATGGTCAGTACAAAATGGGACTTATTTTGCCCAAGTGTGGCATATCAGGTGATCCTGCACATAGCGGACCTTCATACTACATTTACTAATTACACCAATATATCCAATCAATTAACCCAATTTAACTATGAAACAAATAACTTAAGATTAACCCTCCCTTATTTAACTAATATAACTTTACAAATCTATGCAGCCATTCATGCCCGACTTAAATTTATTAAAAGTTTAGTTTAACAGGAAAAAAAATCATAATAAAAACTTAAAGAACGGAAAAAATAAATTAATGGAAATGATTTTTTAAAAAAAAAAATACATTCAATAAAAATAATTAATAAATAATTTAGTCAGATAGGAAATTCTATTTCTATTTAAATATTGAAAAGTTTAAAATTTAGAGTTCTTACTGTTTTCAAATACTGGAAAGTTTTAGATTTAATGTTCATTAGTTATATATATGGTTCTTACAGTTTTAAAAAGTTCATCCTTAACAGTTGCTTGCTATTTGGGATCCCACGTTAATACCCCTGACGTCTTGAGGAGATCAGTATGCAGTTAGCCATTGGTCCTTTATTGTAGCTGGTATTTTATTGCTGGTCCTGAATGTCCTATGGTCCATAATATAGGAAAATGATTGGTCATTTCTCTTTCTCTTTTTTTAGAAAAACTGAAGGGATTGAAGAATGTGTCTTTTCAATCCCTTCTCCTTCAACTCTCTCCACACTAACACATATAGCACACTTCTTCTTTCACATCTCTTTCTTCTCCTAATTTATTTCCAAACTTTTCCTTTTATATTAAACTTTCGGATCGAGTGGACATTACGTCATGATGATGATGATCTTTTCATTGAGGTCTGTTTCCTGAGGGATTTCTTTTAATAATTTTTCATCTGTGTGATTTTATATATATGAGTTTAGATGACTTTTAACTTTCAATTTTTAATTCTTAAAAAAGAAGTTTTTATTTGCGAACTTTTATTTTTAATGTCTAATTTTTAAAAAAAATAATGTAATGACATGTGTGCCCATTACATATCAGTAAATGTGCTTAAAACAAAAAAAAAAAAAAATATTTTACTTAGGGTTAGTAATTACAGTACATGATTAACGAAGACATTCAGTTAGTAATTTTACAAAAAGACTATATACAAAAAAAAAATGTTGACTACAGTTTTCCAATGAACCATCTATGTTTACGCCTCCTTCCCCCAAGAGTTTCATTTTCTCTACATTTCATTTTTAACACTCGGCCAACAAGCAAATTATTTATTTAGGAAGGTTGCATTGGAATAAATACATTTGAAGAGATAATGGGTTTATACCTGTATATTTGCAGCACAATTATATATACCACCAACTTATTTATGATTAATTGAAATGCTTAAATGGGGATTACACTGAGGTAGATTTCCAAAGGACACTCATCGTAAGCTGTCACATTTACAATCATAAACTTACATGGCTGTGCGTGCCTATACACATTAAAGCATAATATATATTAACAAAAAAAACATATCAATTTCAACCTTTTGACTTTTTCTTTTTTAAAAAAAAATTACAATTTAAAATTATTAATATATTTTCTTTCTTGTTTTTAATATATGTACTATTTCTTTCTGGCAGTGCTTTTAGAAGATTTAAAGTATAAGGTAGATAAAAATATTTCATTAAAAAAATTTACTCAGGGTACTCATGGTTTATTATAACATCAGCCCATGTTGGGAGTCCATTTATAATGGTCGGTGAAGAATATGAAGTCTTACCGTATTTTCTAGTTGCTTGTAATTCGGAACATGTTAATTCCCATGACATCCTAGCCATTGGTCCTTTATTGTAGCTGGTATTTTATTGCTGGGCTGATGTCCTATGGTTCACAATATAGGAAAACAATTGGTCATTTCTCTTTCTCTTTTTTTAGAAAAACTGAATGGATTGAAGAGTGCATCTTTTCAATCCCTTCTCCTTCAACTCTCTCTGCACTAACACATATAGCACACCTCTTCTTTCACATCTCTTTCTACTCCTAATTTATTTCCAAACTTTTCCTTTTATATTAAACTTTCGGATCGAGTGGACATTACATCATGATGATGATGATCTTTTCATTGAGGTCCGTTTCCTGAGGGATTTCTTTTAATAATTTTTCATCTGTGCGATTTTATATATATGAGTTTAGATTACTTTTAACTTTCAATTTTTAATTCTTAAAAAAGTTTTTATTTGCGAACTTTTATTTTTAATGTCTAATTTTTTAAAAAAATAATGTAACGGTATGTGTGCCCATTATAATATATATATAATTTTAATAGTCTCATGGACAAAAGATAAATTCATAGTATTATTTTCAGGAGCTTCCATGAAAAATATAATAGCTAAAAAAAGTTTTGAGGAAAGTATTTGTTATTGTACTGAAATATCAGCCATTTTAGCTATTATATTTTTATTTCATGGAAGCTCCTGGAAATACTACTATATATATATACAAATATTATAAGACCTATTATAAATAAAGCTTATAACTATTAAAAAAATCAAATTTGTACGCAAAATTATATCCTAAAATAATACTTTAATGATGAGCAGTATCAGATACCAGTTGTAGCATTTATGTTATAAAACCACTGTAGCCAAAAATATAATTATGATTGAAATTGTACAAACTGAAATCAATTCATAGATTTATTGTAAAAGTTTTTATACTTAATGGCATTTTTTCTTTTCATATTTTTTTTTATTATATATATATTAATCACAATAAATAAATAACACTAAATTAGAATGCCATTTTATTTGTTGCTAAAAATCAATGCATGCAATATTATTTTGTACTTTAAATTTCTCTATCATTTGCTAATTTGTTAACATGTTATGTTAAAACTAAATAGTAGTTATATTTAATAGTTGTTAATTTATTGAAGTGTTATGCTAAAATTTAATACTCGTTATATCTATCTTATTTTCTATTCTCATCCTAAATACATTATACATAAGCGTATGATTGACAGCTATCTGATCCATAAAAGAGAATTTCAAAATGCTTCAAACTAATCTAGACCATGGGGAAACTTAGTAGAAAATGAATATTTAAGTAGTAATAAGAATATGTAAGTGAGTTCTTCATCTGGAAATGGCACCAGAGAGTAAAAAAATACTTTTCTCAAAACAAATAAATCTAAGTTGCATTTGCTAATTTTTTTATGATCAGTTCAGGGACAAATGACTATTACTAAAAAAATATAACCATTTCATTAATATTACTTTACCAAGATAATACTTTGAGTAATCAAATTATGATAATTGATAATAATAGTTTCTTAGCAATGACACACTTATTGACCAATGTTATGCCAAATGAACTAAATTCATTTCACAGGAAGATGTCAGCATGATTTCATCAGCTGCATATTGATGCAATGTTCATTATTCTAATATCCAGTAAATAACAATATGAATGTGAGGTATGTGAATTAATCTTTTTTCTATATCATCATCATCTCTTCCAACCATTATTGAACCACCACAAGATGGTTTTTCCAAGTTCAATCCACATTCTCTGATCTTTAGTCCTTATTGCATCCATCCATCTTACATGTGGTCTCTCTCTAGGTATTTACAATCTCTTGGAATCCAGTTTAAGATTTCAACTGTTCATCTATTATCATCACTTCTATCATCATCATCATTATCAACTACTATCAATCCACTGCAGGATGAAGGTCTCTCCAAGTTCAATCCATTTTTTTCCAATCTTTAGCTTCCCTTCTCTACATCACCCCTACACACTTTCTTATTTCATCCATCCATCTCACATGTGGTCTCTTTCTGGGTCTTTTAAATCTCTTGGAATCTAGTTTAAGATTTCAACTGTCCATCTACTGTCATCATTTGTATATAATACAACATATATATATAAGTACACATACGCAGTAGTCATTTTATATCCACATATTCATCATTTACAATGCCAATATTTGACATTTCGAAAAGTATTAATTAAAAATTTTAAATTTCGTAAATTTGAATTCATAAATTTCACATGCACATTCACTTGGATGAGCACCATAACAAGTTATCTCGTGATCATTTCCTCAAGTTATACAATCAGTCATGTGGTCAGCTTCTTTCTTGTTACATTTATCATTGCAGTGTCTCTTCATGTTGGTGTCTACATGTATTTATTTTTAAAATTAAATTGAATCATATGAAAACAGGATTTACTATTATCCACCATTTCAGGTAATTGCAGTATACCTGTATATAAGGCAGCTCAACTGTAAATACAGCATATATTACGTTTGCCATGAATATTATTTCAAAATTGATTGCATTGAAATATTCATGCAAGTTAAATATTTTCAAAGCACAAATATGTACAATATAAGCAAGAGTAAAAGATTTTGATTATTAAAAAAAAAATTGAAAAATAAAAATTCAGAATCTAATCTAATAAATAATAATATTTTAAAAAAATCATAATATTCAGTTATCCAAGCATAAATAGAATTAAAAAAAAATCTTTTACTGAATCCTTGATTTGTAAATTTGAATATTTGCGTTAGCTACTTCGTACATTTGATACTTAAAGAAATATATTCCACGTCTAAAAATTTTAATATCCTAGCGCAAACTTTCTGACGTAATTGGTGACGCAATCGATAAAATAAAATGGTCCAACGACTTTATATTTCTTAAGAGTTCATAAGTTCGAGCACTAGAGGGCCAGGAATGGGATCGATCCCAGGACCTTACGCTCCAGACAACTAAAACACACAAGGCAGTTAATTGATTAATTTAAAATATGAAACATTTAATGAACACACACACAGATCACGTGAGAACAGTTTGCATCACATTATAAAGAAATAACCAGACCTATCTGCGAAGGTATATATTATTCTTATGACAGAAGTGATTAATTAAGAGTAAAATTTCAAATTTAAAAACGTAACAGTTCTATTTACTCGAGATAAAAGTTTCGAACCCGTTCTTTTAAATACGAAGAAATAATTAGGGCCAGAGCTTTCTAGGAAAAATTTATCGGTGACAACAAAACCTGCAACAGATTTTTCATGCAGTGTCTTCGATCTCTTGCTCTGATGTATCTTTGTTTAATTTACCCATAATTCTCTTTTTTTAAAATCAATAAAAGTTACAAATGTGAAAATAAATCAATATAATTTCAAGAGTTGAATTTACTTTATAATTAAACTCGTAATTTTTTTTTTTTTAATTATAACGCATTTAGATTCAATAATATTATATATAAATCATGACTCAGGATTTGTAAGTCTGTGTCCCCCTATCTCAATTTCGCAGTAATAAAGAGTACATCATATTACATTCACTTTTTATAGTCAGTGTATTGGCATTCCTGGACCAACTATAATAATAATAATTATCAAAAGAATGATTGTTCTTGTGGTCACATGATATACAAGCACTTTAGTGGCAAAATGATTATTTAGCATTTTTATTTAATTAATAATAAACTTTTTTTTTTACATAACTAAATTATGAATCGATTCTGAAACCTTTAGCGACTTATTGTGCTTATCTATCATCCAGGGTTAGTAACCCCAATCATTTTGAGATTTTTGTCCTCTAGCTAAGGATAGCTAGATAACTATTTATTCACTAATACCGGATGCTGCGGGTAAATCAGATATCGGCCAAATACCGAAAGCTATTTGAAATCTCTACGAGGATTTGAAAGATTATTACAAGGTTATACTAATTCGATAATTGTTATTCTATAAGACATCACCAATATATACTTAACATTAAAACAGGCAAAACTCCCCATACAGTAGTGCCATTCAATGCAGTAGAGATAAAAGGTGGCTGCTGTTGCATTAGATCCTAAGATCTAAGTGAAGTGCTCTCTGATTAGCTCCTCACTGATGAAGGCCACAAGACAGAAACTAGTCTGGGGATGTTGGATGAGTAGGCACTAGATACGGATTTTATGCACAAGCCTTCTGACATCCATTGATTATTCTGGCTTGCACTGAATGGCATTACTGTATGGAGAGTTTTGCCTGTTTTAATAATAGCTATCAGCAAGCGTAAATAAACAAAATGTCTATTTTTGTTAATGTATTAGAGTAAAAATCATTTTATTTAACAATAAATGAACAAATAAATAAATGGATCATTGTTTTAAAGTTCATATCAAAATTCATGAGAAGTTAAAGCACTGGAAGTGACAAATTGAGCTGTGATCTACGCACATTGAGATCTAGAGTTTGTCACTCTATCACTATTCTAAACCAAGCAGGGCAAATGTAATCAAATGGCCTATCACTTAGGACTTCATAAAAAGTTTGAATCCTGAAGTAACAGCTGAACTGCAACTTGAAGGAACTTGAACTCCAGAATTAACAGTTCTTTCAATGCACCAAACTGCACAGGATATTTTTTTTTACTGTGATGTTGTTTGTGTAGGGCATATGTTGTAACAAGTATATTTAATACTGGATGAACCCTAAAAACCATGATTCTGTCCTTTGTACTTGAGGAGTTTTCTTTGGCAGGAAAACTATTGTTTGTGTTGTAATTTTCTTAGGTTAGTCTTCTTTATTTTGAATTGAGGTAATTTTAGTTTTATATAAAGCAGATTGGTTATATATAAAAAAAGTAATACTACTAACAGTCCAAGTTGGGTAAATCTTGAAAAAGAATTTTTTGCCAGTCACAAATAGATTTACCATTTTCTTTCAGATTAATAGCTCACAGCCAACTCAGTCAGCTATTCAAAAGCAATTAGTAAATGGGTATAGAGATAAATATCCAAGTTTAATCTTGGTTGATCAGATGAGTGTTGATGTGCGAGCCCTAAAAAGTGCAATTATAATGACAGTTTTCATTAATAAATAGGGTGTCATACTTTTATGGGCACTGACCCCAGGGTTATCTTTACTTTAGTAGTCAGCAATGAATACTTTAATTCTAAAAATTCTTTGCTCTTAATAAAAAAAACACTTCTCATAATGCATGCTTCTAAATGTTTTGTTTAATTTATGACAGTTTTGACTAGCTAACAGTCTTCTTCAGATCTAAAATATAAACATGCAATAACATCATTTAATAAATATACATAAACATATGCATATATTTATCATTGCTTATAAATATATAAATATTAAATGATATTGTAAGTTTATGTAATAGATAATATATATATTTTTGTAATATTTATCAACCATAACCTCTAAACATATGCTCTGAAATAACTCGATAGAGTTATGCTCTGAAATAAATATGAATATGTTTAAAACCACTAAAATAATCACATGATCACCATTTTCTATGCCTACACAACCTGTTAAAACAATAGAAAAATTTCAATACAATTTAGACATCCAGTGTAAACCTTAGTAAATAATGGATGCAAGGTTTGTGCATATATACCCTATCTAGTGCCTACTCATCTAACATCATGACTACTTTCTAGCTTGTGACTTTCATCAGTGAAGTGTTTTAAATCTGAGAGCACTGTACTAAATCTTAGGATCTAATGTAACTCTCCAGTAGGCACTTTTTACCTATTTAATTAATTAGATAGGGATTTTATGCATAAATCTTCTTGCATCCATTGTTTACTAAGATTTGCACTTAGTTGCACTACTTTATAGATAGTTTACTACTGTTATAACAGATTTTGTAAATATATGAAGTGGTGATCATGTGATATTTTACTGGTTCTCTACCAATCCTGCCCATAGGATGGCGATGATTGTGGTTTTTTAAAAACCAAAGATGTCAAAATATATAGATACTGAATTGTGTTCAGATTTATATGACTACAGGTAAATGAGCTTGGATTAAGAACATTGTGTTTACATCTTGGGTTTATAGCTTTATAGTTAACTAAATAGGTAAAAGGTAAGCTTCTGGAAAGTTGCCCTAGATCCTAATATTTAGATGCAATGCTCTCAGTTCCAAGAATCCTTACTGATGAAAGCCACAAATTAGAAAGTAGTCTGGCGATACTGGATAAGTAGGCACTAAATAGGGATTTTATGCACAAACCTTCTTGCATTTATTGATTACTAATGATTGCACAGGGTGGCACTACTATATTGAGAATTTTCTATTTTAAGAAATTGAAAAAGTAGCATACTTTGACTTTTATAATATAGATCACGATAGAAATTTGAAGCAGATTGCATTGCACATTTATTCAAAACTTTATCTAAAAAACAAAATTGGAAAAACATAGACTACCAATAAAAGATGCTAATATTTAATTGGAAATGTTTTATCTATTCAAATTTTTCCACATTGCTAAATTTTTATAATTTTTTAATTAAATTTTAAATATTTTTTCCTTTCATAAATGTTAAATAGTTAAATTTTTTAAAGCTAACTAAAAGAAATTTAACTAGTTGTGAATTATTTATCAGAGTGCTATATCCCCCCTCCCCCTAAAAAAATTCAAAATATTTCTTCACTAGAGAAGATCATAATTGAGCATTTGAGATCTTGTGTTAATCTTATTGTTGATCAAAAATCATCAATGTATAATGGTATTTACTATCTATAAAAAAGAGAAAACCATACAATCAGAATAAAAATTTTATTTGTTTCATACTTATACTATAGACTACATCTTTAACAATGAAAACATTAAAATTTAAATGGAGTGGACTGCCTTTTCTAAACATGATCTCCATGTGATTAATATTTGGGTGGGCCTATATATGCTAACAAATTCAATCAATTAAAAAGTGTTTAAAATATTTATAAGTAATAGTAAATATATGCATGTCTATATGTATATTTATAAAGTATTGTATGTTTATAATATTTTAGATCTGAAGAAGACTGTTAGCTGGTTGAAACTGTCATAAATTAAATAAAACATTATGAAAGGTGCATTATGGGAAGGGTGTTTTTTAAATTAATATCAAAGAATCCCAAGATACTAAAATATTCACTGCCCATATTAAGCATCAGGATACTCATTTAAATATTACCATGAAATAAATTATCTCTCAAGTTTACTCTTTTCCTGTTTTTTCACACCCCCACCAAATATTATAAAGATGCTCACAGAAAATATATAAAAAGCTGTTAAGCATATCAGACTTACTCAAGATTGTCTCAAATCAAGATACCTTTTTGGAGATTCAACCAAAATTTCAAAAACTAATGCATTGTGGTATTAAAAAATGAACTACTTATGAACTTCAAAACAAATATCTATTTTAGATTTAACTATAAAGCCATTTTGATACAATCTTCCTAAATGATAGTGTAGCCTCAATAATAAATTCCAAACAACCTATGGTCATTATACTTATCAGCTTTATAAATATAATTTAACAGCCGTTAATTTATATAGAGTTGGACAAACAATGAACCACATAGTTAACAGGACTCCAAGTCTCTAGTTACTATAATAGCAATTAAAGAACTTAATTAATCCATATCATATATCTATCCTTTGTTTAGAATCTCTACTATGATATTTAAAAAAATGTTATTTAGACAGAAATCGTTTTTCTAAACAAAAAAATAAATATTAAAATAAAGATATTGTTTGTGTAAATAATTAATAATATAATACAATTATACTTCCTATAACTGAAAGATTGCTAAGGGATTGAAACTATCAATAATCAAATACAGTAGTGTTAAAAGTGTAAAAAAAGGTGAAATTTGTAGAGATTTATTTAATGTAAGCAATGCAAAAAAAAAAGAATAATGAAGTATTTTTACAGTACTCTCTTCCAATGCAGCTGTTATGTAAAAATTATGATGTATATGGAATCTGCACAGAAGCAAAACTCT
The DNA here is from genome assembly GCA_028023455.1 of Epiperipatus broadwayi. NCBI lineage: Eukaryota > Metazoa > Onychophora > Udeonychophora > Euonychophora > Peripatidae > Epiperipatus > Epiperipatus broadwayi. Next base: position 624,052 of record JAQFVV010012661.1, on the reverse strand, counting down.
TCATACAGTAGTGCCTGCCACTCAGTGCAAGCCGGAGTAATCAATGGATGCAGGAAGGTTTGTGCATAAAATCCCCATCTAGTGCCTACTCATTCAATATCCCCAGACAAGTTTCTAGCTTGTGATTTTCATCAGTGAGAAACCTTTTATCTGAGAGCACTGCAGCTAGATCTTAGAATCTAATACAATCCTCCAGCAGCCACCTTTTACTTTATTAGCTAATTATAAAGCTTTGAGTCCAAAATGAAAACACAATAATGTTTTCAATTCAAGCTCATTAGCTTGTATAGTCATATAGATCTGAACTCAGTTCACCATCAATACTTTTTGGTGTCTTTTGTTTTTTAATAACCACTGTCATCATAGTTCTATTGGAGTATGATCATGTGATGTTTAATGATTTAATACCAATCTTGTCCAATGGTGGCTGTGGTTATTAAAGAACCAATGACACCCAAAAGTATGAATGCTGAATGGAGTTCAGATCTATACGGCTATAAAAGCTAATGAGTTTGAATTTGAAAACATTATTGTGTTTTCATTTTGGACTCAAAGCTTTATAGTTAGCTAATAAGGTAAAAGAAGGCTACTGGAGTGTTACATTAGATCCTAAGATCTAGGTGCAGTGCTCTCAGATCCATGACTCCTCACTGATAAAAGCCACAAGCTAGAAACTAGTCTGGGAATATTAGATGAGTAGGCACTAGATAGAGATTTTATGCACAAACTTTCCTGCATCCATTGATTACTCTAGCTTGTACTAAGTGGTACTACTGTATGGAAAGTTTTGCCTCTGTGTAAACAGCTAGTGAAAGCATAAAGAATGGTGATCATGTGATGTTTAGTGGTCTATATAGAATCTGAGAAGTTTATTCAAGAGGCAGGCAGACTCAAATGCTAAAATAAGATTGATTCTGAAAAATGCTAAAATATCTCAATTGTTATATAATAAAAAATAAATATTTAATGTATAAGTGAATGTTTTTATTGATCAAGATTTCATGAAAAGTCTGAGCATGGGAAGTCATAGAGATAAACTTGATCCATAAACTTTAAGCTCCAAAATCTGTTATTTAACCATTTTATCAAACTAACAGAGCTTAGATAGTAAAGTATATGAGAATATAAAATATGCAAATATGTAAATGTGAATTTAAGAAGAACTCGCATTCATGGATAAGTCTGGAGAAGTTTAAACTATTAAAACAAGTTCATTTCTTTTCCCTATATAGATTAGTTATAATCAATATAAAAAAACACCAAATTATCAAATTGCTTAACAAGGAAATGATATCCATTAGATCTTTACCAGACTGCTATATTTCCAAAATAAAAATTCTAAAAAATTTCTTCACAAATTAAAATCATAATTGACATTTGGGTACCTATGTAAAGCTTATTGTTGATCAAAAATCAGCAGGGTACAATATTATTTATCTCTTGCAAGAAAGAAGTCCTATACACACAGAGTAAAAAATAAGTGTGTTTCATCCTTAAACTATATACTACAACTTAATTGACGAAAACATGACTAATATTTAAGTATGATGAATTGCTTTTCTATTACTCAGTCCCAACTTGTTCATGTGATTAGTATTCAGATGTATCTATAATGAAGGACTTGTGATAAACCTATCCTACAATAATGATAGTGAGATTAACAATATATTAGCATATTCTGGGAGCAATTAAATGTTCCCTTTGAAGACAGAATTAAATGCTTCTGGAAACTCACAAGTGCAATGTAATGTTTAAGTTATAACATTCCCTGTGACTTTCTATAGACATGAAAGTTTGTCATTAGATAAGAATATGGAGAGTGCTGATGCTTCAATTTGTAGCCTGTTGAAGATTTTTGAAGACAGCAAGAAAAATAAAGAGGTGACAATTGGTCAGATTTGACCAGAACCCTTGCTTCAAAATTAACCATAATAAAGAGAATAAAACTATTCTATTTCAGTCATAACATGGGATAATATAACTCATTAAAAAAGTATAGTGCTTGGGAAGTTTTGTAGTGAAAGAAGATAAAAAGCAACCAGTGGTAGGATGTCTAATCATCATCAAAATCTGCTATTGAGCAACCTAAAACACTAAATACATGATAAGTCATTGAAGAGAATTATTTTATATGAGCATTAGGATCTGCATTGTCTTGACATTACATCATCATCATCATCATAAAAGTAATAACATTTCACTCCATTATACTCTATAAAAAATTTGATTTTCAAACTACCTCAAAATAAATTAAAGTACTGGGAAATTCATTTACTTTTATACCCCACACAAGAGAACGATAAAACTGTATTCAACACCACTAACAAACAACATTGCCATAAATTCAAATTCTAGTCACTGGAACAAAAATATTTTCATTTTTTACTTAAAACTAATCTAGACCCACTACCCACACAACACTTTCTAAAATATAAACAAAACTGTCAAAATGTAGACCATCTATGAACTATTTGCCACAAAGATTCAGAAAAACAGGAACATCTCTTTTTTTCTTGTCAAAGATTTAATAACATTTATTCAATAATATACACACACTTCAAAAGTAAAAAAATACACATAAACTACCTATTTGACTCATTCAAAAAGGAGACTGTTGAAATCAAGATCAATATATTCAAGCTTTATGCCTTATGATATACAAGGTGTAAATTCTTATATAACAATAATCCAAGAAGTCACCCTAACATGTTCAAAAATGAACTGGATATTATACATTAAAGAAACAAAAAATAACAAATAAAAAAACTTTCATTGGCACATCATCTCAATTGCAGTTACCTTCAAGCCTTTAAGGAAGAAATCAACACTAAAGATCAACGAGTCTCAAATGAACAACATACCACGTACTAACATTGCAATACCTCAGGTGGAAAACAGTTCATCCAATTACGAACTTTTGATAGCTTTCAAACAATTGTGTTATTTGTATTCCTAAGGTGTAAACTTTTTTACTTTGTTGAATAAAGTTCTTTGAAAGATGATGAGGATAATGATAATAATAATAATTTAATTGAGTACATTTAACAAGGTGTATATCTAAACAAAAATGCACAACTAGCATTAGTTATTAAACATTTATACAGTTTTTTGTATAGTAGTCCTAAATGTTCTATTATTTGATTCAAAACCATTAACAGCATTACAGTCTAGGTAATCTTATTGATGCTGAATTTTTTAAGGTTTCGCAATGTTATATAACTCTGGTGATCTCATATCCTTTACTTTTGTCTTAAAAAGTTATTGTCATTTGGCAATCATTCATCCCATCTGATATAATTTTCTTTAAAAACATCATTTGTATAGTACAATGACATCATTTATTATTTCACAGTCAATATATAATAATAATTTTTAAAATTCAATTCAATTTATTAAAGTAAATAATATCCTTGTCATAAAAAAATCACAATAGTAATAATAATTCCATTCATTTTTCTTTTCAATACATATTTACAGCCAAAGGCTAATTATAGATTGGATTTAAACAAAAAGTATAAATAAAAATACAATAAAAACAAACAAGAGAAAAACAAAATGAATCATTTATAATAGAAGTAACATCAGAGATGTGGAACCTTCAGCTCGCCTGTAGGCCTAATCCAATCCTCGAAAGCTCTCAATATGGCACCCAGACATTTTCACAAATATATATAAAATGGCCCAGTATAAAACCTATTTAAACATTCATGTAGTACAGTGCAAATATTGAATTAAATAAAATATTTATTTACTCAACTATATTTTTCCTTCCCCCAATCTGTATAATAGGTCTAATTCATTCTATGAGAGGGGCAATATTATTGCAAATTATATTGTGTAGTCTATCAGACTACAGATTTAATCTATGTTGCTAAGAGCATTTTTTTTTAAGTATCATAGCATCGGCCGAGACGCAAACCCACAACCCGGGCAACTGCCTGCAAGTGCAAGGCAGTCGCGCTGACCTCTCGACCACCAATGCAAGATGCATTTTTGTTTGTTTTAAAGTTATTTTCACAGATGAACATATAATGAGCAAAAATGAAACTTAAATTTTATTTCATTTTATTATTTTTATTTTGCATTTTTTTTTTTTTATTAAGATAGCTATATGGAGTAAGATTGACAAATTGAAAAGAAATGGACCAAAGCATTCTGTGAGGGCAAATTATTTTTTAAAAAAATATAAAATTTGAGGGACATTTATTAAAAAAACGGCATCCTAACTGCTGTAGAATTAACGTATCCAAAAAACATAGAAAGAAATCTGAAAAAATTGTCATTAAATATGAAATAGTCTTTAATAATAATATTTTATTTCTAATTCACAAAAATAAAAAAATATGGCCCTTGTTTAAAAGAGGAAAGTTAAAATTGGCCTGTCAGTTGAAAAGGTTGCCGAGCCTTTATGATTAAAAGTAAATTAATTAAATTTTTGATAAAATATAGTAGTCTAATTTTTAAGTTGATCCTTCTGTGCTTCTGTATGATCTGTGAATGAGATTACAAATATCCAAATAGCTCTTGGCAAAACAAGGGCTCCCCATCACTGAATTAGATAAGTGTTTTTAAGCCATAAAAAATTGCTTAAAGTGAAGGTAAAAAAAATTTTTACCAACAAAATCATGATGAAGTATCAAGGAAATTTTCAATGTATTATATCTACAAGGTTCATTAAAAAAATAATCATGTACATGAATTTATATTGGCAAAAAATAAGATACTTTTGAAGGCATACTGTAAGAAATATTATTCTTGATACTGATTTTGTATACACATTTTATATCTTTATCTATATGCTAGATAAAAGAGATAATCATCTTTCAAAAAGCTAATTCAGTTTTATTGACATCTTTTTTTTTCATATGTCATAGCATCGGCCAGGAGGCGATCCCGCAACAACCGTCTGCAACTAACTGCTTGCTTGCAAGCTAACCCTTCAGCTAACAATGCTTTTTCTGAATGTGGATTCCTTAAAATTGATCCATAATGTTTATCTAAAGATGACTTTAAACATAACATTGGCTTACAATGATTAACTCTTATATTTGATTCTTACATCATCGATTAAACAAAATCAAGTTTTCTTAAAATTTAAAATAATTATCTAACAACAGAACAGCTAAAGTGATGCAGTAAGTAAAAAGGGCTGTTGTACCAAACACATGACTAAGTACTCTAACAACAACAACATCAATAAAGTAATCTTACATAAAACTGACTGCATATATAATGGATTGCATCAATTGTATCAATGTGACAATTTTAAAATAATATGTACTCTTATATACACTTTAAACAGTTTTGCTATTTAAATGGATTTTCTGGTATATGGAAATGGTAGATGCCAATAGATACAGAAATGAAATCAAAGAACTGAATCAATATTTATTACAAAGGCGGAATATATATATTTTTAAGCTTACAATTCAACAAAATACAAAACACAAAGAGAAAAGGCTTACATTTGATAGAGTATTCAGATGCATTACCATATCTTGAAATCATTTCTACCATCTTGAAGACTTTATTGATTATTGTCTTAGTGTGGTAATGAAAAGAGTTATTACTGGAAAATATGATTTCAAAATTCCTGTGAATGTCAGTAGCTGGTGCTAAGAGATCTTAAGATAAAAGCTACTATCACTCCCAAATATATCACATGATCACATCTCCTATGGAGAGTTTTGCTCTGTTTATCCCAGATATATCTTAGAATAAACTCCACTAACACTCACTGAGCGATAAAACCATTTGGTTATTTTTTAATACTGAAATCTTAAAATTTAATATTTATTAGAGCAAGATGTTAATTATTATCTTTTTTTTAACACTATTTAGAAAAAATATTAATATTATGCAGCAAGACACAATCATGGGTAGAAAATTTTGTCAGGGAATCCTGCAACCATCATCATAATATAGATAAGAATATGTTTAATAAATATGACGTCATTATTATAGGCATTAAAAAAATAAATAAACTTAATTATTACCTTGGAATGCTTCATGATGGTAGTAATCAATAGAAATTATAGGAAAAAAGAATACATAAAACTTTTCCATTTTGTAACAAATAAATTTTAGATAAAAAGATTTCACTTATAAATAAACACTCCTCTTATAAAAATATAATATTGTATTTGTAAATGTATGCAAAGAAGCAAGTGTACATTTGCATACTCAGGTTTATAAACACACATTGTGCATATATATACATACAAACATAAGATTATGTGCTACAAACACAAAAACAACACAAGTGAGAATCAATGTTATTCTACATATATTTGCACATTTATGTTCATATAATATTAAAATATTGATAAATTTCAAATAAAATTGATAATAAACAACTTAACATAAAATTTTCATTTATAACATCAAAGAAGTTTTTATTCCTTGTCTCCTTCTATCACGTGTATGATGTGATGCATTGTGACTTCTCCTTATACGGAGTCAGGAATCTCTCAGCAAATATGCCTGAAGAAACCTGTTAGCCACTTTACCTTCCCTTTCCATTCCTCACCCTAAGTTTTCCCATAATCCTCCATCTCATTTCCACAACATAATCTTTGTCAATTCCATGGCCTTCATATCTAAATCCACCTTATCTTTTCCCAAACCCAGCATAAAAAGCCAATAACCCACTTTCAGTATAATCACTTTGTTTATATTTATTCTTCCATAACTTCATTATTTGTACCCTTTCTGCTTTAGGACATTTACATTCAATTAACAGATGCCTAATATTTTCTATACCCTCCTTACACAACTTGCAGACTAAATCACCCATAGTTTTTCATTTACGTGTATAAAGATCCCGTTCGAGCCTTAAACAATAAACTACTTTCCTTGCTATTATCTCTAGTGGTCATCATTAAAACATAATATATATATAAATTAATAAATAAATGTCAACTTATTATTATTACGTTACATTGTACAAATCAAATTTATAAATATTGTAAAATGCACTTTTAAAGTTTCTAATTATCTAATAATCTCACCCCACCCCCCAATTGCATTGGACCTTCAGCCACATTTATATATTTATTCATATTTTATTTTAAATTAAACAGACTTTTATAGTTTATAATGAAGATAACATTATGGACAATTTAAAGATTGAAATTTGACCATTTGAAATCAAATGTAATTACGTTTATATATAATAGGTGTGTATATATACATTTTGCTACACTAGTGTATATACATAGTAATTACGATTAGGCTTTTTTTTAAATCTAAAGGTGTGGATTGTTTTGCTTTTTTAAAGATATTATCTACACCAACTCATTAAAACTTCAATGAACATATTTCTGCATATGTAAAATTTAAATCATAATTTACTTCTTTATTATTTATCAACAGACATTATCGTGGTCATAAATACTATACATATTTTTTTGTTTTATTTACTTTCTTATTAATTTAAATGCTGATAATATTGTAATTAATTATATGAAATGCTGATATTGTATTAATTATAATAGTAATACAATTGCTGCTATTAAAAATTTCGGTATTATATTTACATTTATTATTACACATTATTGCCATTTTCGACAATTATCGATCCCCTGAAGCATGAAGATCTCTTCAAATTTAATCGTTCCTCTGATCTCGTTCTCTTCTCCATAACAGACCAACAAATTTCCTTATGTCATACATTCATCTCACATGCGGTCTCTTTCTAGGTCTTTTACAATTCATTATAATCCAATCTAAAACTTCCACTGTTCAACTGTTATTATCTCGATTTTTTTATATTAATTTTTAGTCAATCACCTGCCTTTTGATAATAATCCTAAATAATTCGAAGTATCTATTTTTATAGTCATTTACTGAAAGGCACAGGTAAACAGTATATAATATCAAACTATCTTAATGCTTCTTTAACATTTGTTTTTCTCATCACAGCTATCCATTTCCTTTAAGCTATATTTTTTTCTCTTTCTCTTTTATACTCCATTGCGTTTCTAGTAGTTCTTTCATAATTCCTCTGCTCTCATAGCATATGCTTAATCAAAATTTCTTTCATTTAATTTGCTAAATAGTCATTCACTCTATCTAATATAACCAATACACACGACCACATACATGTGAAAAATATTAATGATCTATATGTATTTCATGCTGAACCAGCACTCATTAGTTGGTCTGGATTATCATCTTCCACACATATATAATTAATGCTCGATTTATATTAAGATAGCAAATCTTCAAACTTTAATGGACATGCTTCAGTCTTCACCACTCTTCTATTCTTCAGTCATTCATATGAATATAATCCTGATGATGGAATGCTCCAAGCCCTTGGTAAGTGCTGATTCAGCATGAAATACGTATATTGGAGCTCATTTATCTTTTTCACATGTATGTGGTCATGTGTATCAATTATATTGGATAGAGTGGATGACTGTAAGCAGCTTAAAAGTCTAGGTTCAAATCCTTTTTAATTACATCTAGGTCAAGTATATACATCATATTTGTCCTTCAATATTACATATTCTGCCCATCTCCTGTTTATTTAAATGGACAAATTAAAGTCCTACATATGAGAGATCAGATTGACTTAAGATCAACATGGGTATGACTACAATATTGGCAACATCAAGGGCTATGTGCATTCCATCTGGAAGGCTGAAGAGTTGGAGAGGAGCCTGTACATTAAAATGTGTAGATTTGTTATCTGAATATAAACCGAGCACTGATTATATATATATATGTGTGGGAGCTAATGATAGAGACCAACTGATGGTGATCATGATGTTTTAGTGATTTAATACAAAGAAACAACTGTTTTCAAAACTAATATTACCAAATCACAAAGAATAAAGAACAATTGGTATGCAGTTTTATTTCTGTATTTGTGATTTCTGTGGATTTCTGTTATTTGCTTTTGAAAAAATAATGTTTGCCTGAAAGTTTGTTATGATGGAATTTTATCTGTAATAATATATTGAACTATTGCCATCATCTAATATTAATCGTTACATGTATTTAAATAATACTTTACTTAAAACTTTTCAAATACATTCAATGGTTAGTAATAGCACACAGTTTAGTACATAACAATGTTTTGAGTAATGTTATTTCCTTCCTTCTATGGGAATCAAACCTAGACTTTTGGATTCATGATTATGAATTTAAAATGACACTCTAACCAGTTTATTCTAACAAAGGCAACACACAATATAAATTTCATATACTTATCAACAAGCTTTTTCTGATTTCTCCATTTTTTCTCAAGGGCAAGGTTGATGAGTAACCAAATCTGGAGAATCCTTATGGATGAGATATAAAATTTCTGCTGATTGTTACCTTTGACTAGATAATCTAGTTAGTTAGAGTGCTATCTTAAATTCAGTATTCAATAATGTAAAAATCCAAGTTCAATTCCCATGCTATTACAGTCATTCAGTGGTCAGGTCAGCAACACATGAAGAGTAAATAATACACTTGAAACATTGTGTTATATATTATCTATGCACTGTTATTAAAGATAAATAAAATTTGAATTTTTCTAAAGACATTTAACAATTAACATTAGATTATGGAATTAGTCCAGCATAATTACTACTAATAAAATATAAATTTAACTTTCTATATTTTAAGTTTTTATTCACAGTGAATTTAATTATGTACCCATATCTACATACGTGAGTGAGTTAAAAAATGCTTTTCATTTCCGTTCGCGTATTTTAGCAATATGGTTTAAAACCAAATGTTGTGGACGATATACGAACAGTGTATATAAATATCTGCTTACAATAAATTTGATTCGTGTCTCAAATTTGAAATTATGTTATTTATACACATGTATACACAACCACATTATATACATAACTAAAGTTTTTCCGAGTTTTGATTTTTTTTTTTTTTTAATTATATAAAGAATATTGAATAATATAATAGCAACTATAGAGATAATTAATTATGATACAACTTTATTAATATATATAATAACAAGCAGATATCACTGACATCGTTGAAGATATTAGCAGACTGAAATAAAGCTGTGTTGGAGTTGGACACGATATTAAAGAGATGAATGAACAAGTGAACTCTCAACATGAATGCTAAATGATTGTAAAGACCTAGAAAGCGGCCACAAGGGAGATAGGTGAGTGAAATACAGAAATTTGTTGGTATGATGTGGAGAAAAGAAACTATGGATCGGAAAAACTGGAATTTAACTTGGAGAGATTTTTACAGTAATTCAATAATGTTTAAAATTGATAATGATGAAAAATTAAATTATTATAAATATTTAATAAATAATTTGTATATAGATAAATCATATTATCTCAGTCAATCCACATATTGTATTTAATTTAGGTTTGATTTTAGTTTTTTAAAGTTTGCAGCAAAAAATGTTTTCAGAGCTTCATAGATTGATAAATTGCTTTCTAAAAACAAATTAAATTATTAAATTTAAAATTCAAATTTTTGCAATTAAGTCAGTAGAAAAGACAAGATAAAATTAAATAAAAAGATAATCCAGACAATAAAATACAAATATTAGATGTAACCAATCAGAATGCAAAAAGTTACCTCTTCAATAAGTAAAGTATACTATCTGTAGAAATTGTATTAACTAATGCATTTGTAGTGAATAATAACTTCAAAAATTTGAATTTATCTTTTATACTCAATTAAAAGTGACTAAAGCAGGGATTCATGAAGATTCATTATCACTATTATCAAATATGATATAATCATGTGGAAAAACAAATATTACAATCCATTACATCAATACATAATTTTAAAAAAGAACACAATTCCACAAAATTATTTTATAAATAAAGAGATGTGTTATATTCCTTATTTTAAAATTTGATTGACGTTTTAAAAACGAAATACACACTACTACTTATTAGCATGCCACTGACTTTCTGTATAATTGTTCCCAACATGAATTCCTTGTTTGCATAATTTATACAAGTGGTCTATAGTTCATGCTAAATCCTGATACGTGTAATAAATAATCTGGACCAAATAAACTTGAACATTTTTTCAGATTTAGTATTTTTCTTTCAGGTAGCTGGTCTATAGACAATACAGGTAACTAAACACAATAATGGTCAGTAAAGAAGTATCAGATGGAAAACTACTCAATTCTTTACATCTGGGAATTGGCAGGTGAGTAATATCTCTAGAGTGTTTTTTAGGTAGAGCTGATAGAGAGACCTTGGTCTTGCAATGGGTGACTTAAAGGCTAATTTCTCTTTAAACCCTATTTAGCATGTAAATTGTTAACAATTTTTGGAATTTTTAACAAATATTCCACTGTAACTATAAAAAAATATATTGAAGCAGTCGGATCTAAGTTCGATCCTAGCTTCATGATCTTTCACATGTAGCCAACTTCAAACCCTTGTACTAACTTTGAATTTCCGATGCAATGGGGCTTTATGCGTTCAGTCCACGCTAGTTTCCTTAAAGAAAAACTATTATAAATGTGTGTTAAAATTAATTCATTTGAGATTTAAACTAATCATTTCTATTAATAAATTCATGTTAGAATTATTCATGAATTTATATATATTATAACTGCGTAGATTGTGCTTATATATATTTATAAATGTTTAAATATATATAATTGTTCGAAAGTTTCATTGCGTCGGGAATGTTTATTTTACTTTTAAATAATATGTTAAATTTTTAGTGATTAATAGCTACATTCTTTCGATAAGCTTTCAGATTTTCTCTTTCCAAAACAATGGTTAAAGTTTTTATTAATTAGAAATAGATAAGTCTTTAAAATGTTAGGACGGTCCTAATTAAAATCATTTTCTGATATTAAAAATTCATTTTCTAATTAGAAAATGAATTCAAGTTAATGAGTTTGAAAGCCTTATCAAAGGAATGTATCTAAAAACAACTAGTAAATTTTTTGTAAGATTGATTTAGCCTAAAGGCATCAGATACAGTATAAAGAGCCCAGGAAAAGTTTCCAAGCAGCTATTATTCCTCATTAAGAGAAGCCATATATATTTCATTAGAGAAGAAGCCGCCCAGTTAAATTATGAAGTAAAATAGTGTTTCTACCATGGTGGGGGGCTTAACTTCAAGAGTCTGACTACGGTTCCTTAAGTCCCCTGAAAATCTTCAATGTGGCTGCAATATAAAAATTCATATACCAATCGTAAGCTGCCGAAACCTTAGAGAAATCTATCAAAATGCTATTCACATAATTTTCAAAATGCGCGCATATGTTTCATCCAACTGGACTCTGCCCTGTGGAAACGCAGAAGTCAACCATGAAGAAATGGTAATATCTTTCCTTTTGAACCTGGCCAGTTCTGAACTTTAAGTTAAAACATCTTTAAGCTATCTACTGTAAAATTGTCTTTTTGTTAATGTTATTTTAAATTATGTAGTAATTCTCTATCTTAATCTCTAGTCTTTAAATTTAATATTTAACTTTCTCTTTTCTTACGATGGCGGTTCATTTATTGTATTATATATATTTATTGTGTGATTTATTAATGTTGTTTATTTTTTTTATTATATGCCAATAATAACTTCAACTCGATAATAATTTCCTTCGTTGCATTTGCCTTGTTAAATAATATTATATTTATTTTTACAGTAATTCTTACCCACTAGAACTATTTTGATACAGTTCTATTAATTATCGAGTTGAATGATTTATACAATTTTTGCTATTTTATTAATGGCTAATAACAACAAATTATTAGCTCAATTTATAACCTATGCTCCCGGCCACTTTACTGAGTTTATAGTATTCGTTTATTCACATTAATATATTGTTTCGCAAAAAGATCGATAAAGGAGTTAAATGAATATATTCTAATTCAAATTTTATACTTTCTAGTAATATTCAGGAAGGGCATGGGATTTAGGGCATAATTAATATAATTTCTAATTGCATTAAATACTTTTTGATTAAAGCATGTTTGACTTTAATTTAACTTGATCAGGTCATCACGTAGAGCACTCTTTATATAAATTGGGTTTTATTATTTAAATACGATGATTACCAAGTCATCATTTTCCGAACGTTGCTGACGCGAGCCATCTCCTGTTTCATAGGCTTGTCCTCGGTGATATTTCTATTAGTTTAATTATCTAGGAAGAAAGCACTTCCTCCACTTGCTCGTTTTATATTTGGAACACCAAAGGTTCGAGGCTACGACCCGACCTGGTTTTCCCTGTGTTCTATGGATCCTTCATATAGGGCATCGAAGACTTGTCAAATACAAGCAGCCCTGCTATTTTCTCAAATCACAGATAAGCCATTATTTTTCATATTTATTCTTAGCTCATAAGTCGTCAGTACCGTTTATTTTTCAGTTCCAGTAAAGCCCGCTCTCATGCTCGTAAATCGTGATGAATTGATTTTATTAAAGTCGAACAAATTCATGTTTATTTATAATTAAATAAGTTTTCTATTAAATATTAAAGTTATGCCCTAAATACGTATCTTGCTCTTTGTGAATTGATTTGCGAATGTGAAAATAAATCTCACATTCTTTCCTTTAGAATCAGAATAATAATTTCAGTCATAGCCAAATACCTTTATCTACCTTTATTTTCTTGTCGGGGGCATAGACATATATTTATCATATAATATTGCGTAATAGTATTGGCATATAATAAGGACTGCCATTCTTGTTGTAAATATAAATTCTGTTTAAAGACTAGAGGTAATCTATATAATCACAATCTAAAAGTTGAACAAAATTATAATTATTATTAAACATTTTATTAACACATTTGGGTTTTTTTAAACTTTCTTTCTTATTCAAATTATTTTAATATTAATGCTCACTGTCTGTATTGGCAACCCGAACATATATATATGAGTTGACTTATAAAGATTGTTAGTTATTTTATTATACTTTATTAGAGTTAGATCAGGAGTCTCATTAATCATCATCATCCGTTGAGCTAGTTCCTTGGCGCATAGTCATGTACCGTCGATAGATGTCATCCATTGATTTGATCTGAGCTCGTGAGTTGGGTTTGAATTCAGTTTGGTTCGCCTGAGTTTGAATCCCACTTTGAGTTTGGGTTTGTTGATGTGTTGGCTTCTTTTTGACCGGTACAATATATAGTTTTATCATAGCTATTTGCACACATACATATAAATATATGTATAATTAAAATTACCCCAAATTCAAAACTAAACAAGACTAGCCAAAGAAAATAAATTCTATAACATAACCATTGGTTTCCTGCCTAATTGCAAAGGAGTAAAAACATATCGACAAATATATACTATTTCCCACAACTCCCAATTACACCCCACATGCCCTTAATATTAAAAGAACCCTTAAACAAGTTTTTTTTTAAAAAAAATACATTCAAAATTATTCTGAAGCAATTAACTTGTTTAAGAGTTCTTTTAATATTAAGGGCATGTGGGATCTAACTGGGAATTTTGGGTAATAGTTACTATATATTTGTTGATATGTTTTTAGTCCTTTGCTCGTGAGAAGTCTGTTTTTGGCAGGGACACTAATGGTTGTGCTGTAAAGTTTATTTTCTTTGGCTAATTTTGTTTAGTTTTGAATTTGGGTAATTTTCATTATTTTATCGAGTAGTTTATAGGCTTTTAATAAATATGTAATTATATTTAATAACATCTTTTTTTTCCACTTTATACAAAGCAAACATTTTTTAAAAATAATTTTATTTAGTTACAGTTTCATCTGCACAGCAATCTTGCACAGAGCTTTCTTTAGCTGCAAAGTTTTTCAGTTGGTAAACTTTATAGTTAAAACGAATCTCTGTAGAAGATTGCTGGTCAAAAATATATTTGAATTCTTAAAAGTGGAAGAAGAAAGGCATTATTGAGTATAATTATATATAAAGTAAATTAAACATCAACAAATATCAAATCTCTAATTTAAATGTGCTGTGGTATCAAATCTGTGATGCATCAAATAAAAATGAAGCCATATTTATTTGGAGGGTGTAGAATTAAAAACCAGGGTGTACTTAAGTTAGGATTATATCACATATATGTATATATTTGTAGACATTAAATTAGCATAACTTATTGTAATAGTAAAAAAATCAAGTCATACATCATGTGACTTAACTTAATAAGATTGTATTACAAATGTAATGTAATGAGTGTGCTAATAGCCAGTAGCTGGAAACTAGTTTGGGGATAGGGATAATTCAAGATAGAGATTTTTAAATGCTTTCTTTTGCAACATTTATTGGAAAAACTTAGAGCTATTAGCATACTCATTATATTACATTTGTAATTCAAATTTATTATGTTAAGTCACTTAAGATATGACTTCAGTTTTTTAACTATTATAGTTTGGCTTTCGAGACTTTGGCAATGTTATATTGCTAAGGCTATTAATAAATTCTCTTCATGCCCATATAGCTATTTAAGTTAGATAGCTGGATCCGAAGACATATATATGTCTAAAAACTTCAGATTTTCTACTTAATAGTTAAGTATTAGATAAATTCTGAGCTTGAACTGGTATTTCAGATCTAGTATTTGCATATCTTAGCATCTCACTAAGGATAGACAGTAGCTTTAAACTGGTTTGGAGATAGGGATAATTCTAGATGGAGATTTTTAAATGCTTTCTCTTACAGCAATTACCAGAAAAGCATGTTTAGAGCTATTATCATGCTCATTATATTAGCTTATTGTATATGTGCTTTAGTGAAGTGGCAGAATATAGGACCCTGGAGCGGTAGGTCTTTCAGATCAATCCTAGTTCTGATACTTGTGGTTTAAACTTCCCACAAATTCCCTAGCACTATCACCATTTAATTAATTTTACTATGTATGTAATTAATGCATTAAACTACTCTCTACTCATTCTATAAATAAATAACACTCTATTGACAAAGGTTCAAAAAGAGAATGGATTATTAAAACAAGATTATTAAAAATAGATTGTCTTCACCCTTGAATATTGTTCCATTATTAATTTAATAATTATAAATATCATGCTTTCATCTGGCTGATATATTGAGTTCACTCTGAATGTTCACAAATGTTGGAGTAGATGAATTCATTAGGATCCATTCTGATCTTGATCCATTGTCAACAGTGTTATGTATTCATAGCATGAAAGAAAGAATATTTTACTCCATTAATTACATATGAATATTTACATCAGGTTTGGTGGTTAAAACTAAGGTTTGGTCTTGAGCCTCTCAATATTTAAATAGTAATTCCATACATATACTGTATATAGTCAATAAATTGAATTCACTTTCTCCATTTAAAACTATGTAAATAAATTAATTATAAATACCAACAAATGCTAATGATTATGTGACTCTATCCTTTAATAATTTATTAACATTGCTAAACTCATTGGAAGGTAGATACTTTCATTTCAATTATATATATATACACACACACAAAAAAAAAAATCAAGTCAGATATCACATGACCTAATTTAAACAAGCTTGTATTACATATGTTATATAAAAAGCTCTCAAATAAGCTCTTAACAAGCTTTGAAGAATATCCTCAACCCCAGACTAGTTTCAGCTACTGGCTTCCTCAGTGAGGTGCTAGGATATTCAAGCATTAGATTAAAAATACCAGGACAAGCCCAGAACTTTATCTAATGGATAACTATTAAGTAGAAAATCTGAAATTTTCAGACATGCCTATGTCTTCCAATCTGGCTATCTAACTTAAATAGCCATATGGGTCTGGATTAGGGATATGCTGCAAAGCTTGTTAAGAGCTTATTTGTGGGCTTCTTATATATATATCTGTAAATTGCTTAATCAATATTATTCTTCATTAAACAAATGAATATATAAATACCAGAAATGATTCTTAACATGTGTATGTGCTGAAACAGCTTTTATCAGTATTCATTAGTTTTCAAACTCTCTACTGTTTTAAATTTCATGCTGGCTGGTGAGAATCTATTTTAGCAATCATATAGAATAAGTGATTTCATTTTTATTTACTGCATCACAGTTTTGACACTGAAGAGTGTGGCATCAATCTTTTGCCTTATAATTCTGAAAACATCATTTGTGCACAATCATGTACAGTATATGCTATTAGCAGTTGAATTGATTATTAATATTAAATAATTATTTTATTCTAACTAGTTTTCAGTCAATATTAGGTCCTAATATTGGATGAAAACTGGTTAGAATAAAATAATTATTTAATATTAGTTATTTATTTCAATTGAGTTCACTTGAGTTGAATTGATTATTAATAGTAATTATGGGAGCAATATTATGGAGATATTAAATATGATATTTATTATATTTGACCATTGTAGAATCTGTTTTCAACTTTTATTTCAAGTTAAATATAAAAATGCAAATTGTGGTGAAGAAAATTATCGGTTTTTTAATGCACTGTAAATAAGTGTTAATTATAAAATATTTATATATTATTTTTAACTTTTTAATACTTACACAGCAAATTAAAGCATTTAATCATAAAACATTTTATATTACAAAAAAAAAAAAAAATCAAGTCAGATGTTACATGACCTAATTTAATAAACTTGTATTGCAAATATTATATTAGGGCTCACAAATAAGCTCTTAACAAGCTTTGCAGAAACTAGTCTGGGGTTAGGGATATTCCGCAAAGCTTGTTAAGAGCTTATTTGCAAGCTCTATATATAACATTTTATATATATATTATTTTTATCTTTTAATAATCGAATATTCTTGTAATTATTTCTATTATAAATATTACCAAAAGCAGGTTGGATAAATTGTAATTATTTCTATTGCAATCTGAGTAATATTTGAAAGGAAATTCGCATGTATTAAAAACTGAATTCAATATTGTTTTCAAAAAAGAAACTTTTACAATCAAAAGAAATCAAAATTTCATTTCTTTTTGTTGACTTTTACAATCAAGAAAAATTAAGATTTGTTTTTTATTTTGACTGTAAAAGCTTTTTAGTATGAGCTTTTGTGTCCCTCTCTTGGACATCTTTGAAAACATATTGAACTAATACATTTGAAATTTATCTTACTGATTCTTTAAGACTGTGCCAACAACTGGAGAACTCTAAAATATTTCATGGTCATATTGCATTGTCATTGATTTGTAACACCTATACAAAATTAGAAGGTAATCTATTTGATAGAAATATGTTAAAAATTGATTACAAAAAATTTAACTTAAAAAACAACAAACAATAGTTTCTAAGTTAAATAACAGCATTAAAAAAAAAAACAATTAAGTCTGCAATAGCTGGTAAACTTAATAATAATATATCATTCAATCAACTTATACTATATGTGCTTATTACATGATAAACACTAATTCTTCAATATTACTACATATAGTACTAGAGAACCACTCTTATTTTATTACTGTAAGATAGATAATTAAGTGATATTCCCTAGAAGTAAAAAGACTATCTAAAGTGAAAAAACAATTGTGATTATTAAAATATGTAGTTACTGACACAGGGGCAGATCTACATAACAGTTCAAGAAGGTTTGCACTTGGATTCAAAACTTTAGGTTATTCTAAATTTCAGTATTTTACTTTAGTATAATGAAGTTAAAACTGATTTCTAGTGTACAATTGCTTTTTATTTTCAGCTTTAAATTCCAAGTGTTCATTGATAAAGGCAGAAGCTATAAACTGGGTTGGGAATGATGATTTACATGCATTATCATCTGGTAATCTTCTATTACTTAACATTACCATAAATGGCACTAGAGTAAAAAAAATGTTTTTGTTATCACATGACGTACAGATCAAATGACTTGTTATTACTAATACTGATTTTAAAAAAATGCTTATATTTTGAAAAAAAACTGCAATTAGTTAGTGACTCCGGTTGTCTAGGATTCAAAGCCTTAGAATGTTTTGAATTCCAGGCTTTATGCTTGAATATGAAAGAAGAATTAAAATGTTTTCCAGATGTATAACTTCATTATTTCCAGATTTAAACTCTAGGTCTTCAATAATAAAGGTAGGACAAAAAAAACTGAAACCAGCCCAAAAACAATGATTTAGTAGGCACTACCATAAGGTATTAACTCGTTATTCAAACTTATAATAGATTTTAGACTTAAGACCTAAAAGAAAAAAATATAATATTCAGCCCCCTTATTTAATACAAGATGATTTTATTTTATACCAAATATAAATGCTTTGTGATTCATATATAAAAAATATTTAGATACATTCATCAAAAAAGAAAAGAGTAAAATAAAAATAAATTCACTAAAAGGTTTTAATGCTAAGCATAATGGCATAAATATATAAATATAAATCAAATATTATTAATATGTGCTACTTCAATTTTTAATCTTAAATAGTTATGCATTAATATATATATATATATATTTACAGTAGTCATTCTGATGAAAGTAACACATTTTGATCCTTAAATATCAAGCATTGGTGGCTGAGTGGTCAGCACATCTGCCTTACAAGCAGTTGTCCCAAGTTTGCTTCCCGGCCAATGCTTTGACACATAAAAAAAAATTTAGACTTAATTGAAAATATTCTATGCAATGTTGATAAAAATACAAATGCATTTTATTTGAAAACAAACATTTTCTAGAGATCAGTCTTCCATGATGTACTTACAGAATATCATGCCAATACAAAGTTCATTTTTTGCTACAGAACATTACTTTATGCTATGCCCAGCATGTTCAAAACTGCCCTATCAATATTAAAATTTTATGCCTATTGAAATATGCAGCATTTTTTTCCAAAACACATTCAAATGGTTTAACATTTTTACAAGCTCTGGTCTGAAGTCAT
Source organism: Epiperipatus broadwayi (assembly GCA_028023455.1). Lineage (NCBI taxonomy): Eukaryota > Metazoa > Onychophora > Udeonychophora > Euonychophora > Peripatidae > Epiperipatus > Epiperipatus broadwayi. The sequence continues at coordinate 604,308 of JAQFVV010012661.1, read as the reverse complement.
AATGTAGAGACTAAAGATATTGCCCAAAAATTTTGTAATGTGATTTTAGAGATTGTTCAACCCAGGGTTGAAACTAATTGATATGCCACCTCACTATCACATAATTATTTATCAAGAATTCTCTCTTATATATTAATACAGTAGTCTACTAATGCTGAGTGACAAGCAAGATGAATAATAAATAACTCTAAAATACAACAATGATCTTAGTCTACAAATGTAACACTAAGTTTTGAACTGAATGTTGTTTTCTTTTCACATTATGACTAAATTTATTTAATGTAGACCACACAGGTTAATGAACGATAAACAAAATTAATTACAACTGCAGAAATGTACAATCTTTCTTAATCTTTTCAACATGTGTGTGATCAGGTGGGTCAGCAATATGAGATGGCACTGAGAGTGGTGGGTCGTGTGAAGGTCTGAGTTCGAACCCCGCATATATTACATATATAAATGCAGGTTTAAGCCTGTATAATGTATTAATCTTTCTTAATATTTTTTTTAAAGTCATTGTTACTTCCTTTATATTGCAAATTTTAAAATAAGAGACCTTTTGCCATTTTTAAATGTTTTTTTTTTTATTTGCTAAAGAGACCTAATAAAAGTTTGGCTACATATAGGCCAACTTTATTATAACTTTCCATCAAATAAAAAAAAATTGTAAATAATATGAACTATCAAAAGAAATCTCAATTAAATATTAAAAATCTCGATGAAAAAACAGTGATTCTTTTAGTAGAGGAAGTTTGTAAATTCCTAGAATTAGAATTATCTTTTAAGAGCCATAAATGTTCATCTACTATAAAGCCATCTACTGGAAGTTTAAATAAACAATGGATATTAGATCTTTAATGCTATAAAAAAATCCCCATATCCAGACTAACTGGTTCCTGATTTATCTTTATCAGTAAAAACTAGGACTCATATGCAGCTAATAAATCTAGATATCTAGCAGCCACTTTTTACTTCCTTTCACTATTCCAGTTAATAAGCTAAAATTTAACAAAACATTAAGATTTTAAACTCAACCTAATTCACTTATATAACTATATAGATCTAATACCAGGTCAGATTTCACATATTTTTGAAACCTGTTTAATGACAAGTGCGGGCAGCTTAAACGCTTTGGATAAAATTACATCACATGATTTCTTACATGCTTACCCATACATTTCCAAATTATATTTTAGAGCCATCTACTGGAAGTTTTGGGTAAACAATGGGCATTTATTCTCAATTTGGAGAAAGATCATATTTCAAGAAAATAATTGAGGAAACACTACTCCAGACTCTCCAAATTTTATAAATAAACTACTGAAAATATTATATATGGACGTGATTCACATTTGTTTGGCAATGTTTTTTCCTACCACTTAACAAATTCAATGTGAAATTTAAAGTGTATTTCTTCGCAATATTTGTTATATTTATATACTCTGTATTCAAATTAAAAAGGTAGAGAGATATAATAACATAAATTAGCCCTAGTAATAATCAATTTTTTTTCTTATTAATCAATCAGTTTTCTTCGAAGTATTTTCTGCATCAATAAATCTGTTTACCAAACAACTTAATCCTTAATAAACAGAAAATTACAATATCACATGATGAATAATTAGAAGAAGTAAATAGCTTCAAATTTTACTGCTGTTTGGACCTGAGAGAATTTCAAGGTTCACCTGGCCTGAATTCAAATCTATGTTCTGAACATGACAAATGGATTTTTCAATTGTAAACACAGGATATTTACATCATAATATGACCCTGTCTCAAAATATTTGCAATTCAAGTTAAACACGGTGTTGATGCGGACAACTTAGCTTATAATTCCGTAACTACTCTTAAATCATATAAAGATATCAAAATTGTGATGACCTGTAATAATTAGGGTATTTATCTGACTTTCGCTAACCCTTTTTGAAGAATCTTTCGCTCTGCAATAGGCTATTGAAGGCCTCTTCTTTAAAAAAATTTATGGTAGAATGCGAACGTTATTATATTCATAGTGCGCAATATTAGATTTTAACATGAATATATATATTAAGATAAAAATCGTGCACTTACCTGTACTTTCTTGTTAAATTTTAGGATTGTATTTCAAATCCGTATTGTAATCTATGTTAAAACCTCAGTACTATGCATAACAAGAAACAAAAACCGCTGACTTTCTTTTCCCAAGATTTTGTGTTATTCATAAATAAAAAATATATGTATGTATATAAACGAAGAAAAAAAAAGTGCATAAAAAATAAACATTTTTCCGTAATCTAAGGTTAGGATCGTAAGTTCTTACTAAAAAAATAAAAACACGAACAAGTAAACTCTAGGAAATCACTCACATCTGGTAAAAATGAGAACTTCATTTCTTAAATACTCTTCTTCGATTTCCGAATGATTCATAAACTTTTTTTTTTTTTAATGAATTATCTATCTTTTCCTCTATTTTGAAAGTTCCTAAACATTCATTCAACGTTTCTAAAGCTGAAATCATACCGTTTCTAACAATAGTACTAATAATATCTTTTTATTATTTTAATTACAATAATGTTAATGATTAATTACATAGTTGAGAATAACCACTAAGAAAAACTTTTACGATGAAAACACTTCCGATTAATTAACAAAAGAGGGTTATACATTTAACACACCTTACTAGCCTAAAAACAACTTTCGAATAAAAAAGAAACAATAATGAAATAAATCATAATATATGTAGACATTCTATTTACATTTAAAATAAGAACATAACTAGATTGCAAACTTGGGGGTAAAATGACCGCATGGTTTAAGATGAATAAAAAAATAGTGAACTTAAAATTTCGATTACCCCCTCCCCTCTTTTCTTTTAATTTATAATTGTAACAGTTGAACATTTTAAAACAAAATGCACACCTTAAAACAAAAACGTGATTTTAAAAATTATCACCTACGTCAAAGGTTTATTTAAATATTATAAAATAAACATTGCAAAAAAAAAAAAAGAATTACTTATATTTTGTATCCTTAATGCATACTATACTTTCTTAAAATATTAATGTGTGCGCACGTATGTATATACACGAATAAGAAAGCGATAAATTTATTATTATACAGTACTGTATATTGAATTATTTTCATAATCTAGAATTAATTTAAATTTCTTTAGAAAAATTCGAGATTTTTTTAAACTTGTCAAATACATTGAACTATTTTTAATAGCATACAAGTTAGTACTTGGAACACAACATTTCGAGTGGTATTATTCTCCACTCTTCTTAAGGTGTTGATGACCTTACCACTGACAATATTAACATATGAATTAAATCTGGCACCGTTAAATTCGTGAATACTGAATTTAAGTTGATACTTTAACCAAGTAGCTCATTCTAACAAATTTTATATACTTATCTTTGAGAATCCACAGTTAATGAATGTTTTCAAAACATTCATGAACTATCACATTAGGTTGACTTATGCAGTTATTTGCGATTATCATGTGAATAACTTCTATTAATTTTATTATAGGAGTATGAAGTGCCCACTATATAAACACATATACTGTATCTTATGATTTTAATATTTTCTTAAGAATGGTGAAAAAAAAATTATAAAAATCATAGTTCTATTAGTCCTTTGTCAATTCTATAGATCTTTGCTAAAATAATACAACTTTTCTAGAGTGAACTTCAACCCAAATGGATGTAAAAGTTGTTTTAGCACAGTGGATCATACTCAAGTATTACAGAAATCATAAAAAAGGCCAATGGATATGAATTGCCATTATGCTTTGGATTTCTAGATTATGAAAAAGCATTTGATTCTATAAGCATTTCTATGATTATTAATGCTTTGGACCATTAAGATAGAAATCCAGGGTATTGATATATTTTGAAAAATATTTATCAAAATGGAATAGCACCCAAGGGTTTATGAAAGAGTGATTTTATATCTCCAAAACATTTTAAAGCTATTTTACAAAAAAAGAGGTTGCCTTGACAACAGGTTGAGATTACTCATTGTTATTGATATTGTCTAACTGCTGACTAATTTTAATGAAATATTTTTGGAGATAAATATGGAAAATTAAGAGAATAAAAATAAATGGAGATTATTTAATTCATTTAAATTTGGCTGATAATGTGATTGTTTTTGAAAATAATACCACAGAATGCCAGAAAATATTATATAAATGATCATATGAAAACAAGAAAGTAGAACTAAAGGCATATGCTAATTAGACTAAAGTAAAGCATAATAGTTTTTATAGAAGAAGAAAACAATAAAGATTGATAATTTTAAATTAATCTAATTTAACGATTAGAA